>CP139503.1:165301256-165644997 GCA_021014915.2 Artemisia tridentata subsp. tridentata
AATTACTATATATACTAATACAGCGTCAAATGACGCTAGCCTACGTCACCTGGGCTCTCGTGTCTCTTTTTGGGCTGCAACGAAATTTTGTCAGCCTGCTTGGTCACCCAATCGAAATAAACAAACAACAAGTATGGCGGCGGGCGGCCGCGTTGCGGTTTTGCGGGTTTTTTTTCGTCGTATTTATAGTATGAAACTGTTGTGCGTTTATGTTTTTTTAGGTATGTGTAAGCCTTTGTATACATCGACTAACCGTTGGGCAATGTTGTGTCTGCTGTTTAATACGGAGTAATGGCTATGGCAAAACAATCTATAATGATCAAAATTGGTGTTAACTTTAAAAAGGTTAAAATAAATATCATTAATTAAAACATACATTAAATTAAAGCATAAAAATAAAAGGCCAGTACATACAGAGTACGATACAGTAAGATAAAAACTGAAATCACATAGGTTTGTTTTTTTTTATTTTTTTTTTTTTTATTTTTTTTTTTTTTTTTTTTGAGGATATATATATAATGAGGCTGAATGAAACGAAGGCCAAAGATATATATATATATATATATATATAATATATATATATATATATATATATATATATATATATATATAATATATATATATATGGGGCACTTTCTTGCGAGAACCATCTTATCTGCGAGAACTGACAGAACCACCAAAAACATACATGCACGCCTTTAATAATTGTATTTTTGCACATATGTTCTAAAAACAACATATATGTTTTAAAAAAAACATGGTTATTCTAAAGAATTTGATAAGAAATTGGAAATATAAAATTTTTCTTTGAAAGTGTGCATGTATGTTCTTATAAAGCGTTCAATGACAATATTGCGGCCGTGTGTAAGGTTTTTGTGAAAAAAGATGATGAGTTCATGATGATATTGAAGAACATAGGTGGATACTTACGATTATTGATGATTTGCATGTATTTTTATTTTATTTTAAAAGGCGTGCACGTATGTTTTTGGTGGTTCTGTCAGTTCTCGCAGATAAGATGGTTCTGAAATGAAAGTCCCACTAGGGAGACTTTCTTGCGAGAACCATCTTATCTGCGAGAACTGACAGAACCACCAAAAACATACATGCACGCCTTTTAAAATAAAATAAAAATACATGCAAATCATCAATAATCGTAAGTATTCACCTATGTTCTTCAATATCATCATGAACTCATCCTCTTTTTTCACAAAAACCTTACACACGGCCGCAATATTGTCATTGCACGCCTTATAAGAACATACATGCACACCTTCAAAAAAAAATTGTATTTCAAATTTCTTATCAAATTCTTTAGAACAACCATGTTTTTTTTAAAACATATATGTTGTTTTTAGAACATATGTGCAAAAATACAATTATTGAAGGCGTGCATGTATGTTTTTGGTGGTTCTGTCAGTTCTCGCAGATAGTCTCACTATATAGATATATATATATATATATACCTCCCGCATTTCATTCTGTCTCACATATATATCCTCAAAAAAAACCCCGTACTGAAGACAGCAAAGGTAAATAGTACAACTTCCTGGAGAATTATGACAAATTCAAAGAACAAATACCAACAACAAAAGGTTCTGGTTGAAATTTTCAAGACATAAGGATTGCCGCCTCTATTAACAGACTTATCGATCTCAGTGGCTAAAGCTGTCATTGTAAACATCTGATTGTAGACTCTAATATTTTGCATAAAATGGTTGTCAGTGAATAACTCGTTTATATATTCTGGCTAGACATCGTGCGTAGGCAGGTGGACTCGGGCCCTATTGCAGCAGTTGTGATATTTTGGATGCAGTCGTGAAGTTGTCGTGATCCTTTCATTGCAACAGAAAAGAGTATTGCAATACTGACATTTCTGATTGCAGTGGCCCATATATATGTATGTGCTTGGAGGCCCTGCATATAGAAGATGAGTTCATGAAAAAATGGAAGAAACGCATTAACTGAATAAGGTAAAAATAATCAACGATGCACAAACCTTGTCTGAGACGTGGTCTTCTATTTGGTGGCACATATGTGTGGTACTGCGCACTCGATCCAAAGTGTGCTGAAAAATGTAACATAAGGAACCAGAGTTTCAGTATATGCAGTCTAAATAGGTAAAAGAATGTTTCGACAAATGGCATTAACAAAACAATCAAGCATGAAACCTTGTCGATTATACTCACAGACTGAAAATTATGAATGAGAGTCTTTTGCGGGTATAAAATTGCTGTCACCTGCCAATTTCCTGCCCAAAAAAATGTGGCCTGCTCCAGCCGAAAGCACGTTGGCCTGTTTTGCCTCTTTTAATAGGTTTGTTGGCCTACACCACTCTTTTTATAGAAGTTAACCCTCTTTTTATATGAGATTTACAACATGATCATTCTTAAAACATGATCATTCTTAAAACATGCCACGAGCCGATCATTCATCGGGTACTATTAGAACTTTCATAGCCCACATTGATACAGGCTTTCATACAAACTGTTACCGAAAAATTAGGCTCAGATCAGAATACACATATGTACCAGAAGGCGGCAAACTACAGTGGCTGCAACTCATAGGTTGCCTCGCCAAGGTACCGACTTCTAGAAGGAACATGTTTCGGTTATGCGACTGTTACCATCTATCATCATCACCATTTTTTTATACGCGAAACGCTGGAAGCCGATCATCCATCGGTTGCAACCTACTTTTTTACCAATGCACGTGCAATGGGTACTATGCCTGCTATCAGAACCTTCATATCCGACATTCATACAGGCTTGTATACAAACTGGGAGAAAAAAATTAGGCTCAGATCGGAATACACGTATGTACCAGAAGCCGGCAAACTACACTGGCTGCAACTCACAGGTTGCCTCGCCAAGGTACCGACTTCTAGAAGCAACATGTTTCAGTTATGCAACTACAGTTACCTATCATCATCGCCATTATAAGTTTATCTTAAATATGAATGGTTTCGATGTCGTTTTGGTCGCTGCTTTTCCCGCCAAAAAAATGTGGGCTGCTCCAGCCCAGGATCTGCCGGCCTTTTTCTGTCTTTTAATAGTTTCACTGGGCCATACGGGTCTTTTTATAGAAACTTATCACTCTTTTTATACCGGTTTTCTCTCGATCATCTTATCACTATATACAGGAGATGCGGGAAAATTAGGCTCAGATCGGAATACACGTATGTACTGTTGGAGTATGCTCGTGTCATAATTAATAATTATATGGCTAGACATATGTGAGCCTATGGGGTCACACACTTATACACAGAGACATCATTTTATAGATTGTAATTATCGTATTTACAATATAAAAACGACTACGTAACTCGGGATCAATAACGGGCCATTAAATACTAAGTTAGACTTAGTGTTTTTGGACTGGGCCAACAATGGGCAAGCCCATTCAGGGCCCTTATCATGGCCGGTCATATGGAAGGGAAAAGAGGGACAATGGAAGTTTTTGAAGGGGTTATGTGTAACTTAGATAATGATAAGATCAATATTGATTTAGTCTTTCATTATCACTAATCACAAAAAAACTTACCAAAACGTTTTCCCCCTTCTCTCCCCTAATATGTACGGCACAAAAACACACCCTTTTCTAGGGTTTGTGTTTTCTTGATCCCTTCTTTGCTCATTCTATTGTAGATGCATCAAGGATCATTGTTACGAGGTCAAGACTAGCATCGGGTGGTGATCGATGACGTGTAGTGTGTTTCACACTTAGAGAAGATCAACCTTATTGATCTTTTGGTTTCTTGCATTCCATCGTGGTGGTGATATTGGTGGTGTTACCCGGATCACGCTACAAAGGTATAAAACTTGTTTGTTTAATTCTATGATTGATCATATGGCTATATGGATCCTTGTTGGTGATGTTTTCCACTGCGTTTATATTTTAATATGTTGATTTATATTTTACATCACCTATAGTGGTATCACGAGCCATCATATGATGTCATATGATCATCTAGTATGCGTAAAAATGGCTAAAAACGCGTGTTTTTAATGGATTTAAAGGTTTATTTTCAAAACAGCCCCGAGGGCTTATTTTTTGTAAATAATTCGACCCATATGGGGTCTAATGATCTAGACTTTTTGATCCCATGGCCATTTGTTATGCATACAATAATTGCTTACTTGTTCGGTACCCGTAAAATGGCCTAAAAACGTGTTTTTTGATAGATTTGTAACCCGATTTCAAATCAGCCCATGACGCTTAATTTTCTGTGGTAAAATGATGTTAATAAGGTCCTAATATCAGTGGGTTTTGAGTCTATGGCCATTTGTCACGCGTACCATTCGGGGTTTTAATTCTTGTTAATTAATTTCTTCGATTCGTTGGCTAACAATTGAATTCTTGTTATTTATTTTGTTGTCCATGGCAAATACATGCATGTTTGTCCATGGAGTTAGCCAACACCTTGTAATGATCATAATTTTAATGTATTATTATGTGTATATGCAAAGCCGATGAAAACCTAGACCACTTATGCATTATGATGTTGTGATTGTTGGTTGTTTTGTTTGTTTTTGGGGTTTTGCCATTGTTTCGGCACTTTTGCAATGTATTTCATTTTGGTTTTGCCATTGTTTGGGCATTTTTACAGTAGATAGAAATTAGATTAGAAGTACTTTACTTTTTATATCATGTAACCGAAAGCTTGGAATCAAATGGCAAAAGAATGAAGGATTTTGGACCAAAAGTAGCTGCTGAATACCTGATGGGAAAACGCGATTTCCAGGAGATTGGTAAGGTATTTTGGGATAAATTTTTTTGTGCAGGTTCACAAGACATAGGCCTACAACTTTGTCAACTGGGCCGAAGCATGAGGAGGTCATCTTCTAGGCCGTTTGGGCCTCCAAAGACAGAAAAACTGGGCTGACAGAATCATGTTTTCATGTGCATTTTGGGCCTTTACTTGCCCATGATTGTCTTGGGGCAAGTAGGAGCCCTCCGTGTAGTTGTGCTTATGTCCCTAGTTGACTCTTGATTCTTGTGATGGCTCACGAGACCAAGCATAGGATTTTCATCGGTTGAGGTTTTGCATATTGTGGTTGTGTGTTTGTTTGGTTGTTTTATATATGCTATGATTGTATGTAAAACGAAAAGGGGTAATTCTACAAATAGCCCGGAGCTTAAAATGTTGGGCTTTTTTAGCCCCAAAAAAGTCGCTTTCTCAAAATAGCCCAAGGAATAAGCGACTAAATGTGGGAGCGACGCGTAGCATTTTTTTTATTTTTTTTTGGCCCCTAGCGAAAAGTTGCTTAAAAAGTCAAAAAGTCGCTTAAAATCTAGTAAAAGTCGCTTAAAAAGTGACTTTTTGGCTGCAAAAGGACACAAATAGTAAGTCGCTTAATTGAAAAAAAAGTCGCTTTAAGCGACTTTTTGAAAGTCGCTTATTTTCTGGGCTATTTTGAGAAAGCGACTTTTTTGGGGCCAAAAAAGCCCAACACCTTAAGAGACCGGGCTACTCGTATATTTAGCCCAAACGAAAATTGTTTTCTTAAAAACTTAAAACGAAACACAAACCATTTTGAACTAAGTCTTATGATTTAGTTTAAATAAGTTTAAATATGATTTGAAACTTAAAATCATTGTTTTCTAAATAACACTTAAACTAGTTAAGGTTGTTTATTTATTTATTTATTGTATTGTCCAAACTTAATTATAATCCACTTAGGATTTATATTAGTCTTGAAAATGGACAACTTGACACACATAAATTAAAACAATGATTAGACTTAAGTTAAGAAAAGTTTTTAACTTGTGCTACGAAGAATGAATGCATGCTTCTTTCGTACACGTTTTTTATCCACATCAAAACACTTTACCCGTCAAAATTTAAGTCATGCCGTCCAATTATGAGAACACTTGCAATTACCTTTTGACTATGGTCAGACCTAGGTCGAATTGTAACCCAAGGTGACTATTCTCTATGCGTCAGACCTAGGATTATTCTCACACGTTTTCAAATTGGATGACTTAATCGAGTTCAGCGGTCAGACCCTGACCCGAGGCAAAGATGGGACTAAACATGCCTACATGACACTAGTTGTTTGACACTAGATGCCATGAGTCCCATAAAGATCTAAGAGTTGTACATGTAATACAATTGGTGATCGTTGCCTACCAATTGAATCTACTATTGCTAGCAGATCAACTGATGTGATAGTAGAAGCACAATGTGGATCTTAGCCTTTTCGTAAATTAATTGTTTTAAAATTCTAAACATGGGGTAGTTAATTTATAAAATGATAATTATCGAAAATACTAAAAATGAACTTTGTAAATTCAATTAATGTATTAATTCAACACAAGCCGTAAACAAGAGTTTGTTCTTTTCTTGTTAAAAGGACGAACTAAGTCGATCTTTCCTTGTAAGAAAGAGACTTATTCCTATCCTTTTTCTTTATGAGGAAAAGCCATAATAGGAATATTTGAATTTTCCTAATTTTAATCAAACTCAAAGAAAACCTACTCTAGAAATCGAGATGTCTTGTAAAAGTCAAAACGGTTAAGTATGGTTACACATCTTATTCTTTCAAGTTGTTTTATAACCCTAGTTTCGGTTTTGAAACATTGATGAAATATAAGATATTTGGATAACTAGAGAACACGTTTTCTATAGCTACCAAACTAAAATGAGTTTAAATAATTAGAAGACAGAAAATATCAATAAACCGCAAAGTGGTAAAGGCAATTACTAGCATGACTACCTAGTAGTTTGTCTTAACCCAATAAACCTACTAAGGTCCAACATACCCTTGTGGTAAAGTAGACCAATTATGGAGGAAATGCATACCTATTTTTAAGTTAAAATAGCAATGATGGCTAGCCCATCATCTATATGTTAGAACTTGATGCACTTCCTTGAATACCTAAGTACATGTTTACTAGTCAAGGTGACTCACATTAGCAATAATGTGTAGATATTCAATAAAGAAGGAAAGTATCCAATCGCCACTCACTCTCCACTGGTGATGAAACACATGAAATGTTGACTAATCCAGTGGGAGCTACGTGATCATATTACTGGTGACGAAACACATGTAATGTTGTCTAATCCAGTGGGAGTTGTAAGCTTTATTACCTTACAAATTGCCCATCTTATTTCCAGATTGTCTTGAAATAATACATTACTTTCCACATGTTAAGCATCATAGTTTATATAAGAACCATTGTATAAATTTTATAAGATAACTTGTCGCATTCCTGATGTTGCTTCCTGAAATGTTATCCATAAACTTGTTATGCATGATTCATTATTAAAACGATAAAGTTCTACATATCTATATTTTGATTTTGACTAAAAATCATATGTTATCTTAGACATTGTCATATTGCTCATACAAACACACGAGCGTAGTGGTGCTTGTATACTCTCATGATGTTGTGTCATGCACAAGTGGGAGAAATCTTAATGTGTGCAAGGTACAACATATAACAATATGACATAATGGTTTTTCTTGACTGGAAGGTAAGAAACTAAGATTCTACTAGGACTTCTACACATAAAATGTATGTTGCCCTAAATTAGAAAAAATATTGATGAACTCAAATAAGTACATTTTATTACTATCATTTATCCTATTTATTTGACTTGTTTTATTATATTATCTGTGAGGATTGATACGTTAATGTTTACTTTTGTAATTCTCAGGTAAAAACAAGTATTATGTGAAACTTGGCGATTTTGGACTAATTATGGAGCAAAACAAGCAAGAAGTTAAGAGTCTACTGAAATGTACAAGATCAAGATTATTCTGCTCCAGATACGCCGCATCTTACTTATTATATACGGCGCATCACTATCAAGATTTCACAAGCTACGATCCAAGACAGCAAGGACATGCGCCGCATCTAAGAATGGAGTTACGCCGCATCTTCTGGCGGTGTACGAATATTCCTGAATATATTAATCTTGGACCCCACGCGAAGTTAAGTCAATGCGCCGCATCTACTTATCCTATGCGCCGCATCTAGCTCTCAGACAGAAACTATAAATACCCCAAGGTCAGACGAATTTCGAGAGCCTAATATATACGAAGGACGAAACAGAAGAAACCCTAAGCCGAATTCAGACGAAGTAGCAGCACAAGACACACCTTGAACGAAGATACAAGAGCTGTAAGAAGGTCCTGCATGTATTCAATTCATTAAGTAGTTTTGTTTTATTGTATTAGTACACTTTAATTGGTCAGGATTGATGGGCTTGTGTCATTGATTTAATCATGCACTTCAACTCCCCTTAAAATTGCTTTCCCATTAATTAAAGTTTATATGTTGATGTCTTTGGTGACTTTTATTAGTGCATTGATAACCTCTGTGTCTAGCTGAGTATTGCTTGGGTCGCCATGCCCCTTCCTCGCCTATGCATTCTATCGTCTGTAGAAAAGTAGGAAGAAAGATAAATAGGATAGTCATAAGTGATCATTAAGGGTTTACTCGCCGATAAGATTAGAGCCAACGAGAAAGGAATTAATCTCGGTGCGTTGCATCGAACTATACACTTCATATAAAACTAGCAATAAAACAAGTGACAAGCTACTTAACTATCAGGACAGGTCTTCTTATTGTCTCAAGTATTTATCTGTGTACGTGTGTGCTAATCGCTGATTCGTGCTTATTAGTTTAGTTTATATTTAATCATCATCGAACCGTGCCAGTCTCTCAGGCTGAACCCCCTTGCGTTAGATTAGGTTGTATAGCTAACTTAAGATATTAAAATACTGATTAGAATAACTAGATAATACGTTCCACTCTTAGTGATCGACACTCTACTTACCATTATATTCATACTGACCGGGTACACTGCTCGTTAAAGTGTGTGTGTTATTGATAAGTCGGCTAAATATAAATTTAAAACTTGAATATTGCTAAAACCACAACGACATACCGTGGGTATAAATTAGAGCATACGCACACGCGCATCAAGTTTTTGGCGCCGTTGCCGGGGAGTGAATTGTTATTATCTGTTAATTTGATTAATATTTTAATTAGGTTTTTTTTTTTTTAATTTTTATTCTAACCGCTAATTCTGTTATATATTAGTTAATTTGCATTCATTGTATTATTTTGCATATTTTCTGTTTTTGTGTGTTTAATTTTTGTTTATTTTCTTTTGTTTTTATTTTTGTTTTTATTTTTCTATTTCTTGTATTCTGCTATCGTTGTACTGAGCTAATTTAAACGATACGGCGCATCTATTTTCATAGATACGGCGTATTGCGTTTAATTTTTATAAAATACAACGCGTTTAATAAATTCGATACGACGCATCTTTCCCCAAGATACGGCGTATCTGTTTTTAATAAAAAAAAATTTCTAAACGATAACGCCATACGACGCATCTGCTTTAGTAGATACGGCGTATCTATTATTTTAATTAAAAACAATTTTCGAATTATTAAACAGATACGACGCATCGATTTTTATCGATACGGCGCATCTACTGAATCAAAAATCTGGTATTTTGAAACGTAACGAAAATACGGCGCATTAACTTTTGATAATACGACGCATTTAATTTTAATTTAGATACGTTGATTTTTGATAACTTAATAGTGATACGACGCATTCTAATTTCTAAGCGGTGTATCTATTTTCTGAATAAAAGTCTGATTAAATTTTAACGATTATAAGATACGGCGTATCCAACTTTTTGGATACGGCGCATCGTCTACAGATATCAGTAACTTTAATTTTTCGTATTCCGTTTTCGTTGTTGATTTTCTGATATATTACTTTCTTGAACATACCCTACTGATGCTTTTGTGATAGTTTCAGGAAGTGCATGACCAGGAGTTCTACGAAGAACTTGATTCAACCTTTCGAAGATCCTGAACGAGCTTTTCATTCGCTTAAAAGGCTTTCCAACACAAAAAGCTTTGATATCTCAAGTTCATTCGAGCTTGATTATTTTTCTGAAGAGAAAGAGGAAGTAGAAACAGAAACAATGGCGGAAAACACAACTATGGAGGAATACATGAACAAAACCCATGCTGATTACACTTCAGGAGTTGCTAGACCAAAGTTTGATGAAAAGTCTAAGTTTGAGTTGAAGGGTCAGTTTCTCAAATTGCTAAGAGAAAATGCTTTCAGTGGATCGGAACATGAGGATGCTAATGAGCATGTTGAAAAGGTCCTCGAGCTTGCGGATTTGTTTACTACAGAAGGAGTCTCTGACGATCAACTCATGCTAAGCATCTTTCCAATTTCGCTAAAAGGAGCTGCTAACAAGTGGCTAAGGAATGAACCTGCTAGTTCAATCACTACATGGGAAGATTTGAAGAGCAAATTCCTGAAGAGATATTGTCCACCTGCTAAAACCGCTAAAAAGATGGAGGCTATCAACAGTTTCAAGCAAGAGCCTGATGAAACTCTTTATCAAGCTTGGGAACGATTCAAAGACCTATTGATGAAATGCCCTCAACATTATCTAAGTGAAATGCAGGAGATAATATTGTTTTATCAAGGATTGGACGTGCCTACTAGACAAATCTTGGATGCTAAGGGAGCTGTGCCTCAAATGAGTGCAGCCAATGCTAGGAAAGCTATCCAAGAAGCTGCTGATCATTCTCAAAAATGGCACGATGGGACCTCTACTAGATCTAAGAGCAGCACTAATTTTGACGGGTTTGCTGCAATTCAAACTCAATTGGATAAAATTAGTAGAGAGATGAAGAAGCGTGATGAGAAAGTGTATGCTGCCTAAGTTGGATGTGAAAAATGCGAAGGACCTCACTACACTAAGGATTGCCCTAACAAGAATGAAAGTGAGACGTTTGAAGAAGCATACTACACACAATTTGGACAACCATTCCGACCTTCAGGAAGATTTAGGGAAGCTACTCCGGGATTCTATCAAAAGAACAACTTCAATCCCGCTTATCAAGAAGGGAGGCAGACTTTAGATGACACTTTAAAGCAAATTATGGTCGATGCTGCTAAAAGACATGATGAGAACACTGCTATGATCAAGGAAATCTGAGCTTCAACTGACACTATTACAAGAAATCAAGGAGCTTCGATCAAAGCATTGGAACAACAAATTGGTCAAATGAGCAAAATTCTTCAAGAAAGGGGATACGGAAGTTTACCTAGCTCAACTGAAACCAACCCAAGAGATCATGTCAAGGCCATAAGCACCACTGAAGAAGTCACTCCTAACATTTCTTTTCCTAGAAGACTAATGAATGGTAATGATGGTGCAAGACCCGAATTTTTCTTTAATTCTTCAATCAGTTTAAGGAGACTACTCAAAGAGAAGACAAAGATTGAAGAGGAGATCAAGGCTACAATGAAAGAAGAGAGCTCTGCAACTGACTTACATGCCTTGCCTCATAAAGAAAAGGACCCAGGAAGTTTTACTTTACCTTGTTCAATTAATGATATATCTTTCAATAATGTGTTAGCTGACTTAGGAGCTAGTGTTAGCGTAATGCCCCTTAAGACATTCACTACCCTAGGACTAGGAAAATTAGCACCAACTAAGTTGCTTATTGAATTGGCTGATAAAACGGTAAAACGACCTAAAGGGATTGCTAATAATGTACTAGTTAAGATTGAGAAGTGTGTTTTCCTCGTAGACTTTGTTATATTAAATACCCATCGGGCAAGGCTTGATCCCATCGGGTTCTATCAAATACCCGAGAAACATGCCTTCCGTAGCGCCAAATGTACACTTCTTGGGGTTCAATTTCATGTTGATTCTCCTGAGTGTTTTGAACGTTTCCTCCATGTCGCGCACCAGCTCATCCTCTGTATGGCTTTTGATGACGAGATCATCGACGTATACTTCCAAGTTGCGTCCCACTTGTTTCTCGAACGCAGTGTCCACCAATCTTTGGTATGTTGCTCCTGCGTTCTTGAGGCCGAAGGGCATCTTTGTGTAGCAGTAGACCCCTTGACTTGTGTGGAAGGCCGTCTTTTCTTCGTCTTCCTCTGCCATTTGAATTTGGTGGTATCCCTTGTATGCGTCCAGGAAGCATTTGAAGGGATATCCACATAGAGACTCAATTTTCCAGTCTATTTCCGGTAGCGGGTAGCAGTCCTGTGGACATGCTTTATTGAGATCCGTAAAGTCTACGCACATCCTCCAACTGCCATCGCTCTTCTTTACCATCACTGGGTTAGAGAGCCAGTCATGGTAGTAGACTTTACGCATGATGCCTGCGTCTACCAGCTTATGTACTTCTTCCAGGATGGCTTTTGCGCGGTCTGGAGCTTGTCCGCGCTTTTTCTGTCGTATTGGAGGATATCCTTGTCGGATTTGTAGCTTATGTTCCGTGATGGAGCGTGGCACTCCTGTCATATGCTTAGGTTCCCATGCAAAAATATCCAAATTATTTTGCAAGAGTGCGCATATAGCTGACCTGCCTTTGTCAGACAGAGACCCACCAATAGATACCTGTTGATCCGGGTATTCAGGGTGAATGGCGATCGTTAGGTTTGGGACTTTGATTGCGCGCTGTTCTGGAACAATACTTACGTCACTTGTCACTGCGTTACATTCCTTGGGTGGTGTGGTGGTATTGTAAAGGGTGACAATACCTCCTTCCACTGGGAACTTTAGCATCCCGTGCGCTGTGGATGGCACGGCGCGGATAGATGATATTCCAGGTCTCCCGATGATACCATTGTACGGAGAGGGGATCTGATTATCATGAAATCCATCCAGGTAACCGTAGAGTGTGGTTTGTCACCAACTTCTACAAATAGGCGCAATTGCCCCGTGGGCCATATCTTCTCTCCTGTGAAGCCAGTGAGCGGTGCTGTGGCTGGGATCAACTGACTCTGTATCTCAGGTCGCAGTTTCTTGAAGCAGTGTTCATATATAATATTAGCGGATGCACCTCCATCTATATACATGCGACGGATGTCGTGACCCCCCGTATGTATTTCAATGGTAAGTGGATCCACCACTGCGTTGTTCGCAGTCAGGGAGGGGAAAGAGATTTCGTTTCCCTTAGAGAAACGCTGACTAACTTTTTGTCTTGTCGCGCGCGGCCATGGCTGTATCATGTAGATGATATCTGCCTTTTCTCTTGGCGTCTCTTTCTTGGCCACTGGTTTTTGTTTATCTTTCCCTTCTCTGATGTTTTTTACGAGGTGGTCCATCTTTCCTTCCTTTACCAATTTTTCAATCAATTGGCGCAGTTGAACGCAATCGTTAGTTGTGTGGCCCTTCTGTCCATGGTATTCGCAATAACCATTCCCTATACGCTTATCCTCTGGGGTGCGGATTGGTGGTGGTTTCGGGAAGTTCGCTCCTTCTGTTGCGAATATCTCCTTTGGAGTTTTTGTTAATGGGGTATACTTGTCGTTTCCCCTTCCGCCGCCTTGATTACGGTAACTCCTATTACGATTGCCGCTCTGGTCATTGGATTGTCTCCTTGACTCTTCTTGCGACCTATGGTTCGAATAGCTTTTCCTGCTATCCGCGGCGGCTTCTTCTCCTTGGACGAAAGACCTCGTGCGCTTCATGAGCTCATCGAAGGTTAGGGGAACCTTATCATTTAGCTTTTTTATCAGATCTGGGTTATTGATTGCATTCATAAAACCCGATATTTTGAGTATCTCTGGACACGCCTTGACTTTCATGCACTCGTCCTTGAAGCGTTCCATGAAAGCGCTTGTGGATTCCCCTTGTCGCTGTTTAACCCTAGCGAGTTCGACAGGGTTTTTTGCGCACTTCTTTCTTTGGGTGAAGTTTAAGCGAAACGCTCTGCGCAACTCTTCAAACCCACCAATGCTTCTGCGTGGAAGCTTACTAAACCAGTTGCGCGCATTTCCTACTAATGTGGAGTTGAACATATGGCACCACACAGGCTGTGGCCAATTTTCGATAGTAGCTGCTGATTCGAAAATTTTTAGGTGATCATCAGGATCACCTGTCCCATCATATGTTTTGACATTAGCAGGCATGCGCCTTTTCTTATTTTCAGAAAAGTCACTGATGCGCCTAGTAAACGCATCAACCTTTTGGCGACGCCAGGGGAGAGACATGTCTTCATCATCCTGGTCGCGGTATTTCCCTCTTGATTTCCAGTGTCCAGTCTCGCTGTCCGAGGAATCTCTTGAGGATGAGCGGACTCTTTTGTGACGCTTGAGTCGACTATCATCAGAGTCTGAGCTTGCTCCTCTGCGGCGCTTGCGCCGACTATCCTCAGAGTCAGAGCTTGAGGGGCTTTCACTTGGGGAACATCGTCGCCCAAGCCTATCTTGGATTCTGCGTCTGCCAAGCCTAGCGTGGACATTGGCGCGCCGCTCCCCCTCTTCAGGCTCTTCCAGATGTTGAAGGTCGGCTGCTTCATCGTCCACAACCTTCCTTCCAATCCTGGCGAACACTGGCTGTTTACGGCTATCCCTCTCGCGTCTTTCCTTTCGGTAGCGCGGTGGGGATGCGTCAGGATTAGGGTCAAAGTTGAGTCTGGCGTGCAGACTTTGGCTTGACCTCTTCTTTGCCTCCTCTCGCATGAGCGCAGTCAAGGCTTCGTAGTTTTGAGATACGAAGTCACTTGGGGCTAATTCGAAGGCAACTCCTTCTAGCGCGATAGAGTCGGTTTCCAAAGCTGGATCCTTGTTTCGTACAGGCGCGTTGGGAGGCTCGGTGAAGTTTACTTCTGGCATGGCAAGAGGTGTGCGCTCCAGTTCTATCTCACTAGTACTTGTCGTAATAGCGGGGGTAAACCTGGTAAGCGATTCCACTGCAGGAAAGACCAGATTTGGGTGCGCTCCTAAGTTTTGAGGCGTACTGGTTGTCCCAGAGGCCTGTTTAGAAGCCGTATCAATTTGATGCTTCTTTCCTAGTGGATCGTCCTGCGTTTTCTTCCCATGCGGACTCTTATGACTTCCGTGTTTCGTCATTCTAGTTTTTTGGTAAAATCCTTAGTGTAGGGTCCCACGGATGGCGCCACTTGTTGATACAAAAGTTGGGCGTTCCTTGATAGGGCTTCTATTCTCGTACCAATTCGAATCTTAATGCTTGATGAGACCTGCGCACTAAGAAAAAGAACAAACACCGTTAGGCTTATCGAGGGATTGTCTCCCCCGATTATCCTCCGGCGTGAG
Organism: Artemisia tridentata subsp. tridentata; assembly: GCA_021014915.2. Classification (NCBI taxonomy): domain Eukaryota; kingdom Viridiplantae; phylum Streptophyta; class Magnoliopsida; order Asterales; family Asteraceae; genus Artemisia; species Artemisia tridentata. The sequence continues at coordinate 165,316,332 of CP139503.1, forward strand.
AGTAAGTAATCGAATGTAGGGTTTAGTTTATGGTTAGGGTTTATTGAAGATCGTACCTTTACCGAGGGCTTGGGTGCCCTTTATATATGCATGAAACCCTAGTGGGTTTCGTGTTCCCTACTCTTCGGCGTGTTAGCCGACATCGGGTATATAGTATATATCTTCTTTATTTAGAAGATATTCTATATATTATCCGGAAATAACTTTGGGCTTGGGCCTTGTCGACCCAAGCCGCATAACTGGTAGTCCAGTTGCGGCCCAAGCGTGGTGGGCTTAATTGTTAGTATTGTTTACTAACCGGGTTCGTGACCCGGGTGTAGACTATACGTCATCACTACCTACAAACATTAAATGTATAAAGATGATTAATTTTCATACCTGTTTTCATGTATATGAAATATGACAATAGGATATCAAAACACTTTTCTTGTTGATTACCTTTGCGAGGACGATGAGTAATCAAAAGGGTTTATGAATCCATGTAATCTTTATTATGTATACAAGATATAAGAATCCATGCGTGGATTAGATCATGCGTCTAGGAGCAGAGATCTTAAGTTAATTATGAAATCATTAATTTGATTTTGATTAATAAGATTACTCCTAAGTACACTGAGAGCAAGTTGGAACACTGTATTTATTTTCTTAAATCTCATATGTCATTAACATATTAGAAACAATATTCCATCTAAGCTAGACTTTAATCCTTAGCTTGGAATGAAGTTTCTCTTAAGGGATTTATAAAATAAAACATACAACCTTGTTACATATGTTTATTATTAGAATAAACATAAGCGGTTATTAAGTCTAACACAATATGACACGTTATATGAGGGGAGTCTCAATGATTAATCTCACTTGATGAGATTGAACACATGATTGGAAATCTTAAGGATTCATCATGTAAGTCATATTAAGTATTGGACTATATATTTATCATTTGCATGAATGCAAGATGAGTTGATAACAACAAATATCTAAGTGAAAGTCGTTAGATAATTGTTAAACGAACATTATATTGGACCTACATAGGACCAAAGATATGTTCAAACGTTTACGGATATTTGAGGAGCTCTGTTTTGTTTGCATACGCTGATGCTTATTTAACTGAGATGATACTCAACCCTAGTTGTGGTAGGATGTCATCATGAATGATGACATTGCTGACTAGATGTGCTCGACTGAGAGCATTAATGCATTATACATTAAAAGAATAAGAATACTTTATAGTTTGAGAAACTATTCAGATGACTGTCTAAAGTAGGTGTTTTGCTAGCTTCAAACACCCTATGGAATGTATTGTTGCGATACTCGTCTTGTACTTGAATGTGCACATACAAAGGACAATCATCATTCAAACCTTTCATGAGTTTTGAAACAAGTATTCTCAAAGTTTACTCAGATGACTACTTGCTGTCTTGTACAACATGATTTGATCATGGTGGGAACATCGAATTTCGACCTATGAGTAGTCTTATGCATATCTGTTTTTAGTATTTGGATAATGGAACTGTAAGCAGTCGTATTATACAATGAATTGATATACCTGGTATGATCGTCTTCATTTATACTACTGTGTTCTATATTTGCATGTTTAATCCATGAATAATTTATTTATTCTAAAATTATCCATTGTCGGTTGACGATACGGGAGTATCATCAAATTAAGGCAAATGTGAGCATGTTGGTGATTTATTTGCCAAACTCACATGTTGTTCATTGTGATGAACATTGGATTGACCCAACCTACGAGTTTCACTACATGGATCTTTGTCAATAGTGAATCTCGCAAGAGGTTATGTCTCTTATCCTTAGACTTGAGATGCAAGCAGGTCTTGCATGTGTGGAATTTCGTTCCTTGATATGGTTAAACGCTGTCCTGAATAAGGTAGTTATAAAAGCCATTATCAGGAGTGATATGAAGCATGTGAATGACACGTGTAGTCAAAACAGGATTTGTTCCTCCACATGTTATGGAGTTAGATACTATTGGGCCCCTCGATGAATTGGACAGATGTTTGTATGGCCGTACCCAAATGAGATTAATATGAATCTTAACCCACTTGGTAATCTTGTTCAATATCTATATCGAGAAACATAATGGTTGAAATATTAGAATGACATTTGATCCATGTCTGATGTTCAACACGGTATCTGAAACAAAAGGATAGATGACATATAAAACATCTGAAATGAGCAGTTTAAGAAACTACCCTCTCATATTTCTAGGGGCATTGGCGTGTTGCTAGACGCTAACCATTGCTTGTATAATTACTTGATTATTATGACGTCGCAAGTGGGAGCTGTTGGAGTATGCTTGTGTCATAATTAATAATTATATGGCTAGACATATATGAGCCTATGGGGTCACACACTTATACACAGAAACATCATTTTATAGATTGTAATTATCGTATTTACAATATATAAACGAATACGTAACTCGGGATCAATAACGGGCCATTAAATACTAAGTTAGACTTAGTGTTTTGGGACTGGGCCAACAATGGGCAAGCCCATTCAGGGCCCTTATAATGGTCGGTCATATGGAAGGGAAAAGAGGGACAATGGAAGTTTTTGAAGGGGTTATGTGTAACTTAGATAATAATAAGATCAATATTGATTTAGTCTTTCATTATCACTAATCACAAAAAAACTTACCAAAAACGTTTTCCCCCTCTCTCCCCTAATATGTACGGCACAAAAACACACCCTTTTCTAGGGTTTGTGTTTTCTTGATCCCTTCTTTGCTCATTCTATTGTAGATGCATCAAGGATCATTGTTACGAGGTCAAGACTAGCATCGGGTGGTGATCGATGACGTGTAGTGTGTTTCACACTTAGAGAAGATCAACCTTATTGATCTTTTGGTTCCTTGCATTCCATCGTGGTGGTGATATTGGTGGTGTTACCCGGATCACGCTACAAAGGTATAAAACTTGTTTGTTTAATTCTATGATTGATCATATGGCTATATGGATCCTTGTTGGTGATGTTTTCTGCTGCGTTTATATTTTAATATGTTGATTTATATTTTACATCACCTATATGTACCAGAAGCCGACAAACTACACTGGCTGCAACTCACAGGTTGCCTTGCCAAGGTACCGACTTCTAGAAGCAACATGTTTCAGTTATGTAACTGCAGTTACCTATCATCATCGCCATTATAAGTATATCTTAAATGTGGGCTGCTCCAGCATAGGATCTGCCGGCCTTTTTCTGTGTTTTAATAGTTTCGCTGCCCCATACAGGTCTTTTTATAGAAACTTTTTTTTATATATGAAAACGCAAACAGTAATTTATCATCATTGTTGATCACCCTGTTTCTAATGAATGCACAGCATCAATTTTTCTTCTATAAACCATAGATCTGAAAAGATAAGGCTTAAAAAAATCAACTATGAAGTGTAGTTAATAATATTTGAACCATGCACTGATAATCCAAAGAGTAAAAACAGAATCTTTGTTGTGACTTTAGTATGGCAAAAATTACCTGCAAAGCACAAATCCAAACGGCCCTTCAGTAACCTAAACGTCATGCCAAGGTACGTTTACAATTTTTGAATACCCAATTCATTAGTCTCAGAAAATATGGCAGAAAATGCCATAAAGAGAATAATCGATACCTGTTTCATCGACCTCGACTGTCTGGCGGCTTCTAAATTCCAGTGGGGCACTAAATCCTAAGGCGTTCGATAAATAAAAATTTTTGACCATAAGAGCAGTGAAGACTATCTGATATTTTTTTATTTGCCAACACTAAAAGTCGATGGTCTGTGCCTGTCAGAGTTAATTTGTTTTCGCATATTCGCAACTGCAGTTGCACAAAAGGTGCTGATCAATAGTACGGTTCAATTATGAAGGAAAGATGGGAAACGGAATAGGACGCTGCGAAGAAGTAATTTGCTCCAAATCACTTGTCACAACATTCTCTTCGGTCTCTCATCTTTCTTTAATAATTGTACCCTACTGCTGATCAGTGCCTTTTATGGAATTGCAGTTACGAATATGCAAAAAAAAGTTAACTATAACAAGCGCAGAACATTAACTATTAGTATCGGCAAATAGAAAAATAGCAGGTAATCTTCATTGCTCTTATGGTAATTTTTTTTTTAACGAACGCCTTAGGATCCTTTTCATCTCCTGCACCATCTTTAAATGATGAAAATACAGCATTTAATGAAATTTGAGGGGAAGGTCAAACCAACCATCTTGGGTGTAATCATGTGGTTGTTGTTCGTACCACGACACACTTTGGTAGTTTGAGGCTCCACTCGAAATCCCATTGCCATGTCAATGAAATATGTGCAAAGGCTTGCACGAAACCTATCGCAATGACGATGACATAGGAATGGGTTTTCGAGGGGAGGCTCAAACTACCAAGGTGTGCTGAAGAAAAAATTGTCGATTCTAGAAAAGCATGTGAGTATTAGGACCCGTGTTGAATGGGATAATGAAGGAGTGTGGCTTGTCATGAACAATACACACTATATCATTATCACAATCAACATGGCTCAATTATAAGGGTCCATCTATCCAACGATGTATATGAGTTACATTGCTTAATTTGACCGAGTTCCCTAAAATCATTGGTGTGCTTGATAGACAAATGGTTTTAGGGAACTCATTCAATTTAACCTATGGAACCCAACTACATTGTTAGATAGATGTGCCCTAATAATTGAAGTTTTCAAGGTGAAGCTCAATGTAGCAAGGTGTGTACATCGAGATTACTTTGCAGATGGCTGGTTCTACACGATAAAAAAGATTGGAATTCCAAAAGCAACATAGTTAACGCTTCTAAGTCCGCTTACAGATCCTTTTGGCCTTTCAATTCCCTTTGTGCAAAGGCCTGCACCAAGCGATTTGTTAGATTGTCGAAATAACAAAAGGAACTGTACGGGAACTTAGAATGGGTAACTATGCTGAAATTCTAGACTTATTTATTTAGTTAAACCATTCATTTACTAAGTAATGTGGACACCTAACACACACCACGTTACTTTCAGAATCTCTTTCAAACACTTTTATAGAGTCGACAACTATAATTTGTTGGTAAGTTTTACAAAGCCACTTCTTTATATGATGTGAGCGTCAAAATTTGTGAGAGACAAAAATATGGACAAAGTATCATTGATGGATGCATAGACCATGCGAATACAGTAACAGGTCTGCTCAGTCTCCATACATCCATCATTGATATTTTGTCTAATTTTGATATTCAGCTTGTTTCCACAGTATGAATGAACATGTAAAAACAACATATTGGCAAATTAGATGTACCAGTAGAAAACAAAAGAGGCAAGAAAGATCTTGATCTTTTTTATTGAACGCCTTAGGTTTTTTGTTATTTCCTGTGGCATGTGCGAATGTTTAAAATACAACATGCAATTAGAAAGACCAAGATATCATTAAGCATTTTATAAAACTGGTAAATGAAAGGCAGACATACAAAGTATATATATGGCAGCTGACGAACACCCAAGTTTGATGCTGAGTAAAAGCACAATGCACTGAGGTACGTGAGCACGAAAACCGGAGCGATACAAAAATATTGACAAAATATCAATGATGGATGCAGACACCATGCAAAATCAAGAATAGGTTTGTTCAGTGTCGGTACATCCATCATTGATATTATGTCTATTTTTGATATTTAGTCTGTACTAAAAAAAACTTGTAACCACAGTCATGCACCGCAACTGATTAGTTCTGTAAATTTAAGATATGAAAACCACGGTTATATAAATGGAGCAATTTTATATTGGAGTACTGCATAAAAAAAATCAGGGCAATACTTATCTTTTGTTTCTTTTACTCATGTACCGATATGTCAAATGAACTGAGGCACAACGGTCTTGATCCGATATAGACCTGAGCATGTGACTTATGTTTGTACTTTTTCTGCAGTGCCTGCAGGATGATTGAACAAACAAACGTGAGGAGTAGAATTTGTTGGGTAGGGCAGACCATGCAAATACAGTAAGCAATGTGGCCTCTTAATATATACCTTGTTACTCTCAACTTGTCTTTGAAACAGTTTTATACAATTCATAAGTAATAATGTGGGGATCTATAAATACAAAGAGACATGGTCCTGATTAGGGATGAGCATGGCTACCGAAAAACCGAAACCGAACCGGTACCGGTACCCAAAAACCGTACCGATAGGGATTCGGTATCGGTTTCGGTATTGGATATTTGGGATAATCGGTTTCGGTACCGTTCGGTTCGGTATCGGTTCGGAACCGAGAAACCGATTTAAGATACCGAATGGTTGATACCATTTTTTTTAAAACAAACATTTTCAATATCAACTCGAATAGGTGCTAAAGTGAGCTAAGAATCTCGACATGTTTGCTAAACAATCATAGCTAATAGCCAATAAATCTTTTCTCTAACCGGAGAAAATAGTTAAAAAGTACGCGTTATAATTAGTTCAGTTCAGTAGAACAAGAGTTTTGGTGTGAAGATGGCGGTAGAACATGAACTCGTACACGAAGAACAAAACCCCACCAATGATGATGACATGATGATAAGAACAGGTAAAAAGCTAACTTATATAATTTTTATATCTTTTATATCGGTTAGTGAAATGGGTAGTATTTTTCTTTTTGAAATTATCCAGGCACGTTGTATTAGTATAAATGTTTGACATACATTTGACATATCATGGAAATAATATTTGACATATCACTAACATATATACATGGAAATTTCGGTACTAATCGGTACAAGACCGAAATACCGGTACCGGTACCGTACCCTTGAAATTGGTACGGTATTCGGTTCTCACTTTGGGTCGAGTTCGGTATCGGTACTAGTCGGTTCGGTACCGGTTCAGTACGGTTCCTGTACCGATCTCATCCTTAGTCCTGATCCGATATTGATCTGAGTTGAACCATAATGTACTAAGGTAGGTGAGTGTCAAAACGTGGGGAGCACAAAAATATTGACAAAGTATCAATGATGGATGTACGGCAACCATGCAAATTTAGTAATACTTGTATTTGGTTGCCGTACATCCATCATTGATACTCCGTCTATTTATTGATATCTAACTTTTCTCCATAGTATGTAGCGATGATGTTGAATACACAAAACCTGTTAGCAGTACAAAAAAAAAAAAAAAAAAAAAAAAAAAAAAAAAAAAAAAAAAAAAAAAGAGTAAGATTGAACATGTAAGTCTAAAATACCATAAGCATGTATAGACAAATGCAATAGGCTAATGTGAAACTGAACATATGAATATTTACAAAAGGAATTAACTTTATATAAAAATGTACATTAATTAGATAAATGAATAACCACAAAAGGCATGAAGTAATCAACTGATTACAGGCAATTTAGAAAGAAAAAAAGTACCTTTTGTGGAAGTAATCAAATATGTGTTATCACCTGTTAACATGCATAAAACAAATCTTTACGCTGGATCTTGGAAGACCTATTTCAGTATATATTTGTGGCCATGGTTTATAGCAGCATATAAAATCACTTCACATTAGCAAACGCTTATCGGGCCTGCATTGACGATCATGGTAAAGCTGCCTAACAAACATACAGGTTGCAGTGGGAAATGCACATGCACAACATGTAAGTAATTGCACAGCGTAAATACGCAAATAAAATGATCTTCAGCAAGATGAAGAATGTCAAACATAATAGTGGTTTATGCATCTTCACAAATTCAGTGGTACAAAAGGTTTTGATAAGCCGTCGTATGCTTTTAACCATGACAGCAACCACAAATGATGTACATCGCTTGTCAATATTAGCAAATGAAGAGTATTTTGTATTCTTTATTTGGCGATGGTAACAGTTGATGTTCTGCGTCTGCTACGGTAAATTTTTTTTTGCATGTTCGTAACTCCAGTTCCACAAAAGATACTGATCAAAAATACGTTTGAATTATGAAAGATAGGTGGGTAACGAAAGAGGATGATGCGAGGAAGTAATTTGCACCAAATCACTTGTCACACTATTCTCTTATGTTTCTCATCTATCTTTCATAACTGTACCGTATTTTTGATCAGGGGCTTTTATGGAACTGGAGTTATAAATATGCGAAAAAAAATTTACAATAACATACGCAGAACATCAAATTTTAGCATCGCCAAATAAAGAATATAAAATAGGCTTCATTTCCTAATATTGACACACGATGTACAATATCTGTGGTTGCTCTTATGGTTAAATGTAGACGACCGATTATTAAAAGCTTTTGTAGCACTGAACCTGCCAAGATGCATAAAAGATGATTGCCCAGTACACTAAAGCAAGATTCTAAAACAGATTTAATGGATGACATAAATCATCTCCAATGGTGCTGCTGATTTTTAAAAACAAGGTCAGATCTTCAATTCATTGAACCACCTTACGCACCCGGCATGGGTGCAACCATATAAGAGTCCTGTTTACCGTGCCAAGATACGTAAATGTGTGAGCCACACATATGAAAAGTTAATACGCAGAAAGTGCATCACTGCCTTTTGCGTAACAGGTATAAAGCAGCATGTTTAACCCTTCTGAGTTCCCTTACAGTTCCTTTTGTCGTTTCAACTCCCTTTATGCAAAGGCCTGCACCAAGCGATTTGCTAGATTGTTGAAAAAACAAAAAGGAACTGTATGGGACCTCAGAATGGGTAACTATGATGTACATCACATGTCAATATTTGTAAATGAAACAAGTGGTGGGCTTTATACAAAGTTATCTAACAGGTATATATGCAGCAGTTTTTAGGCTAAGATTTTTAAACCAAAAGCGTTGCAAACAGTTGCAGGCTTCAGCACGGCTGCAAAGAAACACAGTTGCATAATAGTGCCATCCGGTCCTCGCCTTGACAAGTTATGGAGACAATGTTTGAGAAATGACTTCATTTGTGTCAGAAATTAGGCGGTAATCATCATAGCACAGCTGCATGTGAAGCAGGCAAAAATGTTTTCAGATACCCGGTTTAAGAAATAATTGTTATGCTACCAACAACAGTAGGCATAACAGTTATAAATAAACCGAGTTTTAAACATACGGAGTCAATAGGTATATATGCGGCAGTTCTTAGGGCTAGCTTTTTAAACCAAATACGCTGCAAAAAATTCTAGCCTCCACCATGGCTGCAAAAAAAGTCGGTTGCATAGTAATGCCATCCGGTCCTTACCCTGCCAAGTTATGGAGACAATATTTGACACATCAATATCTGATAGAAAGAAGGTTCTAATAGCAGGCATAGTATCCATTTAACGTGTATGTTGTACTGCAAATACAATGCGGACCATATGTTGGTATAGTTAGAGAAATATGGTCCAGCGCACCAAAACATCCTTACGGATTTTGGCCTAGAGCAGGCCTTTTTTTTGGCGGGAAAGCGTACAACAAAACGACGTCGTACTTTTTGGTGAAGCAACAAAAAAAAAAGTTTCAGACGAAGCAGTGGCCGCAAAGAAACACGTTTCACAGGCATAGCGATTTCATCATACCTATGTATAAGATTTAAACCTGTGTTTTGCCTGCACACTGAAAAGGACCATTGTGAGAATATATATACACGAAAAACTTAAAACACATGCATAAAGAATGATGGAATACCTACCAACTGGTATTAGTTTGTATGAAACCCTGTATGAATGTGAGACCTGAAGGTTATAATAGCAGGCATAGCACCTATTGCATGTGTATATTGTACTGTAAATAGAATATGTACCACGCCTTGATATAGTTAGGCAGAAAAGCAGGGTGCAGCCAATGGATGATCGACTCGTGGCATGCTTTAAGGATGATCGGTTTGCCACATGTTCTAAACCTCGTATAAAAAGAGGAATAACTTTGTATAAAAAGAGTACCATGGGACAACGAAAGTATTAAAAGAGACAAAACAGGCCGCCGGATTTTGGCCTGGAGCAGGCCACAATTTTTTTGGCGGAGAAATTGGCAAAATACATAAGCCTACTAAGAATAGGGAAAAAAGGATACGCCCACCATGGCTGCAAATCCACTGAGTTGCCCCGCCAAGATATGGACCAACTAAAGTTGCCCACCATGGCTGCAAACCCAGTGGCTTGCCCCGCCAAAATATGGATGAACTAAAGTTGAATCCCCTTATCCTGTAGACTGATAAAGTACAATAAGGTCCATACACCTTTGTAAACACAACCATTGATGTTATGGCATCAGACCCATTGGCCAGCGAAAGTATTAAAAGAGACAAAACAGGCCGACGGATTTTGGGCTGGAGCAGGCCACAATTTTTTTGGCGGGGAAATTGGCAAAATAGATAAGCCTACTAAGAATAGGGAAAAGAGGATACGCCCACCATGGCTGCAAATCCACTGAGCTGCCCCGCCAAGATATGGACCAACTAAAGTTGCCTACCATGGCTGCAAACCTAGCGGCTTGCCCCGCCAAGATATGGATGAACTAAAGTTGAATCCCCTTATCCTGTAGACTGATAAAGTACAATAAGGTCCATACACCTTTGTAAACACAACCATTGATGTTATGGCATCAGACCCATTGACAACACAATGAGGTACACAAATGTTTGTCAAAAGGTGCTTTTCCACTAACATAACATAAACCTACAAAACAAAATGGTAGTATTCGGTGATAACGCAAGCAAATAACATAATCCAGTGGCATCCCGATCAAATAACTATAAAACAATACTTATCATATCTGACCAGCACATCAAAACAATAACTAACCAATACTAGGAAAATCCACACACACACACACACACACACACACACACACACATATATATATATATATATATATATATATATATATATATATATATATATATATATATATATATATATATATATATATATATATATTACATTTAACCCATTTGTTTGGCCAACCTGCTGCATTTAGCAGCCGGTCAATAAGTTAGTCGTCCGAGGTGTTCATCCTCAGTGACACCGGCCTTTAACAACAACAACCAAAGACAGAAGCCTAAATCAAGCAATAGTAGGAACCAAAACCCAAACCTTAAAGCATTAAATTAGCAAAAGCAACAATCAAGCAGCCGGTGAATAAGTCAGTCATCCGAGGTGTTCATCCTCAGTGACACCGGCCTTTAACAACAACAACCAAAGACAGAAGCCTAAATCAAGCAATAGTAGGAACCAAAACCCAAACCTCAAAGCATTAAATTAGCAAAAGCAACAATCAAGCAGCCGGTGAATAAGTCAGTCATCCGAGATGTTCATCCTCAGTGACACCGGCCAACAACAACAACCAAAGACAGAAGCCTAAATCAAGCAATAGTAGGAACCAAAATCCAAACCTCAAAGCATAAAATTAGCAAAAGCAACGATCAAGTGCAACAAAAATAAAAGCGAACCAAATACTAACAACAACAAAATTCAATAGTTATCATATCTGACCGGCACATCAAAACAATAGCTAACCAATAGCAGAAAAATCCACATTTATATATGCATTACATTTAACCAATTTGTTTGGCCAACCCGCTCCATTAAGCAGCCAGTGAATAAGTCAGTCATCCGAGGAGTTCATCCTCAGTCAGATGGGCCTTTAACAACAACCAAAACATAGAAGCCTAAATCAACCAATAGCGCAAACCAAAACCCAAACCTCAAAGCGTCAAATTAGCTAAAGGCACAATTAAGTGCAAAAAAAAAAAAAAAAAAAAAAAAAAAAAAAAAAAAAAAAAAAAAGAGGCAACCAAATACTAACAACAACAAAACCCAAAATGTAAATTCCAAAATCAACGAATAGGAGCAACAAAACCCGAAAGTTGAAAGCATAAAATTACGAAAACGAACAATCAAGTGCAAAAAAAAAAAAAAAAAAAAAAAAAAAAAAAAAAAAAAAGGGCGAACCAAGTAATAAGAACAACAAAAGCCTAAATCTTAAGTCAAAAAATGACCAATTAAGGAGAACATAGAACCCTAAATCAAGCAATAGCAGCAACAACAACAACAAAACCGTAAATGTAAAGTAAAAAAACTACCAATAGCGCAGGATAATAAATTGGCAAATCTAGATAAGATAAGATCCAAATATGTGGGTATAACAAACGCGGGACTGTAGCAATAACAAATGGCTTAATAATAGCCACAAATCGCATCTCGTGTATATAGTGATAAGATGATCGAGAGAAAACCGGTATAAAAAGAGTGATAACTTTCTATAAAAAGACCCGTATGGGCCAGCGAAAGTATTAAAAGACACAAATAGGCCGGCAGATCCTGGGCTGGAGCAGCCCATATTTTTTTGACGGGAAAAGCAGCGACCAAAACGACGTCGCAACCATTCATATTTAAGATATACTTATAATTATCTAACTGTAGCATTCAAATAAAAAAATAAAAAAATCCCGCCAAACAAATCAACCTGCCTGGCCCAAAAACAATTAAAAAAAATATATTTACAAATAACACTTTCAACTTCTTATTATTTATGACTTTTTTATATAACAAACCTTATTTACCAAGTATCTAACAGATATCTCGCGATCTCTTGAACAAAAAAAATACCGGCAACAAGGTCTCTCGATAACGTACAAAAGGAGCCCAATATTGATATGCTTTTGACATACGTACGATTTTATAAAAAATGTTTAAATTTAATATATATATATATGTATAGTTTTTAAATAAAACAATTTTCAAAATAAACCTTTAATCTATCAAATGCATTTAAAATTTGTGTTAGTTTTACATACACAAAAACGTTTAAACAAAAAAGATAGTGTTTTTTTCACTCGGCCTCGGAAACAAGACACTTAGAAATCAGTTACAAAATCACGCACACATTAGAACAAATATTCGCCGCCCCGCCACAACGCGGCGTCTCGAGGCCTTCCTCGTTTGTATATATTATAGGATGGTTGTCAGGCTGTGTATGGATTATGTTTTGGTATATAATAATACCAATAATATTAAATATGATACAATAATTTCATCACAATGAAACTTTAATCTTTAAAAATTTTAGTTTATGTAATAACTGTTGTGCCTTTGACTCGACCCAACATGTTAAGTGAGTAATCTTTGACCCGAACCGCTTCTACCAGACATGTTAAGCGGGTAAACGATTAACCACTCTTATTGCTCGATGCCCCCGCGAAGACATTTCCTGGTTCCGCCACTGGGTGTTGTATATTATGAAAATTACATTATGATGTTGTAGATTATGAAAATTTGTTTTGATAGGCAATTATTTTTCTGTGAAAGGAGAATTTTATATGTATCACAAAAATCAGTACAAACCTCTTAGTATGTCATGAACATGCTTATTCATACTCTATAAAAAAGCTAAAAAACAAAAAAAATAAAAAAAATAAATGCTTTATTAGACTAAAACAACATTCTTACACAAAATACTGCATTAATACAGATACAAATACAGAACAATATATAAGTCAATATACTAAAACAACATTCTATCATCTTATGTTATACTTGTTTTTGCAGTTTCAAATTCCACTTCTCTCACGGCTCTTGAATCTTTTACTTTAAAACTCATCATTTTCATCATTATGGTATATTTGATAATATGCATATTTGATAATATGCAGAACAGTTTCCTCATCCCTTTTGACTTTTCTAAATTGTCTTACATTCCTTTCTTGTCAAATAAAATAGACCAAACTACTTAAGGGTGGCCTAGTGGCAAAAGGGCTTGTGACTATCACTCTAAAATGTGTGAGGTCTCAAGTTCAATTCCTGCTATGTGGAAACAACCTTAAGTGACCACGCCAACCTCCTAAAAAGGGAGGGCTTTACCTGGTTTGAGTCAGTGTGGCGGTGGGTTCAAACCCCGTGGATTAGTCGGCCAAAAGGTTGGAAATCACAGTTAACAAAAAAAATAATAATAAATAAAATAGACCACAGCACCACAAAACAATCTTCTCAGAAACTCCAAGTGTTATTATTTGCAGCCAATTTAGTGATTTCTTCAATTGTTTGACTCCAACAAAATTAGAACTTTCTGTTAAGCATTTTCTCCATTTCACCCCACACTCCTATAGAAAATGGAAAAGTGAAAAATAAGTGGTTGTGTGAATCTGGGCATAGATTACACAAGGCACAATTCATTACTTCATTAGGCTTCCACACTGCAATCTTATCTTGTGTCATTAGCATATTTTGGACTGCCATCCAATGAACAAATGTATGACTTGGTATACACTGTGAGAACCATACCAATGATCTCGATACCACCTTTGGCTCATTGCTACACATATCTTTCCAAACTGTTTTAACTGCAAATTTAGTGGCCATACAATTTCATCTTTCTTCTCATTATGCAAAATAGGAGTCTGAATCTGCCTTAACACAGAAGTCTGAATTTGCCCAGTTCTATTGGAGGTGATGTGATTATTCGCAGCACGTTAATGTTGAACATTTTTCCTGTGAATTAACAAAGTTAAGATTGAATTCATAACTTATTTCATATAATTAAAAAAAAAAAAAAAAAAAAAAAAAAAAAAAAAAAAAAAAAAAAAAAAAAAAAAACCCTTAGATGTTAGGAGAGTTATGATAACTCAATAACTTATTGACACATAAGATGTAAGAGAATAAATAGAAAAATATAAGACTAAGGGTTTTGGTATTTGGGGGGGGGGGGGGGGGGGGGGGGGGGGGGGGGGGGGGGGGGGGGGGGGGGGGGGGGGGGGAATGGGTAAGGGATTGAAAAGAAGGGCCCACCACACTTATTAAATGGTGCTTGGTATGGGTGTTCAAAGGTATTGATTACCCAGTACTGGGTAGTCCCACCTCACCCATTCCTTTGCATTCCCTTACCCTTACCCTTTCCCTTTCCCCTATATTTACCAGGCAGCCCCTAAGTGTGATAACAATCAACATTATCACCGTCAACTTAGCGACACACCAGTTTTTCACTTCCCAACAACCAAGTGTAGTAATAATCACGCTTCTATTTTTGCACAAGAAATCTACCACTGCTTCCATTTTAGTTGTCAACAATTTTTTTTAGTGAATTTAAATGAATAAAATGATCTACATGTTATATCTCCTGGTGTAAACATTTTCTCCCTCTTTTGATTGTTTTTGTTTCACATCGTGGTGTTGAAATTTTGATTTCTAGGAACCACCTCGATATAGTATATGGGAGATGCTATGATCATCATCATTTTAGTTTCGTATATATTTTGGATGATCTCATAGCTAGATTTTCTAGCCATTAAATGCTTGGTTGTGGTATTGTTTCTTATAACCTCTCTTATAAATTTATTCTTAAGCAGTTATGTCCATCACGATGCTGTTGAAAGTATAAGCTGAGGGCTTATTGTGTTAGTTTTGGAAGTTGTATTTGTGTCTATTTGTGTGCAGGTTACAAATGAAGGTGAGGCAAAAGTTAAGGGGCTAAAGTTATAGCTGGAGTTAAAGTTTCTCAAGTGCAAGGCTGTAGATAGAAGCTGGATTAAAGTTGAAGGATCAATATTGTCATATTTAGATACTTCATTGAGCTGGGCTATTTAAGCACATTTTCTCTCATTATTCGTTAGATTTGCTAGGGTTTTCTGTGTGCCTTTTCACACACAATCATAGTTATTTGTTGTTAGTTTTTGTTTTGTAAAACCTCTCTTTAATTTTATGTATTGTAAAACTGTTAATGAATCAACTATAAGGGGTGGTTGGTTGGGTTGATTCAGAATAAATTCATCTTGTTTACTGGTAATAGATCGAGTCTTTGTTAGATTTTAACACTTGCTATGCTAGTTTTTGCAACTCCAACGTTTTAAAAGTCCATCATTATAATTCCCATTTCATGATGGTTTAGTAGATTTTACCCATCTTTTTTACCTTTTTTCAGTAAGGGCATTTCATTTACCATTAAATGTTTTGACTAAAAGAAAAGGAAAGATACACATTTGGACTCTTTAGAATTTACACCCCAACAAGTTTACAAATTTTAGACGCTTTGAACACGTGTATCTCGTTCTTTTTGGACCCCAAAATGACTAGTGCAGCTTAAAGTTAATATTGACTTGGATTATTAGTTAGTATATTCATATAAGGGGGACAATTAGCTAAATCCATTAAGAAGGATAATAATCAGAAACTAGCAAAAGTTACTCATTTAGTTTAGAAGATTGGTCTGAAGATCACAGATTCTGATTTCTTGAACCATCTAATTATAACGGGAGCATTACCTCATCTTTTTTGAAACAATTTTTTTCTCAAATAGAGGAACGTTACTTCTAAACATAAAGCAATAAGTATCATTCATAAACTTAACATAAAAACGATTGTGAATATTAAAAAGTTATTACTTCCTAAATATACTAAAAACGAATACCAATTATCAGGTTCACCACCAGGATAAAAGAAATACTAGCATGTGTTGAATTCAAGCTAGGAAATCAATTAAAAGCAATAAATTCGATGAATCCTGAAGGAAAAAAAAAATGTTAAATTCAATATTTTTTTTGAGAATGACTAGTTAGTTGTCAGTGGTTCGAGTCGTGCAGTGACATCCAAGCGGGCAGTATGCATTTCTCGAACCTTCACCTTTGTGGAATAAACCCCACTTTTTTTTCCGCTTCGCCTAGGAGGAAAACCCGATTTGGCAAGCCTCGAACCCGAGACCTCCAAAGGAAACAAATCATTCAAATGCATCAATTTTCGTAGATAACTAAGATTTTTTTTTTTGAAAAGTGAAGTTTTATTAATAAATCAACTTACAATTAGGTTATCAAAAAAAAAAAAAAAAAAAAATAAATAAATAAAAAAAATATTATCAGTTTAAACAAAATACATATTCTACCAAACATTGTATCAAGCAATCATGAAACAAACATCCTAACTCAAAAATGAATAGTATTAGTTACTCACAAAAAAACATTGAAAAAGAGTGTTGATACAAAAGTTGGGCGTTCCTTGTTTGGAGTCCGGTTCCCGTATCAATTGATTCTTGATGCTTGAGACCTGCGCACTAAGAGAACAAAAAGACACCGTTAGGCTTATCGTGGGATTGTCTCCCACGATTATCCTCCGGCGTGAGAGTAAGTAATCGGTTTTAGGGTTTAGTTGAAGAGTTAGGGTTATTAAAATCGTACCTTTAATGAAAGCCGATATGTTCCTTATATACACACGAAATCCTTGTTGGTTTCGTGTTCCTTACCCTTCGGCGTATCCCGCCCTATTCGGTCTTTGATCCTTATCCCATAAATAAGAGATCAATACTAATAATAGATTTCAGGCGTGGGCTATTGTAAGCCCAAATCTCTATCGTAATAGCCCATGCGTGATGGGCTTGAGTATGGGTCGGGTTCGTGACCCGAATGCGGACTATACGTCATCATGTCCCCCCAGTCTAGTATGCGCAATGTGGAACTGCGGATGCTAGACTAACAATTGTAGAAAAAATACTCCTTGATGCGTAGCGGGGAAGCTTCAAATGTTTCCCGCCTAAAAGTAGTACAATGAATCTAGTCCAATTAAATCACAATGTCCCTCGTAAATCGTGAGTGGTGGGTGAAAAAGTGTTTCACCCCTTGATCTCCCAGCCGCACGATTAGAGCAAGTGGGGTACACATGTCATCCATCCATGAACATGTGTAACCCTATATAAAGGTGAGGCGTCTTTTCACTGTGGCTATCACAGTAAAAACCGTCATTTTCCACCATTGTTTAAACTTCAATCAGCAATCCAAAAAATCCACGAACTCTAAGGTAATAGCGCGTGCGCTGCAATAATCCCTTGAATTATGGTTCGTCAATTGACTGACTTCACGTCCGATATAACCGAGGATGACCTGCGTTTGTTCACCTCGGATTATTATATTCCGTTCGCGTTGCACCCGGAAGTTCCAGTGGCGACTGCGTCTATAGCGGACTTTCCTGAGGGGAAAGTAGGGGTATACACACGTTTTTTCGAATTCGCGAATCAACGTGTGCCCATTTCTTTATTCCTGTGCGATATTCTGAACTACTATCGCCTCCATATTTCTCAACTGCACTGTATAGGCGCAGCAAAAATAACCAATTTTGAAGTAAACTGTCGCTTGTTGGCGATTAACCCTACCATCCATTTGTTCCGCGCGTTTTATCATTCGTCGTGGTCAAATGGGTGGGTGTCCTTTTCCAAGCGCGCAGGGCCACTGCAATGCTATACTGAAAAGTTAGACGCTCTTAGGAGTTGGAGGGAATATTTCTTTTGGGTTGATTCCTCGTTTTTTCCATGGAAGTTTGAGTTCTATACTCAAAGGTCGTTACCGAAGGATGAGCGCCCCCTCCCCGGAGTTTATAACGCAGATGATGCGGAAACGATTAACGCCAATCGCATTCCCATCAATGCTTATCCCGAAGAGTTTCTGGTACATATGGGCATTAGCCGCAACTACTTCGGAAGGCCTGACGAGGTGCCAACCTTCTTGGATGAGAATAACGGGGGTGGGTGCTCGTCCTTTCTTCTCCTTCGCTTAGTAGTGTAAGCGCTCTTTATTATTTGTAGCTTTTGTAACCCTCTTTGTGTTTGTTTGTTGTTTGTTGCGCAGAGATGGATCTGTTCAGTGTGGTGCACTTAGCGAAACCAAGACAGGTGACTGTGGGGGTGCGCCCTTTAAGAGAAGGGGAAGAGCCAGTTTTGGAGGCTACCGCTGGGCGCATTATGGAGATCGCCCAGGAGGAAACGGAGGAGGTCCCCGCAGGTGTCACTGTGGCAACTCCTCTTCGCAGCTTTCCCGCTCCTGGAGCGCAAATCCCTGTGGTGGACCTGTCGCGCTCAGACTCTTCAGATAGTGTGGGGACTGCTACGGATGAAAGTAGTCCCGAGGAGGCTAGGCAAGGAGTGAAGCGTAAGACAGCTTCTGGTGGTGATGGTGCTGGTAC
Organism: Artemisia tridentata subsp. tridentata; assembly: GCA_021014915.2. Classification (NCBI taxonomy): domain Eukaryota; kingdom Viridiplantae; phylum Streptophyta; class Magnoliopsida; order Asterales; family Asteraceae; genus Artemisia; species Artemisia tridentata. Next base: position 165,335,163 of record CP139503.1, read on the forward strand.
ATCCAAGAGAAGGCGCCATGATATCTCTGGCGGGCAATCAGAAGAGGATGCGTCGTCAACTAAAACTCCCTCCCCCCAAGTAAGTAATGTGACTTGTATCTTTTAGATCTTTAGTTCTTTATTCTGTGTTAATACTGTGGGGTGGCTTTTCTTTTTTTTTTTTTCTTTTTTTTCCGTGCAGTGTTGAAGCTGCTAATGATGATGTTGCGCATGTTGGGGATTCACCACCCAAGTCTGGTCCTTCACTGACTAGCGACTTTGTGCAAAAGAGCCCGGAGAATGAGCCTAAGGCGTTTGAAGATGTGCCAACGGACCGTCTTATAGAGGAGCTGGGTTTGACTGCTGCGCACCAGGCGTCATTGGTTGCGCAGCTGCAGGCACGGTATGCTGGTGAGGGTAGTCAGATTGCGCAGAAAGATAAGGAAATCGCATTCCTGAAAGCGCAGTTGGCTGATGCGCAGGCTGAAGTGAAGGCGTCGGATGTGTATGCTCAGAAACTCGCTGAAGAGAGGATGTCGCTTCTGGCCCAAGTGGATCAAGAGCGCGCTGGTGCGAAAAAGTACAAGGCCAATTGCCTTTGGGCCTTGAAGTACCTGGAGCTGAATAAGAGCGCTCTCTTCGCCAGTCTAGATGATTTCCGCAAGGCTGTGGAGGGGTCACTGGAGAGGCAGGAAATGAAGCTGCGCAAGCTCAGCATTGAATATGATGAAGAGTTGTACCCACATCTGGTATCTGCTATCGCTGAGCGCAGGTGGCTTATTAGCCATGGGTTACGCCTTGCCGCCTTGGGTACTTTGGAGTCTCAAGAGGTGCGGGAGTCTTTTGGGGAGGTTGTGGATCGTGCGCTGGCCCGTGGCAAGGCGCAGGCCATAGAGGAGCTCTCTGAGAGCGGGTTGTTGAAGGTGCCTGCCGCACAAGTGCCCGATTATAATGCTGATTCCTTTGATGAGCTTGTCGCGGCTATGGAAAAGATGAAGCTGCTAGACCTTCCTCATATTGCTCAACTGGAGCGTGACCAAGATTACCCCATAGGTGTTATCATGGAGGGGCTAACCTTGGCTAGGCACTCAGCAGAGGGCGCAGAGGTACAAGCTGATTATTTTCTCAAGCCATATGTATCGCAGCTGCAGGTACCTATCTTTGCTCGCCCTCGCAACGTCGAGGATCCTTTTTCCCTCGAAAAGGAAATTCCTCTGAAGGAATCCTTAGAGGCCCATGCTATGAGACTTGCGAAGAAACAAGGTGTGAAGGGGAAGGCCATCCTTTGTGGCATTGGTGCGGCCCATATTCCGAGGTCTGATGGAGTGCCTGTTAGCGTACCAACGATGTCACCCAAGGATGCTGACTTGCTGAAGAAGCTTCAAGAGGCTGGTAGTGCGGCGCGCCCAGTGGGCAGTTCAGGGCTCAAGCGTACTCGTAGTATATAGGCTGTTTGGCTTTTGCCCTTTTTTTGTAATAGGTTAACATTCTGTAGCACTTGTGCATGTTAAATTTATTCCTTGTATAAACACGTGGTTTATAATAGAATGTTATTTTGGAATTGCGATTGTACGCATATTGTATGTGATTGTGGTTATGATATTTGTACTTAGTTATATATCTAAGAATCAAAACGCACTTAATAAGATTGCAGGAATTACTTATAACATAATCGTGTATGAAGTCCATAACTTAGTGTATACACGAATATATATAAAATCCACAAGTGTATGCAGCGTACTGCGAATATCATATCGTGTATGAAGTTCATAACTTAAAAAGATCATATTCGTGTGTGGAATTTTATAAGTGTATGGATTGGCATGCAGCGTACTGCGAATACCATAGCAAGGAGTCGAGAGTCGTGACTCCTAATTTGTTAAACGCGCATAGTGTGCATTGTTGTGCACCCATCGTGGGATGTACATCGAACTTACTCCAACGTCTTGAGAGTAAGGTGTTTAACAAGGATACGTGATCCGATGTTGATGGGTTTGCAACCCTCTTACTCAATGAGTTGTTTAGTATGTTTACTCATCCTTGTGCCAGCATGGGTCTTTAATAAGTGCATGCACGCCACGTAGGCAAAATGTACGCCATGTAGGCAAAATGTAACAACAATATTGAGACATAAATAACATGTAAACAATAAAGTGAAATGTGTCGCGGAGTTAGCTAGAAACCGCGACGTTTAATTAATACTTGCAAGTTTTTGAAAAAAGAAACAGTTGTCTGAATAAAATAAAATGTAAATACACGGATATTTATTGAGCACATACTAGGGTGCGTGGGTGTCCGTGTGTGGGGTCGTAACCCTTCCTAAAGATAGCATCTCTTGAGATTGCAAATGTTCCATGTGCGTTGTAGCTCGTGGCCGTCCATATCACGCAGCTTGTACGCGCCTTTTCCTAGTGCTTCAACGACCTCGTAAGGTCCTTCCCACTTTGGTCCAAGCTTTCCTGTGTCTTCTGCGTGGCTTGCATCATTAGCGCGGTATACAAAGTCGCCTGGTCTGAATGAGATGCTTCGAACTTTAGCATCATAGTATCCCTTCATCTTTGACTTGGCTTTCGCTTCACGTATAGCTGCGCGTTCGCGCCTTTCTTCCAACAGGTCCAAGTCTATACGCCTTTCGTCGTCATTGGTTGCGACATTAACTTCCGCAGTGCGAATAGTTGGCATCCCAATTTCAGCGGGTATGACAGCTTCTGTCCCATAGACAAGAGAGAAAGGGGTGTCCCCATTGCTAACTTTGATTTCCGTGCGGTGCGCCCACAAGACATGCGATAGTTCATCAACCCATCTTCCTTTGTGTTTGTCTAGACGCGCTTTGATTCCTTCGCCTAGACTGCGATTTGCGCGCTCAACCAAACCATTGGTTTGTGGGTGTTTAACTGACGCGAAGTGTTGTGTAATGTTTAGTTGCGCGCACCAGTCTTTGAACGGGTTGTCACAGAATTGTTTTCCGTTGTCCGCAATGATGTAATCCAAAGCGGCATACAATGTTTTCCCAAACAAATCATTTCACCTGATTACCTGTGATTGTCGCCACTGCTTTTGCCTCAATCCACTTAGTGAAGTAGTCTATAGCCACGATAAGGAATTTTAGTCCTCCTGCTGCAACAGGGAAAGGGCCCGCAATGTCGATACCCCATTTATAAAATGGCCATGGTGAGGTAATAGGCGTTAGTTCTTGTTGTGGTCGGCGAGGGATGGGTCTATGAACCTGGCAGTCGCTACATTTCCTTATCATATCACGCGCATCGCGATGCATAGTGGGCCAGTAATATCCTGACCGCAAGGCTCGTGCTACCACGGATCGTGGTCCTGAGTGCATGCTGCATGAACCTACGTGGATCTCTCGGAGTACGTAATCTGCTTGAAGAGGTCCAACGCATCGAAGCCATGGTTGTAGAAATGAGCGCCGATATAGGACACCATCTCGAAGTTCGAAACGCTGCGCTGTGCGCCGTATCCGTCGAGCATCTTTTTGTTCATGTGGCAATACGCCCTTGCTTATAAATTCGGTGATAGGGGTCATCCACGTAGGATCCTGCTCTTCTATCACCGTTGATATTTCCATCTCCGAGATGGACTTGTTCTTTAGGATCTCCACCAGTACCTGTTTTGACAGGTGCGCAAAGCTTGTGGATGCGATCTTGCTGAGTGCATCCGCTTTTTTGTTTTCCCCTCTGGGTACTTGTTTGATGGTAAACCTGTCAAAACCGTGGATTAGTGACTTTGTCCTGTCGAGGTATTGAACCATGTTGTCTTCCTTAGCCACATATTCACCCAACACATGGTTGGCTACTAATCGTGAATATACGTTTGCTTCTAGGTTGCGTACACCCATTCGAGCTGCAATGCGTAGTCCAGCAATTAAGGCTTCATATTCTGCCTCATTGTTCGTGGCTGTAAATTCAAAACGCAGTGCGTAAGTGAATTCCATTCCTTCTGGATTAGTGAGGATAAGGCCTGCACCTGACCCATCCACGCATGAAGATCCGTCCGTGAACAGGATCCATGGTTCATGTAGTTCTACCTCGCTCCGTGGAGGTGCAGCATTGGTGTCTGGTTTTTCAATGATGAAGTCTGCTAGTATCTGTCCCTTAACCGCAGTGCGTGGTCTATAAGAGATGTTATACTCGCCTAGTAGCACACTCCACTTTTGTAATCGTCCCGATGCGTCGGGTTTGGAGATAACCTGCTTGATAGGTTGGTCTGTGATCACTGCTATTGGGTGCGCTTGGAAGTACCTGCGCAGCCTTTTGGCGGCAAATACCAACGCCAAGACCAATTTTTCCATTGGGCTATAGTTAATCTCCGTCTTCTTAAGTGCTTTACTCACAAAATAGACCGGTGTTTGTACGGAGTTCCTATCTGTCAGTAGCACCGCGCTAACTGCTCCATGAGTCGCAGATAAGTAGATGATCAACTCCTCCCCTGGTCGGGGTGCGACTAGCTTAGGAAGCGCTGCTATGTGCTGCTTAAGTTGTGTGAAAACTTCTTCTGCTTCCGCAGTCCAACGAAAGTCTCCCTTTTTTGTACACTTCTTGAGTGTTTTAAAGAGAGGGAGTGATTTATCCGCTGATTTGGACAGGAATCTATTCAACCCGGTGAGCTTTCCATTCAGAGACTGAACTTCTTTCAACGTTCGTGGTGAAGGGAGTTGGATGACAGCCTCTGTTTTTTCTGGACATGGCTTAATGCCATCTAGGGCCGGCAATTTTGACACGAAACCTGTTAACACGACACGACACGACCTGTTCTTAACAGGTTCGTGTTTGACCCTTAACAAGTTTCGTGTCTTAACAGGTTTGACCTGTTAAGACCTGTTAATTTTCGTGTCTTAACAGGTCAGGACCTGTTAACCTGTTAAGACCTGTTAAGAATGTAATATATATATATAATTTTTAAGAAACCCTATCTCTTTGACTCTTTCCTATCCGCCTCCCCTCCCCTATCTCTTATTCTCTTTCTTATTCTATTACCCAATCGATTATTCTCTTAACAGGTGCACCTGTTAATTTTCGTGTCGTGTTCGTGTTTGAGAAAAATGACACGATAAGTTAACAGGTCGTGTTCGTGTTTGACCTTAACAGGTTCGTGTCTTAACAGGTTCGTGTCTTAACAGGTTCGTGTGACCTGTTATGCCAGCTCTAATGCCATCTGGTTCTATCAGGTATCCTAGGAACATGCCTTCTGTAGCGCCAAAAGTGCATTTCTTAGGGTTTAACTTCATGTTGATCTTTCGAAGTGTTCTAAATGTTTCTTCGATGTCGCGCACCACTTCGTCTTCAGTATGGCTTTTTATGACAAGGTCGTCAACATAAACCTCTAGGTTGCGGCCCACTTGCTTTTCAAATGCATTATCTACCAATCGCTGGTAGGTGGCGCCCGCGTTCTTCAGGCCAAAAGGCATCTTTGTATAACAATAGACACCTTGGCTTGTGTGGAAGGCTGTTTTTTCCTCGTCTTCTTCGGCCATTTGGATTTGGTGGTACCCTTTGTATGCCTCTAAGAAGCATTTAAAAGGATATCCGCACAGAGACTCTACCTTCCAGTCTATTTCTGGCAATGGATAGCAGTCTTGTGGACATGCTTTGTTGAGATCAGTGAAGTCTACGCACATCCGCCAACTACCATCGCTCTTTTTGACCATTACTGGATTTGAGAGCCAGTCATGGTAATAGACTTCTCGCATGATGCCTGCGTCCACAAGCTTATGTACTTCCTCCAGAATGGCTTTTGCGCGCTCTGGAGCTTGGCCGCGCTTTTTCTGCCGCACTGGGGAATATCCTTGTCAGATTTGCAACTTGTGTTCTGAAATTGAGCGTGGCACACCAGTCATGTGCTTTGGTTCCCATGAGAAGATATCCAGATTCTTTTGCAAGAGCGCACACACGGCAGCTCTGCCTTTATCAGACAGCGATCCCCCGATCGATACTTGTTGCTCCGGGTAATCAGGATGAATTGCTACCTTCAAGTTCGGTACTTTGGCTGCGCGCTGTTCTGGAGTGTGCGTTGTCTCGCATGTAACCGTGTTACACTCTCTGGGTGGTCTGGCGTTATTGTAGATGGTGACAATGCCTCCTTCTACCGGGAATTTGAGCATCCCATGTGCTGTGGACGGTATTGCGCGTATGGCTGAAATTCCAGGTCTTCCGATAATGCCATTGTATGCCGAAGGAGAGCTAATCACCATGAAATTCATCCAGGCTGCTGTGGAGTGTTCCTTATTACCCACAACGACTAGTAGTCGTAGTTGCCCCATAGGCCATATCTTTTCTCCTGTGAAGCCAGTCAACGGCGTCGTGGCCGGGCTTAACTGTCTTTGTATCTCAGGTCGCAGTCTTTTGAAACAGTGTTCATACATTATGTCTGCGGACGCCCCTCCATCAACAAACATGCGGTGGATATCGTGACCCCCCGTATTTATCTCGATGGTGAGTAGTTCCGCCACTGCGTTGTCCGCAGTCAAGGTGGGGAAAGAAATTTCGTTTCCATTAGAAAACTTTTGGCTGACTTTTTTCTTAGTGTTTCGCTGCCATGATTGGATCATGTAGATGGTGTCAGCCTTGTCCTTGGGTGCTTCTTTCTTGCCCCCGGTCTTCTGTTTATCTTTCCCTTCCTTGATGTTCTTAACTAAATAGTCCAATCTGCCTTCTTTTACTAATTTTTCAATTAGTTGGCGCAGCTGGACGCACTCATTCGTGGTGTGGCCCTTCTGTCCATGATACTCGCAGTACCCGTTTCCTATGCGCTGCGCTTCTGGGGTGCGCATTGGTGGGGGTCTCGGGAAGTTCGCGCCTTCTGTTGCGAATATCTCCTTTGGAGTCTTCGTTAACGGGGTATACTTGTCGTTCCCTCGTCTGCCTCCTTCACTGCGATAGCTTTTATTATGGTTGCTACTCTGGTCGTTGGATTGTCTCCTGGGTTGTTCTTGCGACCTATAGTTTGAGTAGCCTTTCTTGCTATCCGCAGCGGCGGCTTCTCCTTGGATGAAGGACCTCGTGCGCTTCATGAGCTCATCAAAGGTTTGGGGAATCCTATCATTTAACCTTTGATTAGTTCTGGGTTATTGATTCCGTTCATAAACCCTGAGATCTTTAATATTTCCGGACATGCCTTGACATGTATGCACTCGTCCTTATAGCGCTCCACATAAGCGCTTGTAGATTCTCCTTGGCGCTGTTTTACCCTAGCGAGTTCGACAGGGTTCTTGGTGCACTTCTTCCTCTGAGTAAAGTTTAAACGAAACGCCTTCCGCAACTCTTCAAACCCATCTATGCTTCTACGTGGAAGCTTACTGAACCAGTTTCGCGCATTCCCCACCAATGTAGAATTGAACATGTGGCACCACACAGGTTGCGGCCAATTTTCGATGGTAGCTGCTGATTCGAAAATTTTTAGGTGGTCATCAGGATCACCTGTCCCATCATAGGTTTTAACATTAGCGGGCATGAGCCTTCTCTTATTTTCCGAAAAATCGCTGATGCGCCTAGTGAACGCATCAACTTTTTGGCGGCGCCAGGGACGAGACATGTCTTCGTCCTCCTGGTCGCGGTATCTTCCCCTTGATTTCCAGTGTCCTGTTTCTTCGTCCTCGTTGTCCGAGGAGTCACTTGAGGATGGGCTTACTCTTTTTCGGCGCTTGCGCCAACTGTCGTCGGAATCCGAGCTTGCTCTTTTGTGGCGCTTGCGCCGACTGACATCGGAATCCGGGCTTGAAGGGCTTTCGCTTGGGGAGTATCTTCGCCCAAGTCTGTCATGGACTCTGCGCCTACCAAGTCTAGCGTGGACATTGGTACGCCACCCATCGCCTTCGCGCTCCTCTGGATACTGTGAGTCAGTTCCCTCATCATCCACCGTCTTTCTTCCAATCCTAGTAAATACTGGGTGTCGGCGGCTATCCTTCTCGCGCCTCTCCTTTCGGTGACGCGGTGGAGATGCTTCATATTCAGGGTCGAAGTTGAGCCGGGCTTGCAGACTCTGAGTTGACCTCTTTTTCGCTTCCTCTTGCATAAGCGCAACCAAGGTTTCATAGTTTTGGGACACAAAATCACTTGGCGCTAGTTCAGGCGCTACTCCTTCTAGCGCGGGGATGTCTGTTTCCAAATCAGGACCCCTGTTTCGATTAGGCGCATTTGGCGGCTCAGTGGGGTCTGTTTCCAGCGTGATGAGAGGGGTGCACTGTAGGTTTTCCATGCTAGTACTTGTCGTAGTAGCATGGGTAATCCCCGCCAGCGGTCCCACTGCAGTAAAGACCAGATCTGAGTCTGATCTTTGGTTTCTAGGCGCACTGGTTGTTCCAGAGGCCTGTTTTTGGGCTGCATCACTTTGTTGCTTCTTCCCCTGTAGGTCGCCATGAGTTTTATTCGCCTGAGGAATCCGCTGGTTTAGGCTTCCGTGCTTCGTCATTCTAGTCCTTAGCAAAGTTCTTAGTGTCGGGTCCCACGGATGGCGCCACTTGTTGATACAAAAGTTGGGCGTTCCTTGTTTGGAGTCTGGTTCCCGTATCAATTGATTCTTGATGCTTGAGACCTGCGCACTAAGAGAACAAAAAGACACCGTTAGGCTTATCGTGGGATTGTCTCCCACGATTATCCTCCGGCGTGAGAGTAAGTAATCGGTTTTAGGGTTTAGTTGAAGAGTTAGGGTTATTAAAATCGTACCTTTAATGAGAGCCGAGATGCCCTTTATATACACACGAAATCCTTGTTGGTTTCGTGTTCCTAACTGATGATGTACCCTCCTAACGGGTCGAAGGACTCCCCTTCAAGCCTGTAGAAAGCCCTCCCTTCGGAGGCCCAGGTTAACCTTCTAATACGTTTCATTGGCGTAAAACCATTCGCCTGCGAACTGGTTACCATGTGGGAATCCGCCAATCGAAGCCCTAAGCCCTTCGTGGTATTCCTGACGAAGGGACTAGCACAAAGGACCATCCTGACCTGATCAAACCCACGTCTCCTCTTCCCCTTGGCTTTCCCGCCAAAACAGAGATCGTGGGCTACAAAGCCCTAGCGGTTACCACTTTCCATGGGACGCCCCCATGATCTCCGAACAATGTGCAACCGCCCACTATGTCCTATTTCTCCCCTATAAATAGCATAGTCGGGCCAAAACTAAGTAAGTTAACTTCACTCTCTAAATTTACGACCTACATTACCATTACACATACTTACTCGCACGCCGGAGGTGGTTCGCAGGGTCCAACCCCTGCGCAATCACTTAACGTAGTGTCTTCGTATTTCTTATTTTCAGGTTAAGAACAAGCTCGGCGCAATCTCAACACCCCATTATTCCTTTGATCACCATCGAAGGCTTGGTTGGCAAGTATTTGTTCAATCAGTGGCGCCATCCGTGGGACCGCTACAATTGGTCTCGTTAATTCCGAGCTTATAACCTACCAACTAATCTCACTATTATTCCGGCATGGATCAAGGAAGAGAAGATACTCCCCCACCGGGTTTCTCTACCTTAACACCAATACCAACCGATGACCCTAACAACCTTCCCCCAATAACCGCATCCACCTTCACAACACGTTCTCACCCATAAATCACAACCAACAATCATGCTTCGACATCAGCCAACCCAGAACCTGTCATTAGCCCAGCCTTTGTCGAAGCCAACCACGAAGTGTTGGAAACCCTTTTAAGGGCTCGTAACAGACAAGTCAGGAATGCTGAGGTGCGAAGGGAGTTGGAATACTCGAGTGATGAGTATGATGGAGAAATGGGGATGGAACCTAGGCCTCCGACTCAAGGGCCAACCTTATCGGCCTTAAGAATTGGATCTCCAATTGGTCGAAGGCTAAGCAAAAGGTCTGTTGGTTTCGAAGGAGTTCCCGAGAGGGCTCCGACAAGAAGAGAAGGAGCGGTTACCGAAGGCTCTAACGGTAGGAGCCAGCTTAGGGAAGAAAGGGGGGTGACTTTGCCTCCCTTGCTAGCATCTCATCTTGGAAGGACTGAAGCTGGGGTTCCGTTGCAGCCTTCTCACGCATCAGGCGTAGAAGGCAATCCGCCTACAATTAATATGGGAGGAAATCTTCCTCCCAATGGTATGTACCCCTCGTTCCAAACTCAGTCTTATCCTCAAAACTTATATCCTCCAGTAAATGGACAGCCTAATAACCGAAGCTTTCCCCAAAATTATGGGAGCATGCCCTTCGGCCATCCTATGGCGTACCCTCCGTACGCCATGGGAAACAGTTACCCGTTTGCCATGAATACACCTTATCAGTCCTACCCAGGCCAGACTCCTATGGGAATGCCCCCAAACAGCAATCCATACAATACTGTCCCCGTGTATGCACCACCTTATAATTGTCTATATTCAGACCCTATGGGTTCGGCTACACCTTTTGTTAGATGGATAGAAGATTACCCATTGCCCGATGGGTTAAAAATGCCTTCACATGTCGGGACTTACGATGGGAAGGGGGATCCGGACAATTTCTTGCACTTGTTCGAAGGGGCTATCAAGATGCAAAAGTGGGCTATGCCGGTGGCTTGTCATATGTTTACATACACCCTACGAGATTCTGCTCGTATTTGGTGGAATGGGCAAAAGCCCGGTAGCATCGTCAACCTTGATGATATCAAAGCCAAGTTCCGGTCACACTTCAGTCAACAAAAGAAGTTCACAAGGACTCATTTAACGGTGCACAACATCAAACAAAAAGATAACGAAAGCACCAGGGCCTTCGTTACTAGGTACACCGATGAGACTTTGCAAATTTTGGGTCTTCATGAAGATCAGCGTATTTCTGGTTTCGTACTTGGCCTTCGGAATCGGAGTTTGGTGGAATTCTTGTCCACTGACCTTCCGACCACTTACAAGGGGTTGACCGAAAAGACGTATACTTGGATCGAAGCAAAAGAGGTGTCCACCAATGGGGCTCCGATAGATAAAGATAGCAACAACAAGTTTTCGAAGCATTCTTCGTGGGAAGGGTCCAAGAACAAAAACAAGAACAGAGATAGGTTTTCTCCGTACAACAAAGGCCCCAACCATGGCTTGTTAAGCAGTCTAACGAAGTCTCCAAAGGAAATACTCGCTACGGAGAGGGCAGCCAAAGCCTTCGAAGCGCCTCCCCGTATGACAAGTAAGGGCAAAAACAGGGATACCAGCAAGTACTGTCACTTCCACGAAAATTATGGTCACGACACGAACAGTTGCAGAGAGCTGAAGAAACAGATAGAGGAAGCTGTGAAGTCCGGGCAATTGGCACATTTGGTTAAGGGTATAAAGAAGGGAAAGGAAGAGACGACCGACACAACTCCTCTCGAAGCCCCAATACTCATGGTCCGTTGGGGAGAAGCCAACTTGAAAAGAAAGGTAACGGAGGATAACGAAGTAGGGGAGGTAACTTTTCCTCCTCTTGTAGGTCAAATCCCTTCAAATGATCCGGTAGTCATCAAAGTCCTCATTTCCAACCGGGAAGTGAGTAGAGCCTATATGGACTGCGGAAGCTCCTGCGAAATCATCTATGAGCACTGCTTCCTTAAGCTTAATCCTTCGATCAGGTCGCAGCGAATTGATTCGAAGATACCCTTGGTAGGATTTTCTGGCGAACATTCATGGCCTCTGGGAGAAGTTCCATTGGAAATAACGATTGGAGAAGGCAAGCTCACAAGGACAGAAACCCTCATGTTCGCTATCGTAAGGTCCAGCTCTCCTTACAACTTGTTGATAGGAAGAACCGCCATGCAAAAAATGGGGATCGTAGTCTCTACCATACACGCAGCGGTAAAATTCCATACACCCTATGGGATAGGCACCGTCCTCTCCACTTACAATCAAGGACATAGGGGAGACAACGGTAAAAAGATTAGAGAAAGTCCAGAGGAACCTCCGAAGGTCATCCTAAGTTGTACGGATGCCGAAGAACGTATCGTGGTGAATGAGCTCTATCCAGAGCAAACGGCGGTAATCGGAAAGCAACTCCCTGCTAACTTCAAAGCAGACTTGGAGAAGCTACTCAGAGCCAACAAAGACGTATTCGCATGGACGTATTCAGATATGACCGGGGTTCCCAGGACTCTTATGATCGACGGCAAGCCCTTCGGTACAGAACATAAGCTTAACGAGTTCAAGCACATTGAACCAATTAAGCAAAAGCGACGAAGCCTAGCACCAGAAAGAAGTGCAGCCGCTTGTAAAGAGGTGGACGAGCTCGTACAAGCAGGTATTCTCAGAGAAGTGAAATACCAAACTTGGGTTGCTAATCCAGTTATGGTAAAGAAAAGTGATGGAGGGTGGCGTATGTGCGTTGACTTCACCGATATCAACAAAGCCTGTCCGAAGGACTGCTACCCTCTACCAGAAATTGATTGGAAGGTCGAATCCCTTTCGGGGTTCCGTTTGAAATGCTTCCTAGATGCCTACAAGGGGTATCACCAAATACAAATGGCGAAGGAGGACGAGGAGAAAACAGCCTTTTACACAGGAAAGGGTGTCTATTGTTACAAGAAGATGCCCTTCGGCCTAAAGAACGCAGGGGCTACTTATCAGCGTTTAGTAGACAAGGCCTTCCATAAGCAAATCGGAAGGAACTTGGAAGCCTACGTCGATGACATGGTAATAAAAAGCAGAACCGAAAAGGACCTCCTCTCCGACATTCAAGAGACCTTCGATCAATTACTGGCAATCAACATGAAGCTTAACCCCAAGAAATGTTCCTTTGGCATGGAGGAAGGGAAATTCTTGGGGCATTTGATAACGAAGCAAGGAATTAAAGCTAACCCTTCGAAGGTTAAGGCCATCGCAGATCTTCAAGCTCCAAAGTCATTAAAGGAAGTCCAAAGCCTAAACGGGAAGCTTGCGGCACTTAGCAGGTTCCTTTCGAAAGGGGCAGATCGGTCTTTACCATTCTTCAAAACACTCAAAGGGTGCACAGATAAAAAGACTTTCCAATGGAGTTGCGAGGCGGAAGCAGCTTTCGAAAAGCTAAAGGAATTCATAGAAATCTTGCCGACACTAACAGCCCCAATCAAAGGCGAAGTGTTGTTCATGTACATTGCGGCTTCTTTCGAAAGCATCAGCGCGGTGCTTTTAGCCGAAAGGGAAAAGAAACAAGTCCCAATATACTTTGTTAGCAGGGTTCTGCAAGGAGCTGAGCTAAACTATCCGGAGTTGGAAAAGCTAATCCTGGCTTTAGTTTATGCTGCAAGACGCCTTCGAAGATATTTTCAGGCTCATCCCATCACAGTCTTGACTGACAAGCCTATCAGACAGATACTGTCGAAACCTGAGAAATCAGGAAGGGTAGCTAAATGGGCTATCGAATTGGGAGAACATGAAATAGAATATAAGGGTCGAAACTCCGTCAAAGGTCAGGTACTTGCGGATTTCCTAGCTGAAACGCCTTCCGGACCCAGCCAAGATAAAAAGGTTCCTAAGCAACAGCCTTTGAAGACGATCAAAGGATGGAAGCTGTACACAGACGGAGCCTCAAGTTTCGATGGTTCTGGAGCAGGTTTAATGTTGGTTAGCCCGGAAGGAAAAGAGTATACTTATGCATTACGCTTTGAATTCGAAGCCACCAATAACGAAGCTGAGTACGAAGCTCTGTTAGCCGGACTTCGACTAGCCAAAGAAATGGAAGTTCAAAATCTGTCCATCTTCGTAGATTCCCAACTAGTTGCTAATCAAGTCAAGGGTTCCTATGAAGCAAGACAGCCCACCATCAAGCAGTATTTGGAAAAGGCTAAGGAACTTCTCCAAGACTTCGAAACCTATGATATAGTACATGTCCGCAGAAATCAAAACAAGAAAGCAGATGCCCTAAGCAAGTTGGCATCAATGGCATTTGCTCATTTAACGAAGGAGGTTTTGGTAGAAGTATTGGCTGATAGGTCAATTGAACGGGGCGAAGTTTCTGACATCGTAACCGAGGAAGGCACCAACTGGATGACTCCGATTAGGGAGTATTTGATCAGCGGTATCCTACCAGAAGACCCTAAACTAGCTCGAAAAGTCTGGATCAAAGCTCCCCAATATAAACTTATTGGGGATAATCTATACAGGAAATCCTTCTTATCCCCATGGCTTCGTTGTGTGGGACCAAAACAGGCTTCGAATATCATATTCGAGGTTCACGAAGGCTCTTGCGGGTTGCATGCAGGCCCTCGCTCCGTTGTCTCAAAAGTGATGAAGCTTGGGTATTATTGGCCATCCATGCATAGGGATGCAATAGAAATAATACAAAAGTGCGAAGCATGTCAGATCCACTCCAAAGTCCCGAGAATTCCTAAACAAGACATGACCTCCGTTACATCAGCATGGCCTTTCTGCCAATGGGGAATTGACATAGTCGGACCCCTACCAGTTGCTCCAGGGGGAGTAAAGTTTTTGGTTGTAGCCATAGACTACTTTACCAAATGGGTTGAAGCGAAGCCCTTGGCATCAGTGATAGGGAGGCATATGGAGAAATTCGTGTGGGAACACATAGTTTGTCGTTTTGGTGTCCCTCACATTATCATCTCCGACAATGGAAAACAGTTCGCCGAAGGGGTGTTCCCAACCTTCTGCGAAGGTCTGAAGATCAAACAATCATTCACTTCCGTTTATCATCCCCAAGGTAATGGACAAGTAGAAGTCACAAACCGGGATATCATAGAAGGAATTGAGAAGAGATTGGGACGAAGCCATCATGGGTGGGTAGACGAGCTACCCCAAGTTCTGTGGGCACATAGGACGCACCCCAAGTCAAGCCACGGGGAGACTCCTTTTAGCCTCACTTATGGAACGGAAGCTGTTATACCCTCTGAAATAGGCATAGAAACAGAACGCATTGTGAACTTTGAAGAAAAGACAAATGGTGAAAGGATTCGAGAAAATCTTGATCTTCTGGAAGAAAGAAGAGAAATAGCTTCGATCAGGGAGGCTATCCACAAACAGAAGATCAAAAAGTACTATAACAACCGAGTTCGACCCTCCACGCTCAAGCCAGGTGAATATGTCCTTCGTCTGAATAGTGCAAGCAAGGCTGAATACGAGGGAAAACTAGGGCCAACATGGGAAGGGCCCTACGTTATATCAGAAGCCTACGGCAATGGTGCGTACAAGCTCGCAACGCTTAAAGGAGAAGTCATGGATAGAACTTGGAACGGTACTAACCTTCGTAAGTTTTACGTATAAAACTTACTACAAAAAAAACACTCATTTTGTTTTTACAATTTCATGTAACGCATTCTTCTCATCTGGGGAAAGAAGCATTAATGGTAGGTGTCTTAGTATTCATTTCTTAAAATGATGTAATCCTCCCTACCCAATTAATGATATAACGCATTTCCCTCAAATCTCTTGTTTCGTTCTTTACAACAAAGATTTGTCCAGCCAAGTAGTATAAAAGTTTCAATGTCGAAGGATGTAGCAAGGCACACGCCTTGTATATAAATAACATCCAATATAATTCACATTAACTTTCCTATGAAGTCTTAGGGTATTAAAAGCCCTCTGCTACTTAAGGTTAAAGACGGAGTGGGCCGCGACCCTCTGTCGCAATCAAATTATACGATTGCTTAAAATCTTGGTCCAAAATACACACAATAAGGTTATAACCTTAGGTTGTATGTGTACGCTCTTGAAATGAGCGTAAGAGAAGAAAAATATGACAATAAAAGTGGGACATACCCCACTAAATTAACATAAACAAAGACTACGTACAGTCTTAGTTATCATAATCACAGAAAGGACAATTGTCTAAAGTTACCGGCCGAAGCCCGGTAACACAAAAGATAAATTGTTCTAACAGGAATAAACATAAATTATCTCAAACAGATAACATGTTGAGAATCATTTCAAGGTAGAGCAGAGTTGGATTTCCTTGTTGAGGATGAAGGTTGGATCTTCATAGGCTTCTTTGCCAAAAGCTCCTCTATTGAAGCCAATGGATCTTCGGTCACCTCGGAAAGATAAGGGTACTTTGTTGAAATAAACGCATCACCAGCTTCATTAAACTCTTGCTCTGAATCTAGGCGATAGTAAGACACCTCCGACAAAACAACGGGTTTCTTTGTCTGGGCAATTTCTTCTAATGCGGTGCACGTTCCGTAGAAGATGGCTGCGTTCACAAGTCTCCCAATAACTTCCCCTACCTCATCGCTACGGTACAATTCCATCGCCACATGAGGAACAACTCTCGAAACTACCTCAGCTCGGTCCCTCTCCAAGATTTGCAGCTGGGATTTAAGATCATTGAGCTTATCAAAAAGGTTAATCTCCTGCTCAGCTAGCCTAGACCTTCGACCTCCAGACTCGTACATTTAGACTCGAGCGCGGCAATTTGGGCCCTATAAATGGAAACTTTGGACTCTTCAACCTTCAATTTATTACACCTCACCTGGGATTCTTTCAGTTGGCCTTCGAGTCTGTCAATTTTGACTCGCATATCTCGAACGAAGGGATTCTTCTCAAAGTCTTCCATCACTTCTTTACATTCAGCCTCCAACTTATCATATTCCTGATCCCTAGCTTTTTCTTTAGCTAAGATATCATCCATTTTTACCCTCACACCCAAAAGCGTTTGCATTAGTTCCCTTGTTCTCGAATTAAGATGATTATCCAAAACAGCCTGCCTAGCGTAACTTTTGGAGTGAAAGTCACAAAGTTCTTCAATAGACATGTTATTTAAGACTCCTTTCCAACTGGTAGGCGTCATTTTGTCAACCAATTGTCGACAGGCATGTGCATCAGGGAGTTCCACAACATCGGGAAGGCCTAAAAAAGAAAGGAAAACAAGTTATATGATGCATGGCATTTGATACGTATGAAAGGTGTTAGCTTACTTGGAGTAGGATCATCAGGAATCGTTAGAGGAGTGGGTATAAAGGTTTTGGAGTGCGATCCCTTGGGCTTCACAACTCTCGCTGGAGGAGTAGGGAGGGCTAATTTCCTCTTCGGAGGGTTCCTTACAGACATGGCAGCCTTTGCTTTCTTACTTCTCTTATTTGAAACACCGGAGGACCTTGCGAGCCTCGTTTGAAATTCCTTGATAAGGGGATCATCGGAATCTGCAACAGTTTCCACAAACTGAGGAGTTTTGTCATTCTCAATTGACATGGACGGAGACCCTATTCCGTAGCTTATATTTTCTGGCTCTTTAGGGACAAAACTAACTTCCCTAGTACCATGAGCCACAACGAAGTTCCTGAATGCCATCCCTACAGAAAAACAAGAAGAAGAGATAAATATCATCAGATAAGTCATTTACTTTATTTTAATAGGTATATACATACTTTTCCCATTGCAGATTATCTCAGGTTCCAAGGGAGAGCCTTCGCAATGATCTACAATCCCCGCCATAAACAGTATCGGCTCAGGAAATGTTTGCACATCAAATGGGTGACGTTCAAGATGTTGGTAGAGGGAATAGCTTCTTACGAAGTGAGGCAAAGGATCATCAAAGCGTTTCTCGTCAAAACGATTGTCTTTGTCTAACAATGCTGGATATTGGGGAGGTATGATGCTATCTTCCACATAGAAAAACAAACCTTTCCATTTTCTTATATTGGCAAAAGGTTTTGTTATTAAACAGGGCACATCAGGCTCACTTCTTTTACCTAAGGTGAACTAATCACCACCAGGGCAAAGGTTGATAAAGCCTCTAAGCACGTTAAGCGTGGGCTCATAACCATAGGCTTTGCATACGACAATGTAGGTGGTTAGTTTGGCTAAGCCAAATGGGTTCAACCTGGAAATATGAACTTGATAATACTGTAAAAATTCTAAGATCAGTGGATGTATAGGAATCCTAAAGTTGGATTCTGTAAAAGCATGCACATATAACCCAACATACCCAGTCGGAGTGTCAAAAATACTTTGGTTTTTCCTTGGGAGTATCACTTTATACTTTTTTAGTAGGGGATATTTTTCAAAAAAATACGCCAAAGCCTGTTCTGATAAGATACACTTTTGTTCCCTAATGATTCTTTTTGCCGACATACTCATCTTGTATTTGTAACAATGAGAACGAAGAGGGATAATTACCTTAAATCTCTGAAGAAGCACAAAGCACAGTACCGTGTGTGTATTTTGGGCGCAGAGAAAAAGTGTGATCAGGTAGGGATTAGAAAGAGTTTATGCATATCTATTGACGATTTACCCTGACCGTACACGTGTACTCATAGTTTGAGTAAGTATACGGATTTCAAACTGTTTTTTCAATTTTGAAAAGAAGTTTGGAGATACCGATATAGTAGCTGCTGCAGCCTAGGGTGTAGTAGTTGGATAATTATTAGCCGCATTTATTGCGCAGAATTTGTTTAAACACTTATCTTCATTTCGTCCGAATTTGTGATAAATGGGATGGAGTGTAGCAGGTTTTTCTGAGTCGAATGCAATTTATACTCGTACGTATATATCACTTTCGACTGGGGGGCTTGATGATGTACCCTCCTAACGGGTCGAAGGACTCCCCTTCGAGCCTGTAGAAAGCCCTCCCTTCGGAGGCCCAGGTTAACCTTCTAATACGTTTCATTGGCGTAAAACCATTCGCCTGCGAACTGGTTACCATGTGGGAATCCGCCAATCAAAGCCCTAAGCCCTTCGGGGTATTCCTGACGAAGGGACTAGCACGAAGGACCATCCTGACCTGGTCAAACCCACGTCTCCTCTTCCCCTTGGCTTTCCCGCCAAAACAGAGATCGTGGGCTACAAAGCCCTAGCGGTTACCACTTTCCATGGGACGCCCCCATGATCTTCGAACAATGTGCAACCGCCCACTATGTCCTATTTCTCCCCTATAAATAGCATAGTCGGGCCAAAACTAAGTAAGTTAACTTCACTCTCTAAATTTACGACCTACATTACCATTACACATACTTACTCGCACGCCGGAGGTGGTTCGCAGGGTCCAACCCCTGCGCACTCACTTAACGTAGTGTCTTCGTATTTCTTATTTTCAGGTTAAGAACAAGCTCGGCGCAATCTCAACACCCCATTATTCCTTTGATCACCATCGAAGGCTTGGTTGGCAATTATTTGTTCAATCACTTACCCTTCGGCGTATCCCGCCCTATTCGGTCTTTGATCCTTATCCCATAAATAAGAGATCAATACTAATAATAGATTTCGGGCGTGGGCTATTGTAAGTCCAAATCTCTATCGTAATAGCCCATGCGTGATGGGCTTGAGTATGGGTCGGGTTCGTGACCCGAATGCGGACTATACGTCATCAAAGAGGAATCATTGCCTCGAATATTTGGCGACAGAGAGATGGCGGGTGAATATGAGGGTGTTGATGGAGTTTTATTAATCATATGACACTTCATGCAATGTGTATTTTGATGGAGTTTTGATGTTTAATTAAGGTTTCTGTTTTACTTAAATGAAATTATTAATGTTTTAAAATTAGTATGAATTGCAACATTGCTTCATATCAAATACTACTTGACAATAGAATTGAATGCATATTGTTAGAATTAAAAAAAAAAAAAAGAAAAAAAAAAAAGTTTCATCTTACCTTCTTTAGAGACTTTTTGGGCCAGGGGATACTTTGTGCAAGTATCGTACTTCGGGTTATGTTTTGAGATTTAAAATTATGATCCTCAACATTTGTGATAAATAACGGCATCTCACCCTTAAAGCATGTATCACGAGGTTAAACTAGAATAATTTCCTCAAAAACGAGATCAATGAGACTAAAAAGGGCTAGTGGCGCAACTTGTTAATCGATTGTCTTCAACCACTATGTAAATTCTATTTTGATGAATTGAAAAATGACAAAAAAAAAAAAAAAAAAAAAAAAAAAAAAAAAGGCAAATGATAATGATAACAAAGGACAAAGAATGATATAACAACGATGGCCACATAAATTAAAGGGAAAATGGCAAAAACATGCATTATACTTGCCACTTTTTGTCATTGTATGTAGCGAACTTTTTTTTTTTTTTTGAATTTGGCACTATCCTTTTTAAATCGTGTCATTGTGTGGTCTGGGGACCTGCTTGACCTGTTGCAGCAGGTTAAGTTAACGATCGTTTGTTTTATTATTGCAGCGTTAGTCCTTTATACTAATGACCGTTTATAATTAACTAAATGGAGCATGTTAACTTAACGACCGTTTATTTTATTATTGCAACGTTAGTCCTTTAGACGTTTTTACACGTTTTCGTCTGTTTTTTACACGTTTTCGCCCGTTTTTACACATTTTCGTTCGTTTTCGCACGTTTTCGTCCGTTTTTACATGTTTTTACACATTTTTGTTCGTTTTTCGCCTGTTTTCGTCTGTTTTCGCACGTTTGCGTCCGTTTTAACCGGTTTTTCGCACCGTTTTTTTTCGCGTTTACTTTTTTCGTTCTTTTATACACGTTTTTTTCGTTCGTTTTTTTGCACATTTTTTTTTTGTCCGTTTTCGCACGTTTTTCGTCCATTTCACCGTCCGTATTTACACGTTTTCGTTCGTTTTCGCACGTTTTTGTCATTTTTACACGTTTTCGCACTGTTTGTCGTTTTGTCGTTTTGCAGTTTTTCATTTCAAACGTTTCCGTCCGTTTTTACACGTTTTCATCAGTTTTATGTCCATTTTCGCACATTTTTACACGTTTTTCCCTCTGTTTTTACATTTTTTGCATGTTTTCGTCATTTTTAACACGTTTTCATCATTTTTACATGATTTAATTGGTTTTTAAATATTTTCGCACGTTTTCGTTCGTTTATACATGTGTAAAAACGGACGAAAACGTTCAAAAATGTGTAAAACGAATATAATGTGTAAAAACAGACGAAAATGTGTAAAAACGGACAAAAACATTCAAAAACGCGTAAACACGGACGAAAACGTGTAAAAACGAATAAAAACGTATAAAAACGGACAAAAACATGTAAAAATGAATAAAAACGTGTAAAAACGCGTAAAAAGGACGAAAACGTTCTAAAACGTGTAAAAACAGACGAAAACGTGTAAAAACGGACAAAAACGCTAAAAAACGTGTAAAACCAGACGAAAACTTGTAAAAACGGACGAAAACATGTTAAAACGACTGAAAACATGCAAAAACGTGCGAAAATGGACATAAACGAACGAAAACGTGTAAAACCGGACGAAAAAGTGTAAAAACGGACGAAAACGTGTATAAAAGAACGAAAAGTGCGAAAACGTGTAAATTCGTGTAAAAACGGACGAAAACATGTGAAAAATGGACGAAAACGAGCGAAAACGTGTTAAAACGGAGGAAAACGTGCGAAAACGGACAAAAACAGACGAAAAACGAACAAAAATGTGTAAAAACGTGCGAAAACGGACAAAAACGAGCAAAAACGAGCGAAAACGTGTAAAAACGGACGAAAACGTGCGAAAACGAACGAAAATGTGTAAAAACGGACGAAAACATGTAAAAACAGACGAAAACGTGTAAAAACGTGCGAAAACGTCTAAAGGACTAACGTTGCAATAATAAAATAAACGGTCGTTAAGTTAACAGGCTCCATTTAGTTAATTATAAACGGTCGTTAGTATAAAGGACTAACGCTGCAATAATAAAACAAACGATCGTTAATTTAACCTGCTGCAACAGGTCAAGCAGGTCACCGATACACACAATGGCACGATTTAAAAAGGTTGGTGCTAAATTCAAAAAAAAAAATGGTCGCTACATACAATGACAAAAATTGACAAATATGATGCCTTTTTTTGCAATTAACCCTAAATTAAAAGATATCTATGGCCTTAGGCAAATGAATTACATCATATATATAATGTTTTAGTTCTTGACCGTTAGCCAACGGTCATGTTTTAACCTTGAAAATACTTTTCATTAGTGTTAGCCGTTAGGTGTAGAAAATATTGAAATGAAATGACAACGTTATGGTAATAATGTAAGTGTATTATGTAGATACTGGTGTATTAAGTATAATTTATCAAATTTAAAATGTATACTTAATCTGTTAAGTAGAATAAGATTTATAGTGTTTCACTTCTTGACCGTTGGCCAACAGTCTTATTTCAATCATAGATATACTTTTGATTGTTTTAACGTTAAGACAAAGGTTTTGTTGATATATGCATTTTGCATATATTACGTAAAATCTTATCAATTCTGAAATATATTTTGGATATATTGGAGTAGTATATATAATTTACCGGAATTATAAATATATTTTTTTCAGAATGTTAAATATTAAGTCACTAAATAATATGTAAATGATGTGTTATACAACGATTATCTATGAACGCATGTCAAAAGTTATTTAATGAAGCTAAATGATTTATTTAAAAATGAAAAATTCTCGTGTATCATGTAAAGGTTAAGACACTAAGTATTCTAAACGGGGATGTCACATTCTGTAAAACCCCAAAACTAATATAATCTGAAATGACTAAAATACCCTCTGAATTTGAACTTTTAAAAACTTATGAAAATTATATAAGTAACGTCATTGGTACTTAACCTAAAATGAATTATACCCTAAGTTATCAAATAAATTAAGTTACATATGAAACCTTGCAGTTAATTTAAAGTCCAACAAAACAAGTTCTCTACACAAGGTTCATAATAAGCGACATTCATGTGACTATGGACCTTCAAATTTTCGGCTAGGTCAAATAAGTGAAGATAGGTATGAATGTTTGTAGTTTTGGAAGGAGATAATCATCATAACTCCCTCCTAAAATTCGGCCCAATCCCTCTCCTATTTCCCCTCTCCAAAACCGTGTATATTGATACACTTCCAAAACCAAAACCTAAAAACCCTAACTCTCCCTCTCTACCTCATTTGTACGGCAACCTCAAAAAAAAAAAAAAAAAAAAAAAAAAAAAAACCTAGCCATTGTTCTAGTCGACATCATCCAAGGAGGAGAAGAAGAGAAGGCTCGATCTTGTGTTCTTGTTCTATTCGTGTTATTCATAAGGTAACTATATACACAACCCTTTGATCCATTTGAATTTTGAAAACAAAACTATTCCATTCATGCCTCTTGTTTCTTTCTGCCGTTCGTACCACAAGAAGAAGAAGAAGGCGTTGTTGATTCGATCTTTTGTTGTTCTTGGTTCTTTGATCACGCTACGAGAGTATTTGTATCATCCCTTCTTGTTTAATCTTGTTTCATTCGATTCACTCTTGATGTTCTTGTCGAATATTGATCACATAAAATAACGAATACAAGCTACATAAAATGATAAGTGTTAACATGAAATAATGATTAAGAAACCCTAATTATGAATCGACCTATGCATATGAATCTGAAATCTAATTGTTATGAACATTTTTATGATATGTAAGAATCAACCTAATGTGTTTTTGAATCATGTGTAAAGACCTTGTGTTAATATATGAGTCTCTAAAATGATTACACATAAAATAATGAAACCAGTTTCTAACCAGGAAATTTAAGCCGACTTTAATCGATTGGATAAAAATGATGGTAACGTGTATTTGGGTTTTTCTTGAGTCTAAAATTAAATTCAAGGAAAGAGATTTCTGGTAAAATTAACCTTGTAATTTTTAGAGGTCGGGAGGATACATTTTTCGAATTTACAAATTCAAGTGTCAAACTAAATTCGAATGTCTGGAAAAACAGTCCGTGTTTTTGATTTTTCATTTTCAAACCATGTCGAATTAGAAGATGCCCTTATACAATATTGATAATTCATATGTCTAGTAATTACTGGAATTTTTTTAGATTTTTATAAATTTTATAGATGGGTAAAAGAAATAAAAACTTTTCGGGTGTTCCATCAGATCCGATTCGGGAACATGTTGTAGAAATGGATTTTCATTCGTACTTATACGAGCTAATAAAATCTGGAAAAATTAGGTAAAATACTTAAGACATCGAAGTACATGTGTGAATTTTTTTGGATTTTATTTCGAAGTTCTAATATGATTCATAAATTCGACAAAACATAACAAATTCGTACATAAAAACTGTTAAGGGTTAAAAAGGATTAAAAAGTGTTTTAAAAGGATTATGTAACACCCGTCCCCCAAGTGTTGGGACCCCACCCTAGATGAAAGTAGATAAAGACCTTACGTTATTGGTTGGTCAACAAAGTTATGTGGAAGTCAAACCCGATAGTCAAACTAATAGTCAAAGTATGACTAATGTAGTAATATGAAATATGATGTGTAACTAAAGGGGCCTAGGTTGCCAAGTATTAAACAAATGATTAAGTTAGTTGTGGCTAAAGTAAGAAGAATGAGACTTGAAGGGCTATTATTGCCATTAACCCAAACTTGTACCTAACTAGATATATCTAGCTAAGTCTAGAGAATTCCCTCATTATTGAGGTGTGTTTCTTAGTCCGGTTTTTAGAGAGAAAAGAAAAAGAGGGAAAAGTTTTGGTGCCTTATGAAGAAGAAGAAGATGAATGAGATGAAGATCAAGAGCTTATAGTCCTTCCTAGTTAGGATCATCACAAGTAAGTAATTATGTTCTTGATGTTATTGAATTTTAAGGTTATGAGTAAAATGGGTTTTCATCATATGATCAAGATATGATCATATGATGATGAAGAATGAAGGATGAGTATGTTTAATGGGTTTTGGTTAAACCTTGTTATGTTAATTATTGTTATGTTGTTAGGTTTTGATTTTGTTAAGGATGATAATGATGATGATGATGGGAGAATGTGATGATGATGATGTTCTTGCTATGATGTAGCTTGGATTAAGGTAAGTAAACCGGTATAATGTAATGTTATAATGATTTCTATGCATTATGTGTTATGTGGCTAATATGTTAAGATTTGGTTGTTAGCATAATGGTAGATATGTATAAGAGATTATAAGGTTAGTGGATATGTTAGTATGAGAGGATTAAGGAAGAGGAAAGGTTAAGGCTTATGTGGTTAAGGTATGTGTTTATGTTCAAAGTTATTGGATCAATGGTTGTGTAATATGTAATGTGTTGAATGAGGTATAATGTTAAGTTATATCCATTTTACTTACTAAGCATTCGTGCTTACGGTTTAAGTGTTCAATATTTTGTAGGCGCGAACATGATGCTATGGCTTGGAAAAGAGTAATACTTGGATCATAGCTTAAGGATACGGAAGTGGATTGGAAAGTAATAAGCATTAGGAGCTAGGTAGAATACCGAGCTCGAGTCAAGGTTGTATCCCCAAGAGTCTCTTTTATGAGTCGTACAATGTGTGTCAAAGTCGGGTAACGGTTTGGAAGTCTAACGATGGGTCAAAGTGTGTTTTATGTGTTTGTGGGTAAAGTTAAGGGAGCGTTTGGATTTAAGTGCATTTGTACCCATTTTGGGTTGTAAACGGGTCAAGTACCCTTGGAACATGTTTGTTATGTTAATCTAAGGCTTTTGGTAAAGTTTGGGTGGTTAACGGTGTGTCCAAGTGAGTTAAATGGTTTATGGTCAATGTGAAAGGGGGGTGTTTGGCAAAAGGGTAAATGTACCCATTTGGATGTGTAAACGGGTCAAGTGTCGTTGGAACATGTTTGGTATGTTAATGTAATGAAGTTGGTCAAGTTTGGTATAAAAATGAAGTGGTAAAAGTGGTTATGGTGTAAATGGGTCAAACGGGTTATTTGCATGACCCGTCTAATTTTTAAAGTACTATTTTGGGTTGATTGAGTATATAAACGACTTTGTATGTTATGTTAATGGCTTTGAGTGAGTTTGGCATGGATATAAGGTAGCACGGGTCTCTTTTGGTCTGTGTAGACTACTTTTGGTCTGTGTAGACTACTTTTGGTCTTGGTAGACTACTTTAGTGTAGAAGGTAGACTACTTTAATCTAAATGGTCTTATCGATATATAAAGTCTTTTGTTCATGTATGGGTCATGGTTCAAGCGTTTCAGCGTAAAAAGTCAAAAAGTTTTAAATTTTTAGTCTGAACGGGTACGGGGCGTTACAACTTGGTATCAGAGCTTCGGTTTAAGTGAATTAGGTTCTCTTTAGGATTGCCTAGATTTAAACCACTCGTAGACGTGTTGAGCTTAAGTTTAAGTAGCGCCGGCTAATATTGTGAAAGTTATAGGAATTGAATGTTGAATTATAAAGTGGATTATGTGATTGCTATATGAGTTTAATGATGAGCATTTATGAAGATGTTTACGTGATATATGTGGCTATAGACTTGATGTGTTTAAGTGATAGGATTACTGTGCACCTCGGGTTGCGTCGGTGATCGTTATGTAATTAGGTGAATATGGTGTTATGGAAGTAATAAAGAATGTGTATAGAAAGTATAAGTAGTATGCTTGCTATAGAAAGACGAGAATAGAATGTCGTACTAGTGAGAAATTATAGGTGGGCATAAGAAGTTATATGAGAATGTGTTCATGGCAAGGATTTGGATGTTGAGTAAAGCGAATTGTCGAAATAAGTAATTGCAAAATATTAAAGAGACGTACGGGTAATGAATGATACCTCAAGTAGCTATTACATCGATTGTTAAAGTAAAGTAATGAGTACCTTAACGATAATAGACAAATGGTATGTCATAGACGTGTTCAAAAGTTTTAAATCATAAATTGAGAATAGATTAACGAAGTGTGAACGTTTAGTGACGTTTATCTCTTATGGAAAGAATGATCGAATGTGGGTTAAAAGTATGAATGAGATAAGTATGTACTAATGTGTTGTCGTTTATATGTAAAGTGTTACTTTGTCATACGCAAGGAGAGTATGAATGCGAGTATAATGTGATGTATAGACTAAGCGGAAAAAGTAAACTACAAGGGAATTGGAATTAGATAAGTCACGCTTAGAATTCTTGTTGTGTCATAAAGTGTTAGAAACGGGATAGATGAACGAGTTTTAGATTACAAAGTAAGACCAATATATGGTCTAGAAAATAATTCATGTTTAATGTTGGGATAAGTCATGTCAAGATTTAAGTGAGTCAATTGGGATTGAAATAGACAACATTAAAAGAATGAACGTGAGTAAAATGGAGTAAGAGGATAATGTGAAGCTAACAAGAAAACGATAAGTGTAATGTGACAACCCGGATGAAATATAATATATATATATACTCAAATGTGCGAAGGTATGAAAAAGATGAACATTACTAAGATGGTGTCGAGTAATGAAAGGTAATGGGTGAGTAATTAAAAATGCGTAAACCAATGGGAAAAGAATATGAAAAGATATAGTCTAAGAAGTACTTGAGCAATGAATAATAAGTGAGCGTTGAATTAGTAAAGTAGAAGCGATTGATTCGTAATGACACGTAGCGAATTGTTTACCGTGCACTTTGATTTGTGCCGGTGATTACATTGTGATTAAACGAATATATGTTAAAGTAACGGCAATGGGATATGAATAGGAACGATAATCGGTATTAGAGATGGGACCAATAATTAACTTAAGGTGTTAACGCATAAATAATGAAACGTGATGACGAGAAGTGTACTAAATAATAATGTGTAATGATAAGAGGAAATTGACACTCTGATTGTTAAGGGTTGTGGACATAAGGAAAACGAATAAGATAAAACAATGACATTTTAAGTGTAAATCGTAATGATATTAAGCATACTAAGGTAAAGTGCGAAAAGACAAAATGAAACTAGCGAATTAATGATTAAGTGTTTAGAGACTTGAAGATTAAAGAATGAGGATAGGGAATGATGGCATAAAATGTGACCAACATATGGTCTTATTATATTTAACGACTAAAGGCTAATGTTAAAGTGGTATAGAGACGGGGAAACGGTAAGGTAAGGTACTTGAGGTTAAGTTTTAACGCGAAGTGGCGATAAGGAGTGTTGGTATGTAAAAGATGGAAACTTAACGAAACAGTTTGAATATTAAAAGTTAATTGCAATAAGTTAAGGATGAAAATGAGAAGGAGATGAGTAGGTAGGAGGATTGAGTATGTACATGAACGTGTAGCAAAGATAACGACGTTATGGTAATAGATAAGGAATGCGAACATGACTTGACATATTGATTTATAAATGTCTAATAAAACAAAGGTTATAAAATGAGATTTAAGCAAAAGAACATGGAAATGATGACCAGAAGTGGATTTGCTCTAAATGCTTAGATAAGTAATGAGATGAGTTAAGTACGAAAGTCAAAATGTAATGAAATATTGTGTGGTAAATGTAACGAACTTATATAATGGAATGTGTATAAAGAAAGGGTAACGCTAATGAAGGTGTTATAATTAAATGGTCCACGAAGGGTGGATATGCGAAAAGCGAGATGAAATAATATCGCTTGAATACATAATTAATTTAAGAATTAAGATAAAGCATGAGAATAAGAATGCGACGAGTTAAGAATGTAAGAGAGAACAAGACGAGTATGCATGAGGTTAAAGCATTGTCTTAAAATCATTATATTACGACTAAGGCGATTAGCGGTAATTATTAATAATGAATGCAAGTGTCACAATTGACATTATGTGTAAAGTCTATAAGTAAAAGAGTTGAGTAGACTAACGAGTAATGTAAAAAAAGGTGGAAATGATTAACGTGGGCTAAAGAATGTAAACTAGAGTGAAAAGTGTAACGACGTAGAAATTGTATGAGTAACTAAAGTGTACAAGAAGAATGAATGATGCTAATGAACGAATGTAAGTTAACCTATGCAAGGTTTAAAAGTAGAAAGAGTCGAGTAGACTAAAGGGTGAGGTAAGAAGGTGAAAATGATTAAAGCGGGTTTAGAATGTAAGATGATAAACACATAGAAGTGTGTACTTATAACAAGAAGGTTCATATGCCTTATGAGCGTGCGTTCACAAAATAAAATGGATGGAATAGTACGTGTGTGTTAAATGATTAATAGCTTGGATCCAAGGTGATAATGTGAAAGTGGTAAAGTTTGAATGTTAAAGATCCTTCGGGATGAATGTCAATGATCCTTCGGAATGAATGATAAAAGTGGTATCCTTCGGGATGACCAAGTCAAAGAATGTAAAGGAATCTTTCGGGATGTGTTAAAGATCCTTCGGGATAAAACGTATTGCCTTCACCGGCAAAGATTGCCTACATCCTTGGCATGTGTAAAAGCCCTTTCGGGGAAAATGTAAAGTGAAGTGGATCCAAGCTAGAAAATGGAAAGGCTTAAATAACAAGTGAAATATAAAGTGAAAATGAAATGATAAAAGTTTAATTGGGAAATAGGAATAATAGTGTTATGTCGGGAGTACATAACCATGAGTTTATATTTCCTGATTTACATCGATTGGGACGCCTCTCCATGTAAATGAGGAATTATAAACGAGTGGGCTATGCGTTTCCGACACGGCACGAGTAGGGTTAGAGGAGTAGAAAGCGAAAGTCTAGAGTTAGTTAAAAGTTGTAAGAACTAAGATAAGAGGATTAAGATTTGAGTACGCCTTTATTGAGAATTTATAAGAAACCTATGCTTGAGTGTTAAGTATAAGTTGACGAGGCTTAGGAATTGTAATGATGTTTCGAAATGTTATAATACGTAATTGTGCCATGGTGCAAGGTATGAGTAATGGAAATAGTTGATGATAAATATCATGTGTAATGTGACGATAAATGATAAAGTATGATGCTATGGAGCCATTTCATGTGGTAATCTTTGAGACTCGTAATGATAAGTGAAAATGATGTGAAGAAAGGAGAAGAATAAATGAGAAAATTGTAGAAACTTAAAAGAAGTGATTAAGTAGTGTTAATAGAACGTGAAAGCAATTACCAAATGTAATTATGTAAAGTCAAATAACACTAGTTCTTAAGTATCAAGTAGTTAAAGAATGAGAATAGAGGATAAAGCAAGTGAGAATGTGGTGCAACGGTAATAGAACGAACTAAAATGATAGCTATCTTTAGTGAGTATGCCTCGTTTTGTGTAATAGACAAGGTAAGAGTTGTATGGTTATAAAAGTAAGCGGAATGTAATGCGAGTTAAGACCATGTGATGTGTTTTAGTGCATATGGAGTTGCAAGATCATGTAGATCGTTGCACTATATATAACTAAGAGTTGAGGTATTTGGAATGAGATGAATTATGTGACTAAGTGTAGTATAGAAAAGAACGACAGATTTCGGGGACGAAATCTAAATAAGGGGGATAGAATTGTAACACCCGTCCCCCAAGTGTTAGGACCCCACCCTAGATGAAAGTAGATAAAGACCTTACGTTATTGGTTGGTCAACAAAGTTATGTGTAAGTCAAACCCGATAGTCAAACTAATAGTCAAAGTATGACTAATGTAGTAATATGAAATATGATGTGTAACTAAAGGGGCCTAGGTTGCCAAGTGTTAAACATATGATTAAGTTAGTTGTGGCTAAAGTAAGAAGAATGGGACTTGAAGGGCTATTATTGCCATTAACCCAAACTTGTACCTAACTAGATATATCTAGCTAAGTCTAGAGAATTCCCTCATTATTGAGGTGTGTTTCTTAGTCCGGTTTTTAGAGAGAAAAGAAAAAGCGGGAAAAGTTTTGGTGCCTTATGAAGAAGAAGAAGATGAAGGAGATGAAGATCAAGAGCTTATAGTCCTTCCTAGTTAGGATCATCACAAGTAAGTAATTATGTTCTTGATGTTATTGAATTTTAAGGTTATGAGTAAAATGGGTTTTCATCATATGATCAAGATATGTCATATGATGATGAAGAATGAAGGATGAGTATGTTTAATGGGTTTTGGTTAAACCTTGTTATGTTAATTATTGTTATGTTGTTAGGTTTTGATTTTGTTAAGGATGATAATGATGATGATGATGGGAGAATGTGATGATAATGATGTTCTTGCTATGATGTAGCTTGGATTAAGGTAAGTAAACCGGTATAATGTAATGTTATAATGATTTCTATGCATTATGTGTTATGTGGCTAATATGTTAAGATTTGGTTGTTAGCATAATGGTAGATATGTATAAGAGATTATAAGGTTAGTGGATATGTTAGTATGAGAGGATTAAGGAAGAGGAAAGGTTAAGGCTTATGTGGTTAAGGTATGTGTTTATGTTCAAAGTTATTGGATCAATGGTTGTGTAATATGTAATGTGTTGAATGAGGTATAATGTTAAGTTATATCCGTTTTACTTACTAAGCATTCGTGCTTACGGTTTAAGTGTTCAATGTTTTGTAGGCGCGAACATGATGCTATGGCTTGGAAAAGAGTAATACTTGGATCATAGCTTAAGGATACGGAAGTGGATTGGAAAGTAATAAGCATTAGGAGCTAGGTAGAATACCGAGCTCGAGTCAAGTTTGTATCCCCGAGAGTCTCTTTTATGAGTCGTATAATGTGTGTCAAAGTCGGGTAACGGTTTGGAAGTCTAACGATGGGTCAAAGTGTGTTTTATGTGTTTGTGGGTAAAGTTAAGGGAGCGTTTGGATTTAAGTGCGTTTGTACCCATTTTGGGTTGTAAACGGGTCAAGTACCCTTGGAACATGTTTGTTATGTTAATCTAAGGCTTTTGGTAAAGTTTGGGTGGTTAACGGTGTGTCCAAGTGAGTTAAATGGTTTATGGTCAATGTGAAAGGGGGGTGTTTGGCAAAAGGGTAAATGTACCCATTTGGATGTGTAAACGGGTCAAGTGTCGTTGGAACATGTTTGGTATGTTAATGTAATGAAGTTGGTCAAGTTTGGTATAAAAATGAAGTGGTAAAAGTGGTTATGGTGTAAATGGGTCAAACGGGTTATTTGCATGACCCGTCTAATTTTTAAAGTACTATTTCGGGTTGATTGAGTATATAAACGACTTTGTATGTTATGTTAATGGCTTTGAGTGAGTTTGGCGTGGATATAAGGTAGCACGGGTCTCTTTTGGTCTGTGTAGACTACTTTTGGTCTTGGTAGACTACTTTAGTGTAGAAGGTAGACTACTTTAATCTAAATGGTCTTATCGATATATAAAGTCTTTTGTTCATGTATGGGTCATGGTTTAAGCGTTTCCGCGTAAAAAGTCAAAAAGTTTTAAATTTTTAGTCTGAACGGGTACGGGGCGTTACAGATTACTTGTGTAATAATTAACTAAAGGGGTTTAAATTGTCATTTTTCCAAACAAAAAGGACGTAGCTTGTTAAACCTTGTAACCTTAGAACATTTACATTTTATACCCTAATCTTACCCTATTGACACTATAATCCTTAAACTTATTATATCTGCATAATAGACCCTAAACTTATGAGAACTACTCTATGAACCCTAAACTTACTATTTTTGGAAAGTTACTAAATATGAAAACTTGCTATTTTTGGAAAGTTACCTAAAATGGAAGGACAACTAAAATGAAACCTTACGATTATATGAAACTTATAAGAGAACTTATGATTATTTGTAGATCGGGTGAAGAAGGAGTAATCTCATGCTTTCGTTCATTTATTTGCTTTGATTTGTGTGCTTCGATAAGGTACAGATATTCTTTCCCTTTTCAGTAGGGATATTTCTATCGATCCGATGCCTGATATGTTTTCCCTTATTTGATTCATGACGTTCATTGTATGATCGTCATTCTATTTGATCCATTCTGACATTTATTTAAATGTCTCTGCTATGCTATGCTTATGTTTGCCATGATTATTTGAGATACTATCTGTTTCTCTTGCCATGCTTATTAGATTATGATTATGTATGCTTTGATAGATCCGTGCATGAGCTTATCTAGTTCTGGAGGTACCAGGACCATGTCTAGGATGACACCCTAGGCATGACACTCCCGTAGAGGTGTGATAGATCTATGGCGTTCCCCTTTTTGATATGATTTGTATGCGCATTATTGGCCAACCCCATATGTGTGATCAATCTAGTACTGACATACATACTTTTGTTAGGGAGCGCATGGATGCATCCTAGGATTTATGTATGTGTATGATTTGGTGACCAGGTGGTGTGTGCCTTGCACTCCTTCTCATACTTTTGATTATTACTTAGAGGTCTCCCCTCTTCGTATACTTATATGGATTATGATATGATATGATATGATATGATATGATATGATATGTGTGTGATTTGACGGATTTTGATATGGAGTTCTTATGGCACATCCTTATATGACCCTTTTCATTATTTCATTTCATTCTTGTTTCATTTCCTATACAGTTCTCATGCACTCTTGACTCTCAGTTATCCTTATGATTCGTATGACTTTGTGATTATGCTTTCGTTTTGTATTTCTTATTCCTTCGTTGCTTATGCTTATTTACCATTATGTTATGCATTGTATATATCTTGTTAATACAAATAGCGTCTCAAAAACGTTATTTATATTCTTTGATCTTTCATTAGTTTTGTTAATGACAAATAAAAGGAATATCTTTTAGCAAATAATAAATACTAGCTTAAGTCTCTTAAGTACACATTTTACACTTCACATATTAACTAAGAATTACAAGTTTAGTAACTTGTTTCCTTAAAAGGAAACTTTAATTCTAAAACCATTCCATGACATCATTGCATGCATCACATACAATATCTTTGATATATCTTGGTTAGATTTGCAAGATACATAGTTGACATTTGAAGATCTTGGATGATTTGGTAAGATACAACTAAGATATGGTAAGAGACAACTAAACCTTAGCTGTCACGTCCCACGGATCCAAATCCCATAAAGGACGGATCCCTTGTGAGGGATCCGTGGGATCCGTGAGCTGAAGATCAGCTTGCCTATAAATAGGAAGCTGATCATTTGGCTCTCTCATCACTCATATAGCTTTAACACACATATTCATTCAGTACATATCTTACTAACATCATTCATAGTTGCATTTCACTTTGATCTTTCATTTTGTAGAAAAGAGATCAAGCATTCAAGGATCTACAGAACCGTAATCCTTTAGTTGCATTACTGTGTGATATTGTAGTTTGTTTCACACATCATATCTATCATTTGTAATCAGTGAGTGTGGTTAGTGCTTTAGTCCTTAAAGCACAAGGAGTGTAGGGAGTAGTTGTACCCGTGTAAAGAACTCGACATCTAGCTTAGTGTCGGTAAAGTAAATAGGCGACGTCAGGTTGGTTCTACCTTGTGAAAGAACCCGGTGTTTAGCTTAGTACCGGAAAAGGAAGTAAGCGACGTGTAAAGGTTTTCTCCGCCTAGAAAAGGAGTTTGTTTCTTAGTGAAAGATAAACTCTCGAGTAGGAAACTCGGGGAGTGGAGTAGGGCAAGGAAGAGAGTCCTTGTAGCCGAACCACTATAAACAACAGTGTCGTGTGGTTTGATCTTTCCTCTCTTTATCTTTTGTTTACATTGTGTGATTATTTATTTGTGATTGTTTCCTTTGAAATTAACATATAGTAACAAAGCAAATAAAACTTTAAAACGGTAAAAACTATTCAACCCCCTTCTAGTTTTCCACAATTGGTATCAGAGCTACGTTACTTAAGATCTTTAAAATATATTGTATTTTAAAACTTAAAACGATCCATGGATTTTGAAAACTTTAAAGAAGGGCAATCTATGCAGAGACCACCTCTATTTGAACCAAATTGTTTTATTTATTGGAAAAATCGCTTTGAGACTTATGTAAAGTCAAAGGACATAGATCTATGGTATATTATAGTTGATGGTGATTACAAACCTATTAGTAATAATATTTCGGGTGGTCGGGATGAAGGAGCTTCTCTTACTCGTCACAGTGATGAGCAAAAGAAACTAATTGCCAAAAATAATGAAGCCAAAATGATGCTTTATAATGCCTTACCTAAGAAAGAATATGAAAGAGTTTTTATGTGTAAAACGGCTAAGGATATTTGGCAATCTCTTATTATCACACATCAAGGGAACTCACAAGTAAAAGATAACAAAATTGATCTTCTTGTCCAACAATACGAACAATTTGTTATCTCTGAAGATGAGACCATTGATAGTGCGTTTGCTAAGTTCAATACTATTATTACATCACTTAAAGCACTTGATGAATCTTTTTCTAGTAAGAATTTTGTCAGGAAATTTCTAAGAGCACTCCATCCGAAATGGAGAGCAAAGGTGACAGCTATTGAAGAATCTAAAGATCTCTCAAGCATGACACTGGATGAGCTCATAGGAAACCTTAAAGTTCACGAAATGATTATGGAAAAAGATTCGGAAATTGTCAAAGGCAAAAAGGAGAAGATTAAGTCTATTGCCTTGAAAGCCAAAGTCGAGTCAAGTGATGATGATGAGTCTTGTTCAAACAGTGATGATGAAGAGTATGCCATGGCCGTGAGGGATTTCAAGAAATTCTTCAGGAGACGAGGAAAGTTTGTAAAACCACCTCGTGATGAAAAGAAATCCTCTCGGAAAGATCGTGACGATAAGAAAGGTAAGGTTGATAGGAAATGCTATAGGTGTGGTGACTCCAGTCACTTAATAGGAGAATGTCCAAAGCCTCCAAAGACCAAGTCTCAAAGAGCCTTCGTTAGTGGAGCTTGGAGCGATAGTGAAGGAGATGATGATGATGAGCCTAAGAACAACGAAATGGCACTTATGGCTAATGACACAGAAGAGGTACATTCTGATTCATACTCCTCTATAGATGATGAAACCTTAGAAGTAGAATATAACAAACTGTGTGATGTTACTTTAAAAATCATAAACAAAAACAAGTTTTTGAAAACAAAGACAACACTTTTAGAAAATGAAGTAGTTTGGCTTAAAGAAAAAGCAATACGAATTGAAAAAGGTAAAAATAGTAAAGAAACGTGTGTGTCTTGTCAAGAACTAAAACTTGAATTAGAAACCTTAAGAACCACACAGGAAGATTTAATCAAACAAAATTCAAAGTTTAAAAGGTTTGATAAAAACTTAAATTGTGCAGATGAAATAATGAAAATGCAAAAGCTACCTCATGATAAAACAGGACTAGGCTTT
Source organism: Artemisia tridentata subsp. tridentata (assembly GCA_021014915.2). NCBI lineage: Eukaryota > Viridiplantae > Streptophyta > Magnoliopsida > Asterales > Asteraceae > Artemisia > Artemisia tridentata. Next base: position 165,370,846 of record CP139503.1, read on the forward strand.
ATGAAACTAGGAACCTTAAGTGATTATAAGGAACAGACTGTGAATAAAACTGATTCAACCAAGTTGGACACTCACGGATCCGACGGATCCAAAAATTTGGATCCGCCAAGTGTATCCAAAGGATCCGCGAGTACAGAAGTTGAACAAAAGGTTCACAAAGTCGACCGTTCCGAGTTTGTTAAAGTTACTAAGAAACCTAACAGTAGTATAAATAATAATAAACATAAACCAGCAGTATCTTTAGGAAGAGGACAAGCTAGAAATGAATATAGAGTTAAAACGGATCAACAAAGACCTCAAATGAGTTTTCCCAAACACCCCTTTCCAAAGAGTATAGTTAATCCACAACATACTTATCAAAATAATTGGAACCAAAACATACCTAGAAACTTTCATGGTCCTAGTTATATGTCATGGAACAATTGTCCACCATTTACATACATAAACCATGATAATGTCATGTTTAACCCAAACGGACCCATGAGATATTGGGGACCAAATGCTTGAGTCTTTTATGAACTTAGGTATGCTTGAAAGTTGATCTTGAACCTGATGAGTGGATCAAAGATAGTGGGTGCTCAAGACACATGACGGGAAACAAAAATCTTTTCTCAACCTACCAAGTGTATGACGGAGGTAATGTCACATTCGGTAGCAAGCTTAAAAGTAAAATCATCGGAAAAGGTACAATATCTCATGACTCTCTATCTATTGATGATGTTGCTCATGTAGATAATTTAGGTTTTAATTTACTTAGTATAAGTCAATTATGCCGCAAAAAGTATAACGTCCTTTTCAGTGAAAATGGAAGTAAAATACTTAAAGATGGCATAACCGTAGGAAAAGGTGTTTTAAAGAATAATGTCTATGTTATGAAATTAGATAAAACACCTAAAGATAAGTTATGTCTTACCTCCTTGGACGAAAACTCAACTCTATGGCATCGACGCTTAGGTCATGCTAATATGAGGCTTATTCAATCTTTGTCATCCAAAGAACTCGTTAGGAACCTACCCAAGTTGAAATATGACCAACACTTTTGTGATGCTTGCAAAATTGGGAAACAAGTACATAATAGCCATAAGGCTAAAAACATGGTATCTACATCTAGATGCCTAGAATTATTACACATGGATTTGTTTGGCCCGTCGGCTATACAAAGTTATGGAGGAAATTTTTACACTTTAGTTATAGTAGATGATTACTCTAAATATACATGGACAAAGTTTTTGAAAACTAAAAATGAGGCATTCGACAAATTTGAAATTCTAAGCAAGAAAATTCAAAATCAAATAGGAAGTAATATAGTATCTATTAGAACTGACCATGGTCGAGAGTTTGACAATGAAATTCAATTTGGAAATTTTTGTGATAATAATGGAATAACTCATAATTTCTCGGCTCCTCGCACACCTCAATCTAATGGTGTAGTAGAACGTAAAAATAGAACAATTCAAGAAATGAGTAGAACTATGTTAAATGAACAAAACATACCACAAAAGTTTTGGTGTCACGCTGTAGATACTTCTACATATATCCTAAATAGAGTTTTAATTAGACAATTTTTAAATAAAACTCCTTATGAAATTTATCGAGGCAAAAAGCCTACATTAGGATATTTTAGAGTTTTTGGAAGCAAGTGCTTCATTTTAAACACAAAGGACTATCTCACTAAGTTCGACCCAAAGTCGTATGAAGGTGTATTTCTTGGGTACTCACAAAACAGTAAAGCATACATTGTATTAAACAAGGAAACATCAAGAGTCGAGGAATCGTTGAACGTAACATTCAACGAAAGTCCACCTCCCTCTAAGACATCACCTTTGGTAGATGATGACTTAGTTGAAAGTCAAATGGTTAATGATATAGATAACATTGAAAATGACAATGAACCCGTAAAAGGAGAAATAGTCAATATTAAAGAAACTAAAAGTCATCCATTAGAAAACGTCATAGGAAAACTTAATGAAAGAACATTAAGATCCAAAGCTCAAAATGAAAGTAATTATTTTTGTTTTATTTCAACCATTGAACCTAAAAATATAGACGAGGCAATAAAAGATGAATCTTGGGTAATTGCTATGCAAGAAGAACTTAATCAATTTATTAGAAATGATGTTTGGACATTGGTCCCTCCACCTAAAAATCAAACCATAATAGGCACCAAATGGGTCTTTAGAAATAAAACGGATGAAAAGGGTATTATATCTAGAAATAAAGCTAGGCTAGTAGCTCAAGGTTACAATCAACAAAAAGGTATAGATTACGATGAAACCTTTGCACCCGTAGCTAGACTTGAGTCTATTAGAATATTACTTGCATATGCATGTGCACATGATTTTAAGTTATTTCAAATGGATGTCAAAAGTGCTTTCTTAAATGGTCTTATAAATGAAGAAGTATATGTTGCACAACCTCCCGGCTTTGCCGACTTTGAAAAACCAAATTATGTTTTCAAACTTAAGAAAGCTTTATACGGACTTAAGCAAGCACCAAAGGCTTGGTATGATCGACTTAAGACTTTCCTAGTTGACCATAAGTATACCATGGGCCTAGTAGACAATACTCTCTTCACCAAGAAAAAGGGATCACATATTATCATAGTCCAAATATATGTGGATGACATTATATTCGGTTCAACTTGTCAAGAGTTATGCGACGATTTCTCAAAAATCATGCATGACGAGTTTGAAATGAGTATGATGGGGGAACTAAACTTTTTCTTAGGTCTCCAAATTAAACAATTAGAAGATGGGATATTCTTCAACCAATCAAAGTATATCAAAGATATGCTTAAGAAGTTTGGTCTTGAAGACTCAAAACCCATGAGAACACCCATGTCCTCCGAAACCAAACTTACTAAGGATGAAGAAAATGAATCCGTAGATAGCACTAAATATAGAGGAATGATTGGTAGTTTACTCTATCTTACGGCTAGTAGGCCTGACATTATGTTTAGTGTTTGTCTATGTGCACGTTTTCAAGAAGATCCAAAAACGTCCCATCTTGAAGCCGTTAAAAGAATATTTAGGTACATCAAAGGTACTACACACTTAGGATTATGGTATCCCAAAGGAACGGGTGTAGAAACCATAGTGTATACTGACTCAGATCACGCAGGTGATTATGTTGATAGGAAAAGTACTAGCGGTATTTGTACTTTTGTAGGATATTGTCTAACATCATGGTTCGCTAAGAAACAAACTGCCCTCGCAATCTCAACAACAGAGGCAGAGTATGTGTCTGCAGGAAAGGCGTGTCAACAAGCACTGTGGATGAAACAAGCTCTCGTCGACTATGGAATTGAACTCAACAACATTCCCATTCTTTGCGACAACAAAGGTGCTATCGATCTAAGCAAAAATCCAGTCCAACACGCTAGAACCAAACATATTGAAATACGCCATCACTTCCTTCGCGACAATGTACAGAAGGGAATCATCTCAATTGAGAAAGTTTCCTCAGAGGACAACATTGCCGATATTCTCACTAAACCACTTAAACGAGAACCTTTCAATTATCTTAGACTTGGATTAGGATTAATGGAACCTAGTGATTAGGAGAAACATTAGTGTAAACATTAGTTTAGATACACACGACACTAAACCAAAACATGTGTTCTGAATCCGCGGATCCAATCGATAACAAGGACGGATCCTTTGTTTGGGATCCGCCGGATCCGTCGCATGCTGAGTTCAGTTTATTATTTAATAAACAAGAACAACTACTATTCATTCCTCACTCCAAAACATATCACCTTACTACATTCAACACACACTTAATCTCCATCACATTTTAGACCATTTTCTTCCACAAATCTGTGCTTCTAACATCACTGTAAGTATTCTTATCACATTTATACTCCTGATCTGCGTCTAGGATTTCCATTTCATGCACAAAACCAAAACTTGGGGTATATGCATAATTCTTGAAAAATCATGAAGCATATTTATTGCATTATACTTAAAAACATGTTTTTCTTAGTTAGGAATTGCATCTCATAGCACATTGTCTTAATTTAACAAAAACCCCATGAAAATTTTTCACTAAAATCTTCTAACGACTAGGTAAAATGATTTTTTTTCTTTCTTACATTGTTCATACAAATGCAAAAACGTTATCTTTTAGACTTCACTTGCATAATGTCTCTTGAATGCTAAAGGGAATACATAACTAATATGTATTTTCGGGTACATTCAACCGTAGCTACATTGAAATAGGAGCGTTTGGGTTATCTCTCGTTTATAAACAAAATTTGCATAAAATAATTTTTCTTGCATCAAAAGGAGTCGAGATAACCGCACCTCCACATTGTCCCCATGTAGGCACACACTAGGAATTTTACACTTCATTTGATCATTTTAACTAAAACTATGTAACTTTTGTACTTAGGAAAATCATGCCTCCCGCAACCAACTACGATCACAAGAAATCCGTTAACTACTTACCCAAAGTCCACAAAACCAAAGGTCTAACCAATGCCCAAATCGAAATTTTCAAAGCCTTAGAGAAAAAGTATGTCCATGAGGGTAGAGCCGTAGATTCATCATTCTATGAAGGAACTCAACTTAGGGAACAATTAGCCGCAATTCGATTTGATTCTCTTTTAGACATAGATGAACCAATCATTCCTAGGTTCATACTTGAGTTCTATGCTAGTGTAGGTCTTAGTTCGAGTGATGAAGGTTACTTAAGTCTTCATTTTACTCTAAATGGAAATCTTGTCAACATCCCTCTTGATCAATTTGGTGAGGTCTTAGGAATTCCAAGCCAAGGAACATGTATTTACTCGGACAAATGGTCCTTAACAATCTTAGACTCCAATCTCGATAGGACGGCACCATATGCCACTCCTCTCGAATCAAAAGAAGTGATTAGGGAACATCTCTTCATTCCTAAGAACAACCCCACAATAATGTATCGTGGTCGTGAAGTTGCTAGAGATCCATTTGCAATGGAGCTTAATGAACTCAAACCCGAGTTCAAGAAGATGGAGGATGTATTAAGGGCAAATGTGATGTGCACCATAGGAAACCGTAATCATATCAATGCTTGTTTATGTCACATGATGTACAACATCTCTACTCATCAACCCTTCAATCTTGCTTATTATGTTGCCAAAAGAATGTGTGACATTCCGGTTCAAAGCAAGATTGCAATGCCGTATGGTATGCTTTTAACCCGACTTTATAGAGCCTTTGCACCCGCTCGTCCAAACCATTTAGGTTTTGTTTCAGATTACAATGAAATTGAACATACCTTCGTTCCTTTGAGCGACTTTAGGGTTAGTGTTGATAAGGGTAAACGTCCTCGTGTACCAACATCATCCTCATCATCTTCAATGAGTGAAGATGATGGTATGCCAAATTCTAGGATTCCTCCACCCGAGTACTTGAGCCATCTTCCTCCAATTCAACATGAATCCGCTGAGTATCGAAACATCAAAGGAATGGTGAAGAATCTGGGTCGTTGGATGATGAAATTACACAAGGGGATGAAGAAGTTGAAGAAGAAGCTGAGTTGATGGAGTGTTTGGTTTTAAACAATGTTGGATATTGTGTTGTTAAACTTCTATGTGTCTAGAATTTATCTGATAATACTTGTTGTGTATGTGTAATAACTAACACTTGCAGGTGGATAACCATCATGGTTATCAATTTTCCGGGTTATAGCCAGTGTTTGGCATAATACCTAAAACGGTAAGTTTCTAAGTACGGATTAAACTATGTGCAATCATGTGTTAATGTTATCATATTTAGTTGTTTTGCTATACATATTAGATGCTAAATAAGGTCTAGGTGAATTTTCGGGTTTTCGTCGAAAAACGAAAAATATGACATATGTTCTGTTTAGTTTTTAAGATTTAGGCATACGGATCCGGCGGATCCCAAAACAGGGTTCCGCCAAGGCTTATCGTTGGATCCGCCATCCGCCATTCTGCGGATTTGGCGGATCGCTAAAAATGGTTCCACATTTGCAACCACTTGGATCCGCATGTTTCCCAGTAAAATTATAAAACTTTTTCGACTTATCCTGATTCTTAAATCTTTAATGTTTAGTATCACTTAGGATTCATTCACTTATCACAATTCCTCTTAGAATCATTTAGGAATTTTTAGAAACTTAGGAACAAAAATTCCCACCAAAATTTAAATTTTTAAATTTTAGGTGTGAGTTACCAAACAGATACAAAGAAGGAACCCTTTTTAGAGATCCGTCAAATCCGTGGAAATATCAAATCATCAGACTTTCCACTATCTTCTTGTATTAACTGCAAATCCACAACATATTACTCAACCAAAGCTCAATGGATTGACTTACTTGATATGACCTACACAAATTTTTGTTCCAAATCATTAGAAACCAACATTCTCTATTGGATTCACATCAAATCCAAACACACAGACTCACACACCTTCTGTCTATAAATTAGCACTTTAGGATCTTCAATTCACATCACAAAACATCTCCTCTCCTGTACATTTTAGCTATTATTCTTCATCAAAAAGTCTCAATGACAAAATCAAACAACTCCTCCACATCCAAGGCTCTAAAACGAATAGCCCGTATGAGTGTGAAACCTTGTTGTTTCATCAACATTCACAACTCATCATCTGAAGAATCATCACCACTAAACATATCCTCACCCATTGCTAGTGAAAACTTCCTTACTTTATCCACTCCAACTCCCTCACATATAGTCATAAAAACACCACCTCCTACCATTACTCCTGTAGCAACCACACCACCACCCCGCTCCTGCTCCCGCTCCATCACAGTCTGAAAAGTCTGCCTCATCACCATCCTCACCAAAACTCCAACCCATGGAACTATTTAGAACACCACCAACATCTCCACAACCCTATCTTGAAGAGTTAGAAGATCTCCCACCTACATCCACCAATCCTCCACCAATAAGTCTAGAAAATTTAGAACCTATGTTATTTCATCCTCTCCATCTGGAGATTCATGGTCCTCTATACCGTGAAGCACCACAACCTCGTCCACAAATACCACCACTATCACCAACTTCAACACTCATTGCCATTGATGAAGCAATGTGGAGCAACATTCCTCAAACACAAAAGGAGATAAGTGAGGAGTTAAACCAACTCTATACTCTCTCGGGTATGGTTGACCATCGCCTTCATGAAGCAATGGACATTCAAAACATTCTTATGAACTCCCTCCAAACACCACAACAACCATCACACAACAACAACAACCAACCACCATCACCACCACCACCACCACAAAACTTGGAGCCTAGTCTTCCTCCCGGCTTCTCAAGTCATGATTGCGCCCACTATGAGAGAACGGCTCACTTGGCCCAAAGGACCAACATCTTGGTCCATGAGCTTCAAAATGAGATGAGGTTCATCTTGAACCATGTTCTTGAACGTTTAAACGCAATCTCTCATCCTCCTCAATAGGAGCTTCTCTAGACTAGTTGTTAGGACCACTTAATTGTTGATTTAGGACTTTTTATTTCTTTTTCTAGGATGTATTTTCTTTTTATTGTATTTGTAACATCCTTTCATTATTGTGACTTTTGTCACAAAATTTTCATTATCAATGAATGTGATGTTTTATGCTTATGAGTGATCAACATATTGCATATTATCATTATCATTGTGAACTAACATCATTATCTAACCTATAATTATGATTGCTTTAGGTAAAAATAATGATCAGACACTTACTTTGACTTTTAAAAGTCAAAACATATTGACAGGCTTGTTTGGGAGAATACTTCACAAGCATTCTACTTCTTCATTGAAGTCATTCATTACTAACACTTCATTTGCAGCATATCATACCCTTCATAGTATACGTTGGTACTCGAGTAGTGAGGAGTATACATCGAGGGGGAGCATCTCATAAGCATTTCATATACTAACCGTTTGTTTTGTAGATTCATGCATTATTTCCTTGATTACTCCATCTAGGGGGAGTATAAAACAAGGGGGAGCTTTAAAGTTCTCAAAATCGTATTCCGCTACGCTACTCTTTTTGTTTCGACAAAAAGGGGGAGAAAGGAACTAAGTTTGCATCAACTGTGATTCATCACAGTACATACATTTTTTACAAAACTTTTCTTTAATAAACAAACTTAATATATATTTTTAAGAACTCATGCTATATTTATTCTCTTGCTCAAAAATATACCTTATGTTTTGTCATCAACAAAAAGGGGGAGATTGTTAATACAAATAGCGTCTCAAAAACGTTATTTATATTCTTTGATCTTTCATTAGTTTTGTTAATGACAAATAAAAGGAATATCTTTTAGCAAATAATAAATACTAGCTTAAGTCTCTTAAGTACACATTTTACACTTCACATATTAACTAAGAATTACAAGTTTAGTAACTTGTTTCCTTAAAAGGAAACTTTAATTCTAAAACCATTCCATGACATCATTGCATGCATCACATACAATATCTTTGATATATCTTGGTTAGATTTGCAAGATACATAGTTGACATTTGAAGATCTTGGATGATTTGGTAAGATACAACTAAGATATGGTAAGAGACAACTAAACCTTAGCTGTCACGTCCCACGGATCCAAATCCCATAAAGGACGGATCCCTTGTGAGGGATCCGTGGGATCCGTGAGCTGAAGATCAGCTTGCCTATAAATAGGAAGCTGATCATTTGGCTCTCTCATCACTCATATAGCTTTAACACACATATTCATTCAGTACATATCTTACTAACATCATTCATAGTTGCATTTCACTTTGATCTTTCATTTTGTAGAAAAGAGATCAAGCATTCAAGGATCTACAGAACCGTAATCCTTTAGTTGCATTACTGTGTGATATTGTAGTTTGTTTCACACATCATATCTATCATTTGTAATCAGTGAGTGTGGTTAGTGCTTTAGTCCTTAAAGCACAAGGAGTGTAGGGAGTAGTTGTACCCGTGTAAAGAACTCGACATCTAGCTTAGTGTCGGTAAAGTAAATAGGCGACGTCAGGTTGGTTCTACCTTGTGAAAGAACCCGGTGTTTAGCTTAGTACCGGAAAAGGAAGTAAGCGACGTGTAAAGGTTTTCTCCGCCTAGAAAAGGAGTTTGTTTCTTAGTGAAAGATAAACTCTCGAGTAGGAAACTCGGGGAGTGGAGTAGGGCAAGGAAGAGAGTCCTTGTAGCCGAACCACTATAAACAACAGTGTCGTGTGGTTTGATCTTTCCTCTCTTTATCTTTTGTTTACATTGTGTGATTATTTATTTGTGATTGTTTCCTTTGAAATTAACATATAGTAACAAAGCAAATAAAACTTTAAAACGGTAAAAACTATTCAACCCCCCTTCTAGTTTTCCACATATCTGTTCACTGGGCTTTTTAAGCTCAGCCGCATGTTTCTTTTCTTATGCGGCAGGTAATAAGCGGGGCGACGGACTTAGGAATGAGAGAGAGTAGGACCTAAAGACCTGTTTATTGATCATTTCGTTGTCCATTGTTTCGGACTTTCGTTTCTTTCAGTACTTTGAATATTATCTCTTTATTTGGTTTTGTTTGGTTAAAACCACTATGCATTTGGAATTATCTTTTGATACCAGTCTTGATGTTCGAGACTTGGTTATTTATTTAAAAAGACTTCCGCTTGTGTAATGTATGTCTTTGTATGACACCATGAAGTGATATCTTGACCTTGTCGGGTCGGGGTGTTACACATTCTACCATGTTAGCCTCATAAGTGGCGATCATATCACGTTTACAAGTCTTGTAATAGTTGTAATAAGTTAGTTATATCGTACTGGGCTTGGACTAGTAATAGTTTGATTTAGAAGTGTTTTGAATTCAAAACAAGATAAAAAACTTGTGTTTTTTAAAAGTGTAACTTGTGCTTTTTTTGGAACGTGGGTTTTTAAACAAAAGGTTTTGCTTTTGTGGTTAAAATGTGTAAAGTTTATGTTTTTAAGGTGTATTTCATGTTTTTGTAAAGTTATTTGTAAAAGGAATGGCTTAAAAACTCAAAAAAATTGTGTTTTTGATCGTTTTTACGTGAAAACGTGAACTCAAAAACTTAACTTGGTCGATACTTTAATTCTTAGATAACTCGGTTTGGTAGTGGTCCGGTTTTTAAGAAAGTACAATGCTCGGTTTGTTAGCTCGGTCAGTATTAGCTCGGTTCACATAAACTGGTTCATTATCTCGGTCAGTTTAGCTAGTATATAACCCGGTTCATTTGCTCGGTTTGTATACTCAGTCACTTTAACTTGGTTCAACCCGGTTAACTTAGCCCGGTTACTTTTTACTTAACTCGGTTAAATTGAGATTCCACTACTCGTCCTACATGTCACCACATTATCCCAACCAAATTATCATTAACTCGGTCACCTCAAAGAACAACCGAATTAAGTCCCAAGCGAATTAACTAAGATCTCACATAACCGTATTAACCAAATTCAACCGAATTAACCAAAAACAACCGAATTAACAACAACCACAACCGAATTAATCATCACACATCAAGAACAACCAAATTAATAATCTTCATCAACCAAATTAACATCTAACTTCTTTATTATCACATAGATCCACAATCAACCATCACAATTTCATCATGGCTACTCAAACCGGTGTATTTAATGCAAGTTCTAAAAATTGTTCATCTATACTTACTCGAGGCAGTTACATTTAGTGGCGAAGTCATATGAAACGGTTCATTGACGAAAAACCAATGGTCAATTAACTCTAAACTCCATTTTCCAAGGTCTTTGTGTTCGTAGAGAAGTCATTGTTTTTTTAGGATGACTCTCTGAATGTATTATAACATTCAGTGACTTGTATTTCATTCAAATTCTATACTAAGGAAAGTGGACAATGAATTGGCCCAACAAAATCCGAAATCGATTCCGTATGATTAAACCTTAAAAATATGATAATCCTCAAGAATGTAATTAAGCTTGATTAACTTACAAAATTGATTTAGGTAACCGAATGCATGCAATTCCATGATCTTCTTAGTAATACTCTTCTTCCCTACCTTAATATTGAAGAACAGGCATAAATGAATACCCAATTTTTTTATATGGTTTACGGTTGGATAAACAAATTGATTTATAAAAAAGGATTTTGTACATGGAGGCCACTCAAGTTTTAACTTTTTTTCATTAAGGTCGCTCATCTATAATAACTATCTTATAGGTCATTCAAGTATATTTCCCTTTTCATTTATACCAAATCCGGCCATATAAAGTGTTTATTGACTAAAAAATTCTTGATATATCAAAAAGACAAAAGTACCCTTGTATTGATATGAAAACAAAACCAACGATCAAGAAAAAAAAAGTGTACGCCTATTATCAAAAAGACAAAAGCGCCTTTCAAAAAAAAAAAGACAAAAGCTTCTTTGTCGAAGAGAAGAAGAGATTATTTTAGGATAAAAATAAATTACTTTAATTTTTAAATGCTTTCTACAACTAACAGTGTATTAGATCTGGATTTTCAAGCATTCATAAAAAGGATTTATGGGATATCAAGTATTCAAGCAACGATTTGATTTAATTCCAGAAATGAAACGAGAAGTGTGTTCACAAAAATGATACAACACAAGCATACTCCTTTTCTTCACCATGAGTAAAATTATCAGTAGCGGAGCCTGAGAAAGATCTTGGTATTCATAATGAACTTGTACTCAATGTTCGTGTGTCCGGACGACATACGTCGGACGAGGCCGATTCACGCCATCCGGTCCGGACTATACGTATACATATAATAATAATAAAAGTACCTCGGGAAAGACCAAGACATATATAGTGGCACAAGCCGAACATGTGCCGCCGTCTCGGATTCCACGGGATATGGTCCCCAAGTGCATGCACAGTGGCCTATAGGCCTGGTCTAGGCATAGACTGGCTCTTTGTTTCCCTATGGTGTCAGGTACAGTAGGACCACAGTGATTGAGGTGCTATAAATACCCCAACTTATTCAATGCACAAGCATTAACTCTTCTCCCCTCATTTATTACTTACATTTACTACTCTCATTGCAACCCATATTTACTACCCCACTCATTCATCCGGACGAATACTTATCCTCACACCTGAGCTTGGCCTTGGGATAAAACCCAAGGCGAGGCTAACGTGTGTTACTTTTGTTTCAGGTTCACATAGCTCGAGACTCGGGCCTAACAAACCAGGGGTAAAATCTTACCTCAACAAACTGGCGCCATCCGTGGGACCCCAAATTCAATCTGCCAAAAGCTTAGAATGAGTGGTCCCAACCCAAGCACACCCGTTAGACGCTCGGGGGAAGCCGAGGGGTCTGGAGAAGGAGGTTCTAATCCCTCAGACACTCGAACCATCGTCGAGGGTCACATATCAGCTCTCAAGGAGTTGTTGAAGCAACAAGGCAACCGTAATCTGATAAAACCTATGCTGTTAAATTTTGAAGACGAGTTAACGGATACAGAAGAAGAGGATGTCGAAAGAAGGCAAGACGATAAGGGAAAGGCCGTGGTGGAAGACGACTTGAGCAAACCGTTCAAGGAAGTGATAAAGTGTCCGTTCACAAGAAGAATCATAGAATTCTCAGCCCCTAAGCATAAAATGTCGTCGAACCTCAAACTGTATGATGGGACGACCGACCCAGATGACCATATCAACCGCTTCATGGGAGCAGGGAATCATGAAGAATGGCCAATGCCCGTATGGTGCCGTATGTTCCAACAAACTTTGGACAAGAAGGCCAGAGGGTGGTTCGATAAGTTGCCGACCGGAAGTATCGACGGTTGGGACGAACTCCAAAGGAAATTCCTTAACCGGTTTAGCATACTGAGAGTGTGTGTTAAGGACCCCACAGAGATCAAAAAAATTTACAGGAGAGCCAACGAGAGCCTTTCGGACTTCAAGGAACGATGGGTGAGTGAGGCAAACTTTTTCCCAGATGTCCTGAAAATAATGCGAATCTCCTCTTTTATTAATGGTCATCACTGCCCGGAAGTGGCAAAGAAGTTCTCGGAATGCATTCCTAAGACGGTTGACGAAATGTTACAAAGGTTCGATGACTTCGTTCATTCAGAAGAAGCTTTTCGTAGCACCGAATTACCGAAGAGGGAATACGCACGGAAGGATGTGGGAGGATCACAACTTGTGAAGCATGACCGATATCACAAAAACTTTGACGACAGGAGACAGTTGGGGCAGAAATCTCCGTACCGACCAAGGGACCATCACGCCCCCTATGTAGCTCCAAGGCAAGAGCTACACCGGAACTTTAAGCCTGGGTTCAGGGATGATAGAAACAGACCAACGCTGGAATCACTGACGAGCACGCTGAAGGAAATACTGGCAACTGAACATCACCTTCGGCTACCCCAACCTCCTCCGCTGCCCGGCGTGCCACGAAAGGAAAACTTAGATCGATGCTGCGAATATCACGGTGAAAAAGGACACTACACCAACGATTGCTATCAGTTAAAGAAGCAATTGGAGCTAGCCTTGGAATCCGGCAAGTTAAACCACCTGGTCAAGGATGTGCGGCAAAGGGGAAAAGCTCAAAACAGAAAGGACGGTCCACAAAAAGGAAAGATAATCAACATGGTTAATCGCCGAGGGGAGGATCGAAAAAGAAAAACGATGACCACCAGCGAAAGCTGGATGAACATGCCGATAAATTTTCCCCCAGTATCAGCAGATGACCTCTCCGAGGAGGCCATAGTGGTGGAGGCTGAAATTGCTGGGTATCTGGTGAAGCGAATCCATGTGGACGAGGGCGCCTCAGTTGAAATCATGTACAAACATTGCTTCGACAACCTACATCTATCTATCAGGGCCAGAATGGTGGAGACAACAACAACTTTGGCAGGTTTCTCAGAAGAACAGGTAAAGCCGTTAAGGAAAATAGAGCTTGATGTACGCTACGGGAATGATGGTTTGTGCAGCCGAACAACCATGAAGTTCATAGTGGTATCCTCATCGTCTCCCTACAACATAATACTCGGACGGACATGATTAAAGAAGCTGCGGGTAATCCCTTCAACCATCCATTCAATGATGAAATTCCCCACTCCTAGGGGGATAGCGACCTTAGTCACATAAACGGCCTCGGTGTATGAATGCAGAAGGTTAGACAAAAGAAGAATGGTAGAGGACGGAGAGAAAAAGGAGGAACAAAAAGAAGTTGGCTTGACCGAGTAGGTCCTTGTAAATCCATCTCATCCGGATCAGCTCGTAACTATAGGACGGAATATATCTCCGTCCGGCTCAGAAAGTCTGAAAGCTCTCCTCAAAAGGAGTTTGGATGTCTTCGCATGGGAGCCAACCGACATGACGGGTGTTCCTCGACGGATCATAGAACACACATTGAATGCAAATCCATCGGTCACCCCCGTCAGTCAAAAAAGGAGAACTCTTTCAATAGAAAAAAGTCAAGTGGTGACAAAGGAAGTGGCCGAGTGGTTAAAAGCAGGCATAGTGAGGCCGATCAAATACCCAACTTGGATATCGAATCCGGTATTAGTGAAAAAGGGGGACGGAAGCTGGAGGATGTGTATCGACTTCAAAAACATTAACTCCGCCTGCCCGAAGGACTACTACCCTCTCCCAGAGATTGACTTAAAGATCGAGTTGATAGTAGGTTATAAATATAAGTGCTTCTTGGATGCTTACAAGGGATATCACCAAGTGCAAATGGCTGAAGAAGACGAAGAGAAAACAACTTTCTACACAGACCAAGGAACCTATTGCTACACCAAGATGCCGTTCGGTCTAAAGAACGCAGGGGCGACGTACCAACGGTTAGTAGATTCAGCCTTCCAATCTCAAATCGGTCAGAATCTGGAGGCGTACGTCGACGACATGGTGATTAAAAGCTCGACAGAGAAGGCATTGTTGTCCGATGTGGCGGAAACCTTTGACAATCTCAGGAGGATAAACATGAAGCTCAACCCCAAGAAGTGTTCATTTGGGGTTGAGGAAGGAAAGTTCCTAGGATACATGGTGACATCTGAGGGTATACGGGCGAACCCAACAAAAACAAAGGCTATCACAGACATGCAGTCTCCTCGGACATTAAGGGAAATGCAAAGTTTATCGGGAAAACTGGCCGCTCTGAACCGGTTCCTTGCCAGGTCGGCCGAAAGATCCCTTCCTTTCTTCGAAACTTTGAAAAATATCACAAAGACTAACAAGGATGAGTATCGCTGGACGGAGGAGGCAGAAAGGGATTTTCAAGAACTCAAGAAGGTCATTGTCAACCTACCTTCCTTAGCTTCCCCTATGCCGAAGGAAACGCTATGTGTTTATTTGGCCGTTGCAATGGGGGCAGTCAGTGCCATCCTGCTGGTCGAACGGAAGGGAAAGCAACTCCCAGTGCACTATGTTAGTAGGACTCTGCATGAGGCAGAGTGTAATTATGCTCCGTTGGAAAAACTGGCTTTATCATTGCTTCACACATCGAGAAGGCTGAGGAGATACTTTGAAGCACACCCAATCAAGGTCATCACCGATCAACCAATCAAACAGATCTTGAGTAAAGCGGAGTCCTCCGGAAAGTTAGCAAAATATTCGATTGAACTGGGAACGTATGACATAGTGTACAAACTCAGAAATGCCGTCAAGGGCCAGGTGTTGGCTGACATCATAAATGAAGTCCCCGTGGACAGCAATGGAAGAATGGTGGAGCAAGTGACAGCCGAACCAAAGAATCCGGACGAGGAGAATGAATGGACGCTCTATACGGACGGAGCGTCAGGGAAAAGAGGGTCCGGAGCAGGTCTTGTTCGGATCAGTCCGACGAAAACCGAGTACACATATGCCCTCAGGCTGGACTTTAAGAGCACAAACAATCAGGCGGAGTATGAGGCACTGCTTTCCGGGTTGAGAATTGCCAAGGAAATGAAGGTGTCCGCGCTATCCGTGAAGGTTGATTCCAAGTTAGTTGCCAGTCAGATCAATGGTGAGTTCGTGGCTTGCAGCGAGAATATGATGAAATATTTGGCTGAATCAAAAAACAATATAAGCCACTTTCAAAAGTTCCGAATAGCAAACATTCCCCGTAACCAAAATCAGAAGGCAGACATCCTCAGCAAGTTGGCTTCAGTTGCATTCAACCATCTCACTAAGGAAATTTTGGTGGAAGTATTAAGCAAGCCGTCGGTGGAAATAACGGAGGTCAATACGATTGTGGAAGAAGAGGGGGACAATTGGATGACTCTGATTGTGAGATGTCTTAAGTGTAATAAGTTCACAATTATATATCACACGTATGGATTTAAGTTTGGCCGAATATCGTAGGAATTCTAGAGAGAGAAAGAGATAGTTGGGAACCTTGAGAGAGAAAGTGAAGTTGTAAGATTAATATGGAGTGAAGGTCCAACCCTCTCCCTTGGTGGGAGAGGGTATTTATACACAAACATTAGACGCCCCGTGTGGGCCGTGAAGCGAGCTGACAGTGGGTAAAGACCCGACCCAACTCTACAATACTATGATAACTAAACTAATATTAATAATCCTACGAGCTACTTAATGCTAATGAGTACTCGGGGTGACCGAGTCTTCATATGAATATTTATATTCCTAACAATCTCCCCCTAAGGGAGGTCACCCCGGAAATTACATTTTGAATCCTAGCATTCTATCATATGAATTTGACTTCCTAGCTCGTAGTTCTTGATTCTTCAAAGTCATTAATCTTTATGCATTCAGCAATGATCTTTTGATGACTGTTCTTTTGTCTTGGATGATTTTTGAGAATTCTTTGATGTCATTATCCAACGTACGTCTCCAAGTCATCTTTTTGCAGTATCGTCTCCATGTGACATTGTGATCTTTGGACCAACATGCTCACACTTTTCTGGATCATGATTTTCAGCATCAGAGTTGCGAAAGCAGTGTTAAAGGTCTTTCAATTATCATGATTTCTTTGATGATGATGGTGAAGTGTGAGTATGGGGTGATGGATCGGCATCTTTTCGGCAATCAGCTGTAACCGCCAGGGATTCCTGCATACAACAGTTAGCAATAAAAACGTTCGGTACTTACAGGTTCGAACTTCGAGATTGTTAATAGCATAGTGTAAAAACTTTCTGTAATCCTTACCAAGGCCGTTCCTATATCGGATACCCCCGAGAGGGCTTACAAGATCTACCGAAGTACATCAATGATTAGGTGAGTCACTGGAGTTCACTCCACGACTGTAGACCGTTTGAAACCGTCGCGACCACTAAGCGTAATCCACAAGGAATTACCGAAGTGGCCTGCTTTCAGGGCTGTTTGATGTTGACCCTGGCAGGAATTTCCATTCAATCATTGAGAATTACATTTGTAAGTTCCCTCATAAATGTTCTGGCAGATTGCTAAGATCTGCGTAGGACTCGTAAGATTACAACTGGAGTCCTTAATGTTGAACAACCAGTGTAAAAGTAGCATGTGTTCCTATGAGATCTTATGTTGCATCTTTTGGCTCTAGACTCGATAAGTACATTTTTGGTAGTCGGAGACTGGAGCGGTGTCTCCTGTTTCAATATCAACATAACTCGTAATGAGCAGTCGATAGATTATGCAGGGTTCCCCGTGAGAGTGAAACAAGTC
This sequence comes from Artemisia tridentata subsp. tridentata, assembly GCA_021014915.2. Classification (NCBI taxonomy): domain Eukaryota; kingdom Viridiplantae; phylum Streptophyta; class Magnoliopsida; order Asterales; family Asteraceae; genus Artemisia; species Artemisia tridentata. The sequence goes on from CP139503.1 coordinate 165,388,393, forward strand.
CTTTTAAGAGAACTTGAGTGACTTAGAAGGTTTAGTGCAGTGCATCACTGGGTCCATGACGTCTTGTCTTCAATACCGGCGTCACCTTGGTAACAACCAGTAGTATATGAATTGAACCCGGTTTCTGCCCTAAGGTTGAATAATTGGAGGGCTATTTCTTTTCACCCTTTCACATTACGTTTCTTTTTAATTCTTCAACCCCTTCTTTCTCCTTTCTCATATTACTCCTTTTTTTCATAATCATACCTAAGGACTTTCTAATACTAACTATTCGGTATTGTCCTTGGGTAGATCCCTCCGGCTCTGGCGGATCATAGGACGGTTTTCCTAACCTTAGCCACCTTAAAACTTCATGACTATCCTATGTTGCCATTAACCAAATCCTTGAAAAATCTCTCAAAGTGTTTATGATTATGAAACACATTTTGCTAACACTTTGAGAGTTTTATATTTTTCAAATGCTCCCCCTTAACATGTGCTCGGATGATTTTATTATAAGTTTGCACATGTTGGGTGGAGTTCGCACTTTTTGAATTGATCCATTTTCAGTGAACATGACCGATTCGAGACACGCTTACATCACTAGTTAGACTAGCTTGAAATTATTACCCGGCCTGGTCAAGTCCATAGAAAGTTTCTCGAAACGGTACACTCTACTCAGACACATCCTCTTCGAGACACGCTTACATCACTGGTTAGATCAGCTTGAAATTATTACCCGGCCAGGATATGTCCTTTCGTTTAATGACAGTTTTTGTTTCGTCAATTCATTGGTAAAGTCTAAGTCGCGCTCACATGAAATGTCGCATCCTTTTTGCTATCACACCATTTGCTCCCCCTCTATATGTGCATCGATATACGAAAGAGTTTAGCACATATGGGAGAGCTTACACTTAAGTCCAAAAGATCACATTTTCATCAGGTTTCATATTTAAATCACATTCTCTCCCCCGATCAAAAATTTCAAACCAGTTGAGATTTGTGATCCCAATTGATTTAAATAAGTTAGAAATCATGGGAGAAAATGTAGTCAGGTTTAATATATTCTGATGATGGAGCATACTATGCTCCCCCTCAAACCAAGAGAGAGTGTCACTGCTGATGTTGCACCAAGTTTTTTAAAAAAATGTCAGAAATTTTGAACAAATACTCTCCCCCTCAATTAATGACCCGTTTTCTATTTAAAGAGCTGTAGTCATTGAATTGAGCGACAAGTATTTGTGAAAATTTAAGTCCAGTTACCACCTTGTGAAACACCAAAACTCTCCTGAAGAATCATAGAAGAGAAAGAGTTTGTGGCGTAAAAGAAGACTTCTCTTCTTATACAAGAAATGATGCACTGAAACGTACATCAGATCGAAGAAACATGGATATAAAGTAATCCATGCCCAGGTGAACTTTACCCAGTTGGAGGAACAGCCGTTGATTCGAAAGAATCAATGCTTATTTTTTATCAAGGATTTACAATGGAAATATGTAAAACCCGATTCGTTATCCCCAACGAAGGATTGAATGGAATTTGTGATTCGGATCGTGATTGCGTGTCGTGAATAGTGAAAAATTGAGATTTTGAGTTTTTAAACTAAAATAAGCAAACATAAACTAAAACAAAATAATAAGCTAGGGAAACGATAATCTAAAGCATATGAATCCTAAAATTTAAGGGAATCCTGAAAACGCGCAAAACCCGAGCTAATCCCGAGCTTTAAAGATGAATTGATGAAATATAAACTCTACGGGTACAAATTATTTTTCCTAAGTCCTAAATGATAAAAGAAAATTTTGAAAAAAAAAATTATATTTTTTTGACTTTTATATTTTTTATTATGAATTAAAAACTAAATTTAAAAGAAAAATTAATTAAAAATACTAAATGAAAATGGAAAATTATGAAAAATTACAGGAAAGTGCTAAAAGATAAACTAATCCTAGGAAAAATAAAATGGAAGCAACTACTTATTCAGATAAGCAGTTATTAAGGTAAAAGGGGGAAGTAAGCAAAACTGAGAAAAAGGGGTTAAATAAAAAACTTTGCAAGGAATAACCCAAGGAAGACCCAAGGGGAAGTTGGTGATGTTGTGTTTGTGTTGGGGCTGTGAGCGTGCAGACCAGGGTTCGAATCCCTGGTCATGCACTTTTTGCAAACTATTTTTTTTTCTTTTTACAAACTTGAAAAGCACTTGAAAATAAGCAACATTTGTAACTACAACTATTTTTGAAAAGCTAAAATAAGCACAGATTAAGCTATGGAACAGAACAGTGGTGCAAATAAAGAAAACAAGAAAAAGTAACTAAGGCAAAGGGGTGATAAGCTAAGAAAAGCTAACTATGAGCTGAAATAAGCTAAATAACTATTAATAAGCTAAAAGTAAAACTGAATAAGCCATAAATTGCAAGAAATAAGCACTGAGATGGCTTAAAAAGCCAAAGGGGCTACTGAGTCTGCTGATACACTATGGTTCAGGGGAAAAAAGGGCTTTTTCAAGCCACTAAAAAACTGAGATTAAGCAGATGAAAAAAATCACAAAAAATATGGACAACTAGATAAGCAGCCCAACAATATCAGTGCAAATTTTCAGCTTATAACAACTTATATTGAACAAACTAAAAATAAAAGAAAAGGGCTGCAACTTGGAAAATTCAAGATAAATAGACTGATATGCTAGAATTGAGCAAAAACTATCCTAGGCTTAAAGGCACTTAACCAGGTACTCAGAATAGACTTAATGGACTAAAAGGATCCTAGAAACACCAAAAATAATGGCTTAAACTGCTTATTGCTATAGAGAACTTATTTGAACAGTGTGCACTATTTATTCTTCACTATTCTCTTGAAAACCATAAATCTAACCAAATAAGCTCAAATACCCCTAGAAACAATTCATATAACCTAGATTAGAGGAGATCAAAAGTTATCTAAAAGCAAATGAACAGTGGAACCTGAATTGACCCGTTTTGACTCTTAAGCCAAACACCCCTTTAAAAGGGTATGTTTTGGTTTTTAACTGGAACAGGCCAATTTAAGCTATCAACTTGAAGGAAAACTATGAACTAACTTATATTAAGTCCTAAAAAGCTAATTTCAATCAGAAAATAAGAACTAAAATAAGCTAGCTATTTTGGCATTTTTAAGGCTTTTTAAGGTTTTAAAACAAAATCTATTAAAACTGGGTGTAGTGATATCAAACAGACATTAACTAACATTAACTAGACCAAATAAGCAATTATTGATCAAATAAGCAAAAATAAGCAGAATGAACAGTACTTTTGACCTACGTTCACTTTATGACTATTTGAAATTGAAACTGATTAAATGAAAGGGAAACTCACATTAAGCTGAAAATAGCTTATATAAGCTCGTTTAAACAGAATAGAGGGCTTTTAGAAATTAAACAACAACTAATTTTGATTACTGAATTAAAATGACACTTGAATTACACATGAAACAGTACAATACTTATGAAACTAAATTAAAACTGAAATTAAGATTACAATAATCCGAAATTAAGCAAGCTTATCTAAATTTGACTTAATGACTAAATTACACTACTCCTAATTTACTAACTAAAATCTACTAACTCGCTACTAACTAATTAACTAACTGCCTCAAGGGCTTACAAAATGTTCTATTTATACTACTCTAATTAGGGTTCCTTTATCCTGTGTTTCTTTTGATCACTTCAGGACCCTTGGATAACTCTTGTGCAATCTTAGCCCTTAATCCAGATTTTGGCGCCCAAACTTGTACTGGAGGATTGCCAGCTTGTGAGGTATCACGTGAAGAGTACTTTAGGCTATTGGAGGGGAGGGGAAATAGGGTGGCTGGAGCAGAGGAGACAAGGGAAATGTGAGGTGAAAGGTCTGGGGAAAGGGGAAAGCGGGAAAGAGGCGGGTATTGTTTTGGCGGGCAAATGGGATAAAAGGGTGAGGGTTGACTGGGTATGTTTGACCCTGGGTTTATTGATAAGGGAAAAATAGGTTGGGTAGGATCCGGGTTTGTGGATTGGGTAAAAAGGTTGAGCTGGGTATTGTTGGATTGGTTTTAGGTTTATTAGTTTAGGAAAATTACAAAATTAAGTTTAAGATTAATTTTGTAATTAGTTTTAGGGATTAATGGTGAAATGTGATTTTTGGTGTTGGGTTCGTTTTCCCACGCTCATTCCAAGGCTAAATTCCGAGGTTGACTTTGACTTCGTCTTCACTTGATCAAATACACAAACGTTGTCGAGACGATAAAAAAATGTCCGTTTTCGCTCTATTTTCAATCCTTTGAACCTGAAACACATAAAAACACAAACCAAGGATATCTGCAGCATAAATTGGTATATTTGGCCGTTTTTAGCATTTTTTTATGTATTATATGGGCATAAAATGATGAGTAAATAGGCACTCATCATCCCCCTACACTATCAATTGCTAGTCCCTAGAAATCCGATCATATAAAGTAATGAAAGGATCAAAAGAATACCAAGTATACCCCGTTTTGAATTTTTATTCAATGCAAGAAATTTAAACTAGAACAAAAATAAATAACATGCTTGATTTCCAAAAATGGTATCATGGAACGGGATTCACACAAAATGGGTGTCTCCTGGGAATTGTAATCGTCATCCTCTTTTTTTATACTACCAACTAAGTTTAAACTCAACGTGCAAATGTTTTTGTAAAATGCTAACACTACTTATACTAATAATATATGTAAGCCGAAACTTAACTTTTCACTCCCACAATTTATTTAAGTTAGGTGACTGTGCTCATTTTGAAAATTTTGACCGCAAAAATCGACATTTATTATGGTTGTTATTTGTTTAAGTCAAATAGTAATTTACCGGGAACCTTGAAAATCTAAGGATCGAAAAGGGCCTTTTTCATGTAGCGGCTTTCTTCTCGGCACATCCCAAACCAGTTGGTTTTAGGTGACCAGGCTTTTGACACCCCACAGAGAATAGTACCGGAATCAGCGGAATTTCGATTTCAAAGATTTTGGATATTCCCACTAAGCTAGTATTAAATACTTAAATAGATAACAACAAACGATCATTTAGAGATTAGAGACTCAAATGTGAGATCACTCCATGTAACGGCTTTCTTCTCGGCACAACATCTTAAACTTAATTTTGTAATTAGTTTTAGGGATTAATGGTGAAATGTGATTTTTGGTGTTGGGTTCGTTTTTCCACGCTCATTCCAAGGCTAAATTCCGAGGTTGACTTTGACTTCGTCTTCACTTGATCAAATACACAAACGTTGTCGAGACGATCCAAAAATGTCCGTTTTCGCTCTATTTTCAATCCTTTGTACCTGAAACACATAAAAACACAAACCAAGGATATCTGCAGTATAAATTGGTATATTTGGCCGTTTTTAGCATTTTTTATGTATTATATGGGCATAAAATGATGAGTAAATAGGCACTCATCATCCCCCACACTATCAATTGCTAGTCCCTAGCAATCCGATCATATAAAGTAATGAAAGGATCAAAAGAACACCAAGTATACCCCGTTTTGACTTTTTATTCAATGCAAGAAATTTAAACTAGAACAAAAATAAATAACATGCTTGATTTCCCAAAATGGTATCATGGAACGGGATTCACACAAAATGGGTGTCTCCAGGGAATTGTAATCGTCATCCTCTTTTTTTATACTACCAACTAAGTTTAAACTCAATGTGCAAGTGTTTTTGTAAAATGATAACACTACTTATACTAATAATCTATGTAAGCCGAAACTTAACTTTTCACTCCCACAATTTATTTAAGTTAGGTGACTGTGCTCATTTTGAAAATTTTGACCACAAAAATCGACATTTATTATGGTTGTTATTTGTTTAAGTCAAATACTAATTTACCGGGAACCTTGAAAATCTAAGGATCGAAAAGGGCCTTTTTCATGTAGCGGCTTTCTTCTCGGCACATCCCAAACCAGTTGGTTTTAGGTGACCAGGCTTTTGACACCCCACAGAGAATAGTACCGGAATCAGCGGAATTTCGATTTCAAAGATTTTGGACATTCCCACTAAGCTAGTATTAAATACTTAAATAGATAACAACAAACGATCATTTAGAGATTAGAGACTCAAAGGTGAGATCACTCCATGTAACGGCTTTCTTCTCGGCACAACATCTTAAACTTAATTTTGTAATTAGTTTTAGGGATTAATGGTGAAATGTGATTTTTGGTGTTGGGTTCGTTTTTCCACGCTCATTCCAAGGCTAAATTCCGAGGTTGACTTTGACTTCGTCTTCACTTGATCAAATACACAAACGTTGTCGAGACGATCCAAAAATGTCCGTTTTCGCTCTATTTTCAATCCTTTGTACCTGAAACACATAAAAACACAAACCAAGGATATCTGTAGTTTAAATTGGTATATTTGGCCGTTTTTAGCATTTTTTATGTATTATATGGGCATAAAATGATGAGTAAATAGGCACTCATCATCCCCCCACACTATCAATTGCTAGTCCCTAGCAATCCGATCATATAAAGTAATGAAAGGATCAAAAGAATACCAAGTATACCCCGTTTTGACTTTTTATTCAATGCAAGAAATTTAAACTAGAACAAAAATAAATAACATGCTTGATTTCCCAAAATGGTATCATGGAACGGGATTCACACAAAATGGGTGTCTCCAGGGAATTGTAATCGTCATCCTCTTTTTTTATACTACCAACTAAGTTTAAACTCAATGTGCAAATGTTTTTGTAAAATGATAACACTACTTATACTAATAATCTATGTAAGCCGAAACTTAACTTTTCACTCCCACAATTTATTTAAGTTAGGTGACTGTGCTCATTTTGAAAATTTTGACCGCAAAAATCGACATTTATTATGGTTGTTATTTGTTTAAGTCAAATACTAATTTACCGGGAACCTTGAAAATCTAAGGATCGAAAAGGGCCTTTTTCATGTAGCGGCTTTCTTCTCGGCACATCCCAAACCAGTTGGTTTTAGGTGACCAGGCTTTTGACACCCCACAGAGAATAGTACCGGAATCAGCGGAATTTCGATTTCAAAGATTTTGGACATTCCCACTAAGCTAGTATTAAATACTTAAATAGATAACAACAAACGATCATTTTGAGATTAGAGACTCAAAGGTGAGATCAATCCATGTAACGGCTTTCTTCTCGGCACAACATCTTAAACTTAATTTTGTAATTTGTTTTAGGGATTAATGGTGAAATGTGATTTTTGGTGTTGGGTTCGTTTTTCCACGCTCATTCCAAGGCTAAATTCTGAGGTTGACTTTGACTTCGTCTTCACTTGATCAAATACACAAACGTTGTCGAGACGATCCAAAAATGTCCATTTTCGCTCTATTTTCAATCCTTTGTACCTGAAACACATAAAAACACAAACCAAGGATATCTGCAGTATAAATTGGTATATTTGGCCGTTTTTAGCATTTTTTATGTATTATATGGGCATAAAATGATGAGTAAATAGGCACTCATTATCCCCCCACACTATCAATTGCTAGTCCCTAGCAATCCGATCATATAAAGTAATGAAAGGATCAAAAGAGTACCAAGTATACCCCGTTTTGACTTTTTATTTAATGCAAGAAATTTAAACTAGAACAAAAATAGATAACATGCTTGATTTCCAAAAATGGTATCATGGAACGGGATTCACACAAAATGGGTGTTTCCAGAGAATTGTAATCGTCATCCTCTTTTTTTATACTACCAACTAAGTTTAAACTCAATGTGCAAATATTTTTGTAAAATGCTAACACTACTTATACTAATAATCTATGTAAGCCGAAACTTAACTTTTCACTCCCACAATTTATTTAAGTTAGGTGACTGTGCTCATTTTGAAAATTTTGACCGCAAAAATCGACATTTATTATGGTTGTTATTTGTTTAAGTCAAATACTAATTTACCGGGAACCTTGAAAATCTAAGGATCGAAAACTTTTTCATGTAGCGGCTTTCTTCTCGGCACATCCCAAACCAGTTGGTTTTAGGTGACCAGGCTTTTGACACCCCACAGAGAATAGTATCGGAATCAGCGGAATTTCGATTTCAAAGATTTTGGATATTCCCACTAAGCTAGTATTAAATACTTAAATAGATAACAACAAACGATCATTTAGAGATTAGAGACTCAAATGTGAGATCACTCCATGTAACGGCTTTCTTCTTAGTACATCCCAAACCAGTTGGTTTTAGGTGACCAGGCTTTTGACACCTCACAGAGAATAGTACTAGAGCTTTCGGGGTCTTTGAAATAAACAATCTACTAAATTACCGTTTAACTTTGATGACAAAATTGACGAATCCAAGTTCAACTTCCGATTAAAATTTAAGAAAAAGCAAGTTTCCTATATTTATTAACATATACATCTTTATTTTTGAAAACTTATTGCATTTTGCAATATCATTCCATTTTCTTATTTTGCAATATCATTCCATTTTTTCTTTTTACTTTTCATTTTTCATTTTTTTTCTTTTTTCACTTTTTATATATATATATATATATATATATATATATATATATATATATGTATATATATATATATATATATATATATATATATGCTTTCTCAAAAGTTAAAATAAAAAGTTGAACTCGGACTCTATATCAAAATTGTATAAAAATTTGTTTTGCATAACAACATGATTTTAACGTTCAAACTTTTGAAAACAGCACTTATTTAGTCAGATTAGGAGCTCCTGGGAGGAAAAGCCATAGATTACTTGTATAAGCTCTAAAGAGAACCAACTACTCTACGCTTAGCATTTTCAATTACACAAATCGTAAAACCTTAGTCTAATCGTTAAGGAAGCAGCCAAATCAACACTCTGGCAGAGTCGGGATTCCCCTTGTTCTAACCTAATCAAGACTAAACACTTTTTTTTCTTTTTGGTGCAAAACACTTCTTTTTCATGCAATTTTTTATTATTTAAAAATGACAAAAATTTTAATTTTTTTTGCCAAGACGGGGGAACTTGGGCACTAGATGGTATAAATGTGAAAAAATTCGCGAGAATTCCCCCCACACTTAGAATTGAATATTTCCCTCAATGTTCAAAGTACCGGCTATTATGCCGACACTTAGAACGTAAAAAGGTAATACTAATAGCCAAGTGTGTGAAAGAATTCTCTATTTTCATAATCAGGATTAAAAAGATATCTCTAGATAATCGTTAGTAAAAAGATCGGATATTGGGCGGCTGGATTGAAAACAGGCGCATCAATCATCACGATCTAAGGGAAACCTGCAAACAAGAGCAAACAACACACACAAAAAACACAGTAGAGGAATTCCCCTACACTTAGTGTCAGAAAATAGAAAGAAGACAGAAGCATGGGTTGTCACCCATGAAGTGCTAATGTTTTTGTTAACCGAGTCACTAGCTTGACTCGACCCCAAATTCATTTGTACTTGGGGAAGCATGTGGAAGAGAAAATCTCCATCGGACCTTCATTCGAAATGCTTGGATAAACATTGAAGTTCTTGAAAGTTCCACTCCGATGAGATACATCCGGCTCAAAAGAATGATAAATGGAGATGCCGGGGTCAAAAACTTTGTCCTCATTTCCAAAGGAGGGAAGGAGAGGACAAGTCACCGTATAGGTGAAGAAGGGTAGAAAAACTCGAACGACATATGTGAAGTCAATATAATGGCGATCCTCAAAGGGGAATGTCACATATGTCGGAGAAATAATGTCCTTTTGAATCTCGGGATTAAAAATTGAGGTCATATCATCAGGTTTTGAAATAATAGATTCCTTGACCTCATCGTTCTCTAACACTTCATCAAAAAGAGGATTTACGTTGCTAGAAAAGTATTCGTCATCAAATTCAAAAAGATAGTTCGAATAGACTTTGATACTTTCATTTGGAACGTCCTCATCAGAAAGTGATTCGTCATCACTAGAGGAAAAATCATCGTTTGAATTGAAAAGAGGGTTAGAGAAAATCCCGAAAAAATCCTTTGAAGTGTCAAGAGGATAATCGTCACAAAAAGACAAATCACATTCACTGTCCGATATATCCTCAGACTTACTTGGGATTGGGACAAGGTTCTCAACACTAGACTTTATGAATTCATCCGATTCCTTTTCAGGAATAGTGCTAAGATGCTCATCCCCCATTATGAGAGAGCCCTCGGGGTCCATAGTCGGTAAGATGGATGTGATTGCAATAGACTGAGGGAGTTGAGAAATGATATAACTCAAAGGAATAGCACTCTCCTCGTCGTCTTCCTCATCATCGTCATCGAGAATGGCAGCCTTGAGAAATATGGAATGCCTTTGTGCTGCTCGTTCTTCGGCTAGTAAATCTTCCATAGATTTACCATGACGATCTTCTTGGGTATGTTTAACAGCCAAATTTTTAAGTTCATTCTTCACATCTTGAAGTTTTTGGAATACATCTTTGAAAGATTCTTGAAGAGATAGCTGAGGCTGAGTTTGAATCGTTTCATACTGTGGAGGTTGGTCATGATAGGAATAGTCATAATTGTCACAAGAGCCATGCTCATAGACAAGCGGGTTCCTTGTTTGACAACCAGAGTTAAAATGGGGACCTCCACAATGCTCACAATATTAATACTGTTGTGGTGGTGTATAATATGAAGATGTGTCAAATCCGGACGATGTCTGATTGTTATAAGGGTTCTGCTCATAGACAAGCATGTCTCCCGTTCGACAATCAAATTCCGGATGAGGACAACCTCCACAAAATTCACACAAGTATGTCTCCATATGATGTTGTGGGGGTTGGTTGAAAAAGTCGGGTGTTTCATTGTAAAAACAGGGATTTTGGTCATAGACAAACCCGTTTCCCGAATCCATAATGTTACAACCAGGGCAGTTTCCACCATTTGGAGGACCCCCACACCATTCACAACCATAATGGTAAGATGAAGACATAAAGAAGAATTAAACACATAGAGGGTGAGAGATAAAAGAATTAAACGAATAAGAGGAATAAGAAGAATATTTTTGGATTTTTATAATTTAAAAACATTTTGAAAAACACAAAGGGAAAAAGGAAAATAAATTTTGAAATGAAAATCTTTTTGGATTTTTATAAGAAAATATTTACAAAGAAAATGATAACTTCTTAGGAGAAGGGTCTTCAAAACACGCATCGACAAACGAGAATCGAAAATTCACTTCAAGCCTTCCCCGGCAGCGGCGCCAAAAATTGATCCGTTGGAATCAATGCATAAATATTTCCAAGGAAACACAAGTGAAGTATGTAAACCTGAGTCGTTATCCCCAACGAAGGATTGAATGGAATTTGTGATTCGGATCGTGATTGCGTGTCGTGAATAGTGAAAAATTGAGATTTTGAGTTTTTAAACTAAAATAAGCAAACATAAACTAAAAACAAAATAATAAGCTAGGGAAACGATAATTTAAAGCATATGAATCCTAAAACTTAAGGGAATCCTAAAAAAGCGCAAAACCCGGGCTAATCCTGAGCTTTAAAGATGAATTGATGAAATATAAACTCTACGGGTACAAATTATTTTTCCTAAGTCCTAAATGATAAAAGAAAATTTGGAAAAAAAAGAATTATATTTTTTTGACTTTTATATTTTTTTATTATGAATTAAAAACTAAATTTAAAAGAAAAATTAATTAAAAATACTAAATGAAAATGGAAAATTATGAAAAATTACTGGAAAGTGCTAAAAGATAAACTAATCATAGGAAAAATAAAATGAAAGCAACTGCTTATTCAGATAAGCAGTTATTAAGCTAAAAGGGGGAAGTAAGCAAAACTGAGAAAAAGGGGTTAAATAAAAAACTTTGCAAGGAATAACCCAAGGAAGACCCAAGGGCAGTTGGTTGTGTTTGTGTTGGGGCTGTGAGCGTGCAGACCAGGGTTCGAATCCCTGGTCATGCACTTTTTGCAAACTACTTTTTTTTTTTCTTTTTACAAACTTGAAAAGCACTTGAAAATAAGCAACATTTGTAACTACAACTATTTTTGAAAAGCTAAAATAAGCACAAATTAAGCTATGGAACAGAACAGTGGTGTAAATAAAGAAAACAAGAATAAGTAACTAAGGCAAAGGGGTGATAAGCTAAGAAAAGCTAACTATGAGCTGAAATAAGCTAAATAACTATTAATAAGCTAAAAGTAAAACTGAATAAGCCATAAATTGCAAGAAATAAGCACTGAGATGGCTTAAAAAGCCAAAGGGGCTACTGAGTCTGCTGATACACTATGGTTCAGGGGAAAAAAGGGCTTTTTCAAGCCACTAAAAAGCTGAGATTAAGCTGATGAAAAAAATCACAAAAAATATGGACAACTAAATAAGCAGCCCAATAATATCAGTGCAAATTTTCAGCTTATAACAACTTATATTGAACAAACTAAAAATAAAAGAAAAGGGCTGCAACTTGGAAAATTCAAGATAAATAGACTGATATGCTAGAATTGAGCAAAAACTATCCTAGGCTTAAAGGCACTTAACCAGGTACTCAGAATAGACTTAATGGACTAAAAGGATCCTAGAAGCACCAAAAATAATGGCTTAAACTGCTTATTGCTATAGAGAACTTATTTGAACAGCGTGCACTATTTATCCTTCTCTATTATCTTGAAAACCATAAATCTAACCAAATAAGCTCAAATACCCCTAGAAACACTTCATATAACCTAGATTAGAGGAGATCAAAAGTTATCTAAGAGCAAATGAACAGTGGAACCTGAATTGACCAGTTTTGACTCTTGAGCCAAACACCCCTTTAAAAGGGTATGTTTTGGTTTTTAACTAGAACAGGCCAATTTAAGCTATCAACTTGAAGGAAAACTATGAACTAACTTATATTAAGTCCTAAAAAGCTAATTTCAATCAGAAAATAAGAACTAAAATAAGCTAGCTATTTTGGCATTTTTAAGGCTTTTTAAGGTTTTGAAACAAAATCTATTAAAACTGAGTGTAGGGATATCAAACAGACATTAACTAACATTAACTAGACCAAATAAGCAATTATTGATCAAATAAGCAAAAATAAGCAGAATGAACAGTACTTTTGACCTACGTTGACTTTATGACTATTTGAAATTGAGACTGATTAAATGAAAGGGAAACTCACATTAAGCTGAAAATAGCTTATATAAGCTCGTTTAAACAAAACAGAGGGCTTTTAGAAATTAAACAACAACTAATTTTGATTACTGAATTAAAATGACACTTGAATTACACATGAAACAATACAATACTTATGAAACTAAATTAAAACTGAAATTAAGATTACAATAATCCGAAATTAAGCAAGCTTATCTAAATTTGACTTAATGACTAAATTACACTACTCCTAATTTACTAACTAAAATCTACTAACTCGCTACTAACTAATTAACTAACTGCCTCAAGGGCTTACAAAATGTTCTATTTATACTACTCTAATTAGGGTTCCTTCGTCCTGTGTTTCTTTTGATCACTTCAGGACCCTTGGATAACTCTTGTGCAATCTTAGCCCTTAATCCAGATTTTGGCGCCCAAACTTGCACTGGAGGATTGCCAGCTTGTGAGGTATCACGTGAAGAGTACTTTAGGCTATTGGAGGGGAGGGGAAATAGGGTGGCTGGAGCAGAGGAGACAAGGGAAATGTGAGGTGAAAGGTCTGGGGAAAGGGGAAAGCGGGAAAGAGGCGGGTATTGTTTTGGCGGGCAAATGGGATAAAAGGGTGAGGGTTGACTGGGTATGTTTGACCCTGGGTTTATTGATAAGGGAAAAATAGGTTGGGTAGGATCCGGGTTTGTGGATTGGGTAAAAAGGTTGAGCTGGGTATTGTTGGATTGGGTTTAGGTTTATTAGTTTAGGAAAATTACAAAATTAAGTTTAAGATTAATTTTGTAATTAGTTTTAGGGATTAATGGTGAAATGTGATTTTTGGTGTTGGGTTCGTTTTTCCACGCTCATTCCAAGGCTAAATTCCGAGGTTTACTTTGACTTTGTCTTCACTTGATCAAATACACAAACGTTGTCGAGGCGATCCAAAAATGTCCGTTTTCTCTCTATTTTCAATCCTTTGTACCTAAAACACATAAAAACACAAACCAAGGATATCTGCAGTATAAATTGGTATATTTGGCTATTTTTAGCATTTTTTATGTATTATATGGGCATAAAATGATGAGTAAATAGACACTCATCAGCCGTCTTTTTGGCGACATGCTTTTCCCATAATAAAGCACGGGTTGCAGTCTGAAGTAACTGCAAGCCGAGGAGACATGTTTTAACCAGTTAATATAACTTATGCTCGAGCTTCATTTAAAGACCCGTGTCATTATTGAATGACATTTCTAGGTCCGTAAATGTTATCGATAAACACAAGACATGCCTAGAAGAGCTATTTTTGGTATTTTCTTTTTGTGATTTTTAGATTTTTATGGTTTTTATAGGTTTTATATTTTTCTATTTTCTTTTTGGTTTAAAATATACACAAATATATACAAGGATATGTGAAGCAAATCCTTTACTCCTCTTTTTATTCTTGAAGACCCTTGAGTGTTTCTGGAGTCAAACTCTTCATACCAAGTCGCGGGAGAATAAATTGAAACCGTTCTCTCGGAAGTGCCTTAGTGAAGATATCAGCAAGCTGAAACTCGGTCCTCACGAAGTAGAGTTCAACAACTCCTTTTTCAACTTGTTCCCTGATGAAGTGATGCCGGATATCGATGTGCTTTGATCGGGAGTGTTGGACATTGTTGCAGCAAAGAGCGATAGCACTTTTGTTATCACAATACAGAGGAATCTCGTTGTATGCAAAGCCATAGTCTGATAGTTGTGATCTCATCCAAATAATTTGAGCACAGCACGCAGACATGGAAATATATTCAGCCTCTGTAAAAGATATAGATGTACTCATTTGCCTTTTAGATGACCAGCTAACCAACTTTTCCCCCAAAAACTGAGCACCTCCTGACGTACTCCGACGAGTATCTTGACACCCCGCATGGTCTGCATCTGCATATGCCGTGAGTTCCATGGCGGTGTCCTTAGGATACCAAAGACCCATGTGAATAGTTCTTTGAAGATATCTGAAGACCCGTTTTACCGCTTCCAGATGCCTTTTGGTAGGCTTGGACTGGTACCGAGCACACATGCATACTGCGAACAAGAGATCTGGCCTACTAGCGGTGAGATACATTAGGGATCCAATCATGCTTCGAAACTTAGTTTGATCAACCGGGATCCCAGAGAGGTCTTCATCTAACTTCGATCTTTCAACCATAGGAGTATCAATAGGATCTCTTGAATCAAATCCAAATTTCTTCGTTATTTCATTTGCATACTTGGATTGATTAATGAAGATGCCTCCGGGACTTTGAGAGATTTGCAAACCTAAGAAGAATGACATTTGTACCATCATCGACATTTGAAACTTAGAGCTCATCTCTTTGGAAAACCGATCACATTCACTAGGATCAGAGGAGGCAAAGATAATGTCATCTACATATATCTAAACGTGTAGTAGATGTTTTCCCGACTTTCTGATGAATAGTGTAGGATCAACAACACCTTTGGAGAATCCGTTTGCCAGAAGAAACTTAGACAGCGTATCATACCATGCCCTAGGTGCCTGCTTCAAGCCATAGAGGGCCTTCTTCAAGCGATAGACGTGAGTAGGATGATCAGGGTCCACAAATCCTTCAGGTTGACTTACATAGACTTCCTCTTTCAAATCATCATTTAAGAATGCTGTTTTAACATCCATTTGGTAGACTATCATATTCTGACTCGCAGCATTGGCAAGAAAGATCCTGATGGCTTCAATTCGAGCAACCAGAGCAAATGATTCTTCAAAGTCTATACCCTCTTCTTGTCGATACCTGGTATGTGCTTAAACACATACCTTTATTTGACCAAAACCGGACCCAAATAGACCAAAAACTAACCAATTATGCCAAATATATTGTGTTTTTGTGTTTTTACATATGCAGGCACGGATATCGAAGAAAAGGACAAAAATCAAGAAAAACCCGGAAAACACGAGCACGAGATTTGGAAAAGGTCAAAAGCCGATGCCGGGAAGCAAAAAGTCAAAGTCAGTCCTCAAAGTTTCATCAAATATCAAATTAAGCCCTTGGATCAAAATTGGGAAAATGGCAAAATTAGTCCCTGGAGTTTTCTGAAATTACACATTTGCTCCTTGTACTTTGCCTAAGACTAAAATCATTAAACCTATACTTACACTATCCAGATATCATAAAACCAAATCTAATCCACAACAAATAAACCCAACCCCGCTCCATAACCCATTCCACTTACCCGGTCAAATCTTGCAATAACTATCAGTCAAACCCAAAATAAAACACCCGCGCCCCTTTCCAATTAATTACTGTTCACGAAGAACCCTAGTTTACCCAATCCAGATAATTACCACAATTAAGGGTATATTCGTACTTCACATACGCTTCTAGAAGGACTGACATGGTCTGACAACACCAGGGATTGCCAGCATGGACAAACGAAGCAACCTCATTGGTTGAAACACATCATTGAGCAAAATCAAGGGTTGAGATGAATGATGATGACAAGATGATGAAATGAAGGGCTGAGATTAGTGGGATGAAACCCTAGCTCCCTCAGCTTATGGCTATAAATACATTTCTTCAGTCACGATTTGGGGTAGTTAGGTTTTTTAGGAATTAGGAGTAGTGTAATGTAGGTAGTTTTAGCTTATTGTTCAGCTTATTGTAGCTTCTGTTCAACTTTTTATATTTGTACTCTCAATTTAGTATTTTAATGTAAGTCAATGTTTGGTCAAACTGCTTATTTCATTTTTGTTTATGCTCATTCAGGGAAATCTCATCTTATTTGTCCTAATTATTGCTTTTCTAAGTATATTAGATGGTTAGAATTAGTTAAATTTTCTAGTGTCTTTAAAATCCTCAAAAAGCCAAAATAAAAAAAAGAAAAAAAAAGTCAATAGAGGTATAGCTTATCTACTGCTTATTTACCTTTGATAGTTGCTCATTAGGATTTTATTAAGTTTGTTAGTATATGTTAGTTCATAATTCTAGCTTATTTGGTCTATTCTAGTTCAAAATATCAAAACAGTTACATTAAAGTAGTGTTTGGCACAACCTAAAATGGGTTGATTTAGATAGTTCCTATTCACATGCACTTGGGTCAAATTCGATCTAGCTTGATTTAGCTTATATAAGCTGTTTGTTGTTTGATTTAAGCTGTTTTGAAGAGTTTGGTAGTTTTAAGTTGAACTTTATAAGTTTAAGGGCATTTACTGTATGAATACACTTTTGAATAAGGAATAAGAGTTTAGGCATTGATTTTGATGTTTTTGAGCTAAAACCAGTGATTAAAATGAGTAGTAGTAGTTTGATTGAATTTCATTCAGATTTGAGGTATTTTGGTTAGAATTAGTCAAGAGTTTGATTCATAGTCATTTAAGTCTGCATCAGTTTTCATTTTGCCCAGATAAGTGCTTAATTTTGATTTATAGTGTCTGATATTCCTTTCATAAGCTGTTTGCTAGTTGATTAATGCTTATTCACAACTTCCAGTTCAAATTCTAGCTTAATAATAGCTTTTTGATAGCTTTAAATATGGTTCCTTAGTTCTGCACAACCTGCATCAGTTGCTACTTTGTCTGATCTGCCCATGTTCTAAGCTAGTTTATAAGCTCTTTAAAAGCTTTTCTGGGTCTGAGATTTAGTTAATAAGTACTTTGGTGCTTGAATATTATCCTCCTTCAGCTTTTGGGGTTTGGCTTATTGTTATTAGTGCTTATTTTTAGCCTCCATAGTACCCCAGTGGACTGTTTGGCTATGCAGTTTGCCTTCTTGCTTATTTCTTCTTCTTTGCTTAATTGCTTATTGAGTTCTGCTTATTCCTGTTTAGTTTAGCTTTTTAGATTGAGATTAGATGTTAGGTGCCTATTTGTATCACTCACAAGCTTTTTAGAAGCTTTTGAGTCATTTTCAGTCAACCTTAGCTTCTTTTTAGATAGGTTTAGATAGTAGTAGCTTATTTGCACCTTTTCCTTTAGCTTATAACTCTTTTAGATTGCCTTTTAGTTCACTAATTTTTCCTTTCAAGCTTTTCATAATTTGTAGTTTAAAATTCCAAAAACCTCTCTTTTATCACTATACACGACACTAATCACGAACCCGATGTCACAAATTCCATTCATCCTTCATCGGGGAAAAACGACCCGGGTTACACATATTTCCTTTGTGTTTCCCTATTCCTTGAACTATAATTGACGAATCAAAATTTTGGCGCCGCTGCCGGGGAAGGTTGAAGTGAGTTCGTGATTTCGTTTCTCGATTGGTGTTTTGAAGACCCTTCCTCGTGAAGTTTTCGTTTTCATTTGTAAATAATTTTCTTAAAAACCCAAAAAGATTTTCTTTTCAAATTTATTTTCCTTTTTCATTTGTGATTTTCCATGTTTAAAAATCCAAAAATATTCTTCTTATTCCTCTTATACGTTTGATTCTTTATCTCTTAACCCTCTATCCATTTAATTCTATCCTCTTATCCCTCTAAATGTTTAATTCTTATCTTCTTATCCTCTCATCGTTTAATTCTCCACAATGATCGATTTTCCACCATATCATCCCCATGATCCTCGGACCATGGAGGATTTTTATCATCCGACACTGATCGGTAGAGGAGGACCGATCATTCCTACATCAGTTCCGGGAACCGATTTTAAATTTAAAAATCATATGGTTCGACTGATCCGACTAAATTGTCAATTTCACGAATTTCGAGATGAGGATGCAAACGAGCACCTAAACAAGTTCATATCTATCACTCAATCCATAAAGCAAAATGGAGTTTCTTTAGATAACATCCGTTTGAATCTCTTTCCATTCTCTTTATCCCACAATGCTGAATCATGGTTTTATACTCTTAAAACCCACTCAATTCGTTCATGGTAAGAGATGTTCGTCCAGTTTCTCTCAAAATACTTTCCACATTCTAAAATGGTGCAGCTTAGGAAAGACATTCTGAATTTCCGGCAATTGCCCATGGAGTCCGTATTTGAAGCTTGGGAAAGATTTAAATCGTTATTGCAGAAATGTCCAGATCATAAAATTTTGCTTCTTGATCAAATCCTAACCTTTTATAATGGCATCACTCCGATTGATCAAGACAAAATCATGTTGGCAGCCGGTGGAAATCTCATTCGGAAAACCCCTAAAGAAGCATATGATTTGATTGAGAATATGACACATCATCATTACCAGTGGGATGCTGAAGTTCATTATAACTCTACCACTGTTTTGAGTGATCATTATTCCGATTATAATTCCGTAGTGAGTGCACGTGTCGAGGTCCTTAACAATAATTGTCAATATCAACAAGGACCAGGTCATCCTCACACCTTTTACTATTCAGACTCTGACGAGAGTGATGAGGATGAACCTTCTGAAGTGTTAGAAGTTCAAACGTCGATTCCTCCTTCGAGTGGCAATCCCACTCCGTCGTCAGAACTTATCATTTCCGACTCTTCCCCTTCTCTCACGCCGGTTGAGGGAAGTGATTCTCTCTTGGAAAAGGTCGATGTTTTTCTTGCCCTTGAT
The DNA here is from genome assembly GCA_021014915.2 of Artemisia tridentata subsp. tridentata. NCBI lineage: Eukaryota > Viridiplantae > Streptophyta > Magnoliopsida > Asterales > Asteraceae > Artemisia > Artemisia tridentata. Next base: position 165,407,944 of record CP139503.1, read on the forward strand.
GATTCAATTTCTCCGGAAATTGCTGATTCCTATCTTGATCCGGGGGGAGATGCTCCATTATCAGAAAAGGAGATATCTGATGAACCGTCACTTTCCCTTCCCCCGGAAGAAGTTAAAGAAGTCATTTTTGAAGAAAAGCCGTCAGATCCTCCAGAGCTCGAGCTCGAGGATGCTTTTCCCGAATATGAGAGTTTCATATTCGATGCTGAGAGTAGTGGCAATCCCACTTCTCATTCTGATTTCTCTATCCCGGCTTTTGAAGCCTTCTACTTTGATATTGATCATTCGGAGGAGACGAGTAGTGGCAGTACCACTTCTCATGCTCATATCTCTCCTCCCAAATATGATTCATTTCGTTTTGAATTGAATGATCTTTATCCCGAGAAGTTCTCCGATGAACTCTCTCTTTTGTTATCTCCTCCGGAATACGATCAATTCTACTTTGATCTTGAGGAAGATATTAGTCTGGGGGGAGGTGTTCCTTCTCAAGAAGATTTAATCCCGACCCTCCCGCCCAAGACTTTTGATGACAAAATTTCTTTTGATGATGAAGAGCTTTGCATGATAATCATTAAAATCTTTATGCTCTTCATCACATATGCTGTGACTTCTCCTATCCTTCACTCCTTCGGGAGTGAGGATACCATCTTTGACCCCGGTATTACCATTTATGGTTATTCTTTCTAAATATACCGTGGGTATCTCATCGGAGTGGAACTTTCGTAAGTTTCAACGTTTATCCAAACCTCTTGAACGAAAGTCCGATGGAGATTATCTTTTCCACATGCTCCCCCAAGAACAAATGAATTCGGGGCGAGTCTAAGCTTTCCGACTCGTTACTAAACAAGCGCTTCGTGGGAGGCACCCCATGCTTATCCATCTACCTTCTTTCTATTTTCTTAATAAAAGTGAGGAGGGTTTCCTCTTCCATATCTTGTGTTTCGTGGTTTTCTGTGATGTGTCCAGGATTGCCCGATGATTGAAGACTCTCGTGCTCGTGGTTTACTTCTCTCAACTCGAGTTTCATCATTCGTTGCTTATCCGATATCCTAAATCTTATCGTTTAACATCTATCTTTTGGCATAATTAATAAACGGCCTTAGATTTTTGTAGGAGAACCCTTACCATTAAGACATTGAGGACAATGTCTCGTTCTAGTCTTGGGGGGGGGGGGGGTAATCTTTCGATTTGATTTTATGCCTTGCATTTTTTGTGGTTTACTCTCGCAACCCCGTTTTTCCTCAAAAATTGAAAAAATCCAAAAAAAAAAAAAAAAAAAAAAAAAAAAAAAGAGAAAATTTTAAAAATTTTTTGCAAAAATATCATAAGTGTTTTGACACAATGTTGACTTTCCGTTGGTGAGAGTAAGAATAGAATTTTGACTTGACCGGGCGTGTTGAGTCCTAGCTTGTCTCCTTAACCATTTATCATCTATAAGCTCGTGCTAGTCTTTTACACAAGGAGCTATAAAATGCGGATTCTTTAAGAGTTTGCAAGTTCCCGTATTGACTTTATATATGCATGACTTGATTATAAGGCTAAGCATCCGCGGATCTCATTATTTGTGATTTTAAATTTGCGGAGAACGAAAAATGATAGAGTTATTTATGAGTTTAGATGCTATGCGTGGAGTAGTTGGTTCTCTTTAGAGCTCGTAAAAGTTAATTGTGGCTTCTTGCTCCCATTAGATTAATAAACCCAAAATAAATGATTTTCAATAAATAGAGTTTCACGTTTTTTACAATTCTTAGTTTTTGATTCATTTCTTGAGGGTCCCCGATGGTGGAACTTGAGGTACATACTTAGATCGTGTCAGTGTTGTGTGCTGAAGGATGCGGTTAATTACGCCTTGGATCCTCATTGCTAAAAATAGGAGTTTAGGTCTTGGCTACCCTCTTACACCGGCCCTTGGACCCTTAATTCTGAAAGGCGTTAAGGTCTTGGAACTCTCCGTTGTAACGGCCCTTGGATCCTTTATTCCGAAAATAAGCGGCGAGGTCTTGGATTACCGTGGTTCCGTGAATTCTAAAGTACATGGGGTTAGGAGTGAGGCATTAATATTAAAAAAAAAAAAAAAAAAAAGAAAAAAAAAAAAGAAAAAAAAAAGTGAATAATAATAAATAACCGATGTCGAAATAAGACTCCCGGTACTGTCGGTGACGCCCGATGTACAGGTTGTTTAAAGGACGGAGGATCTATAAATAAAGTTGCTAGTATAATAATAAAAAGCCTCATTTCTAGTCCGGGAGTGTCTAAAAAGCATTTCCAAAATCATGTTAAATCGGGATCTGAGTGTGGACCTTAAATTTTTATCAAAAGGGAGTCTTTAGGAATGTTTTGAAAACTATTTATTGTCTAAACCGGGTTTCTTCTATATAATAAGTTCTTAATCATAGCGAAATAAGAAAAATCAAAAAAATTTCATAATAAAATCCTTAGAGGAATTAGGAATAAGGGAGCGAGAAGTAGCTACGCGTACACAATTATCATTTACGGGTAGTGTTAGCATCTAAAATCATACTTTAGCTGTGATTTCGTTTTTAAGCTTGGTTTGGAGACTCGTGAAAAATCAAGGACGAAGAATTCTATCCGTATGGTCACTACTTCATGAGTTGTGTTTCTTACTTTATGACCCTAAAAGTTGTGAAAATAATGAAAGTGCAACATGCAGTCACCCGTAGAAAAATCCAAAAATATGTCATATGAAATAAAATGGTCAATCGGGGCATTTTTGGAGAAGCTTTGCTACTTTCAAAGTTATCTAGAAATGTGAATTGATACCATTGCGTGAGGACACTGCTATAACTTAGTCTGGGGGATTTTGGTATGTGCTTAAACACATACCTTTATTTGACCAAAACCGGACCCAAATAGACCAAAAACTAACCAATTATGCCAAATATATTGTGTTTTTGTGTTTTTACATATGCAGGCACGGATATCGAAGTAAAGGACAAAAATCAAGAAAAACCCGGAAAACACGAGCACGAGATTTGGAAAAGGTCAAAAGCCGATGCCGGGAAGCAAAAAGTCAAAGTCAGTCCTCAAAGTTTCATCAAATATCAAATTAAGCCCTTGGATCATGTAACACCCCCAAATTTGTTAAATAGCAGCGGAAGGCTAATCGGGGTATTACGGGGAGGATCTTTGCATAATAATAGAAAACGACTCAAAAGAGACGTTTTAAGAATACATTTTTGTCCCATAGTGTTGAGTTACAAAATATGAAAATATCAGAGTTAAAACTTCCCAATAATGGGTGTAATAGTTTTGGGAATGAATGACAATTTATTATTTTACACCACAATTATAACCCTGAGTTAAATGCCAGCTTCGTGCCCTGCTGCTCCACTAGATACCTGAGAATACATGCTAAAAAGTCAACAAAATTGTTGAGTGAATCGTAGAGTTTGTAATTTTAAATGAGTTGGGTGAACACAAGTAGTGATTGCCTGAGTATTACAATCATGTTTAATCAATAATAATAATGTATATTGCCATAAGTCTCATGAACTCAACCTTAACAGGGGTGTGTGGTATCAATAAATGCCCTTGGGGTAGGAGCTTGCCATTCTCCTAGTATGTTCAAATACAGTGCATTTGGCTATCTACCGACTATCGCAAGTCTATCACAAATGGGTTGTCAACACCAATAGATCTATTCACAAATATTCGCGTTCACTCGCAAGTGACTAAGGTTCATGATATAAGGGACTTTCATAAATATATCGGGGCAAAAAGGGGTGTGTGTACTTATGCAATAACATTCAGGATATCATACAATAAAAATACTTGTGTTCAGTTGTAGCATGTATCTCCCCCGTGGAGCTTATAAAACTTGTAAATAAGTAAAAAGAGGGGCCATGACTCACCTCAGTTGGGGGTGTGGTAAGTAAGTGATATCAAGTGCAATTCGGAAACGGCTCCAACACACAACCTGGATAATAATAAAGTCTAAGTATTTGATGTTTGTGACTTATATAACAATGTGTGTGAAAAAAGAGGTAACAGATAGTGACGGGTGGGTGATATAAGTTTGGGTAATTTACATTTTTGGTCCTTATACTTTATATTTTTACATTGTTAACTTATATATATTACAAAATGACATTTCAATACCCTTGGTTCATAAATATTCCATTTATATCCTTGAATTACAGTTTTGACAGTTTTGGTACCTCTTTATAGGTATTTACACATTTAGTCCTCCAACTTTGTAAAATTACACTTTTAGTCCATATACTTAAAAGCATGACATTTTTGCACTTATAATATCCAAATAATCATTTTATGCTCTTAGTTTACTGAATATACTGTTTTAACCTCAGTTTTATCAGTTTGGCAGTTTTAGTCCTTGTAGTTTAATAGTTTAGCAAAACTAGTCATTTTTTAATTTAAGTGTTCATTTCAAGTTCAAATACTTCCAAAATTACACATTTGACTAAAAATCATTTGTAGATTCTGTTTATATCCTCAATCTACTATTTTTGCAGTTTCAACACTTAAGTTTCAAAATTGATAGTTTTGACCCCTCAAGTTTACATATTTTGCATTTTTGGTCCAAAACACAAGTTTAGCTTATGGTTTTATTTATTTTACTTTTTTATACTTCCAGAAGTTATGTCAAGCTCGTGGGAGCTTATTCAGTGGCTTAAAGTGGCTAAAAGCTTATTTTATACGCTTAATGGGCCAAACAAAACATACGGCCCTTTTGTGTTTTGGTAGGCCCATTGGACTTGAGCTTTTTAGGGGTGTTTCATGAGCTTATTGTGAGCTTATATCCACAGGAAAAATAGCTTATACGTTGCTTATAAGCTAAGTGCTTATTTTTGTTTGTTGGGCTTATAAGCCCGTTAAGGGTTTTTAAACTAGTTTTAGCTTCTGTTCGAGTGACATGAGCTTTGAGCTTGGGAGGTTGATCAAACAAGCTCATGTGTGAGTGGTGAGGGTACCTCCTGATTGTTGGGTGTTCAAAGAAACGGGTTACATCTTTTATTCGTTATAGTGTACGTTCGAAAAATATGTTACAAGGCCATATTAACGTGACATGATCACTGCTGCTTGAGATGATATACATAGGCAGTTTTGAAAGTGATCAAGTGACATTAAGTATGTGTGATTATGAGTGTTAATATAACGTTGTGAGCATGTAACGAAAACGTACATCCATTTTTATCTAGGTCGCGATCCATGTGAGTGTTTTTGCTACGTTTTAAACTCAACGAATACATGAAAATAAATATGGAAAGTGTGTGTGATTCGTACGTAACATAATAAAAAATATAAACCAAGTTTTTGAGAAAGCTTACAACACCTATTAAAAGGTGGGTCGTTCGTGGCTGTTGAGACTAGGGGAGGGCACAAGGATGTTGTGGCTCGTTGTTGGTACACCAAAGATTTGAGAGAGACTTGGTGATGACTTGTACGCACTAGCAAACACTAGATGTGGTCCTTGATCTCCTCGACAGTAAGCAGTGAGCAAAGGGAGAACTTGAAGTGTTTTGTGAGTGAGTTAGAGTGTGTGTGAATGAGTTTGCATGAATATTACTCTCGGTTTATATAATAGAAGGAGATAGCCATTTGAGCAAGTTGGACGTTTTGGATTAGAGGTTGTCAGACAATATTCGAATGAGATTATTCATGTATCTTTTGATTCAATATTTCACTTGTAATATGGATGAGGTTTGTATCGTAGGTCACATAAAATATTATAAACTCGCAAGTTGTAGCATTCGAATATTGTCAGAATTGTTATTGCGTCTATTCGAAGTTATAGTATTTTATTTGCATGCATCAAGTGAATGGCAAGTTGAATAGATATTGCCAGTGAATATATTCGAATGAGATTGATATCTCAATTGGCATGTGCTAAATAATAGTTTAATAATATGGCAATTTGATATTTGAATCACATGATTTGAAAATAATATGCTACGTATATGTTTATATATATATATATATATATATATATATATATATATATATATATGAAAGTTGTGTAAATTATAAAGTATACGTACCCGAGTGAGATTTACTTTAGGTCTCGTTCATAAACCAAATGTTCGAAATAAAATGTGAGATTTATCACTCTTGAGTCTTGGGTGTATAGAAAATTGAGTTATGTAAAATATATGGTATTCTTGTGTGTCGAAATTAGATTTAAATGAGACCAAGTATATACACTTTAGATCGGCTAGTAATAAAAGAAAATAAAGTTCTGGGCTTGTATTGAGTTGGGCCGTGAATAGTAATATGCCAAAATATATTTAAGGGTCCGTTTGGTATATAGTTGGGTTTAATTTCGAGTGGGCTAGATTATTAACGTGGCCCAATGTGTTTGTGAGTTAAATTTGGTACCGAGGCCCAATTTGTGAAACAGTGAGTACCAGGGGGGGTTTGTGAGTGTGTTGACTTGATTTGGTGAAATCAATAATATTGTGTTATATATATATTTTCATTCTGAAAAATATTATGGTATGTGCGTGAGCACATTCCAGGAAAATGGGAATCACATAGCATATATTGATTCATAGTGTAAACAAAAGTTTAAAATTTTGCCTAAAAATGGGAGTGTGAACAGTAATACATAATTAATCCATGATTAGTGTTTATTAATAACTGAGATTTTTACAGGAGGTTACAGTATCCACCCCTCAATTTTGAACTTCGTCCCGAAGTTCAGTCTGTGTTAGATGTTGAAAAATGTGGTTGTCAGGGGTGAGGGGTTATGGAAAGAGGGTCGTCTAAGAATTTCCATTCGGTGATCAAGAGATCGTAACTTCGTTAGATTTATTAATACTACATGAAATAATTTGAGTGTCTTGCCACCTAATGAATCCAACGGCTGTGAATAGTGATTTCCAACGGTCAGGAATAGTAAAATCTAACGGCTATGAACAGTGTTTTCTAACGGTCGTGAATAGTAAATCCCAACGGCTAGTTTTTCCTTATAAATACTCCATTTAATCTTTCATTCTTCCACCAACCATATTTCTCTCATTCAATTCCTTCAAAATGCTGCACCTTATCACCATTCTCGTGATCACGTACGTTGTTCTCGCGGTTACTTACTTGGCCTATGTTCCGAACGAAGATTATGAATTCTTGGTCGGGGTTCTAGTGGTCCTTGGACCAATCGTGATTTTAGCTATTGGCGTGGATAAGACATGGGGGGTAATGGTTAGGGTTGTTAAAATATGTCTTTGTGGTGTTTTTATGTATAAGACCTAGTCTTGCTACCGTGTTAATGGTTTGTTTGTATTTATTGTACCGAATAATCAAGCTGATACATCCCGTGGTGGCTCTCGCTCTCGTTGGGTTGGTGGTGTTCTTCGTTGCCTTGGCAGGTCAACCTATTGGCGATTCTATACCTTTCCTTGTAATCTTTGTAACATTAGCACTTCCGGTGCTAATTATATCGCTATGTATCAATTTTCGTGGATTCTAATAAAATTTGCGCTATTTTTGTTTTCTATATATCTTTATGAATTCTTAGGGCTCTCATGTTTGTACCTTTGTCAGTTTTCTATCATAGAGGTGATGGGCAGTAGGTGTAAATATCTATGGTGGGTGGTCCAAAGTGATGTTTAAGAGCAGTTTATTTTTGTTTCAAGAGTTTGCTTTTGAATGAAGATTGTTATTAGGAAATCTGAAAAGATAACTGTTCCATTTATGACATGATTCTTCCTAAATTAGACATAGGTGATCAGGCTATGTATAATTGAGGACCAAATGATGTGATGTTTGGCTCAGTCACTGTGGTATTTATGCTTTTTTTTTTAAAAGTTTTAGATGGTGTTCAACGTGTTGTTTTTGTAAAATAACAACATGATTATTTTTCAAAGGGATAAGAAAATTTTGGTTCGCACTACGGAAATAAGTTAGGAATTTTCGAGGGTGATAATAGGATATCCTTGAAGTGAATCTTAGGGTTCGTGTGAGAATCTTACAGGGTGGTAATAGTCCATTGTTCGGTCAGAAATAATATTATCCAAATCTCTAAGGGGATATCAGGGTATTGTTACGAAATGACTATGAATAGGGTAAATGGAATTAGATATTGTAATTAGACTTAGGTTGTCATTATCATGGAAATAGTACAAGGTAGAGATCTCTTTATATAAATAAGTAGTTGTTACACTCAGGTTACTCCATCGTACCTGAGGTAAAATACAAAAGGAATTACAACTCTAGAGGGTTTGAACTATGGTTTATTTATTACAACAAAAACTTCTTCTTCTGTTTAAACATTGTTGTTGTCCTTGGGGTAAATTTCTACATTGAAATACGTGTTCTACTCATTCGAGCCATTTGCACAACCCTATTGCGCCTTCAGTCTCGTTAAAAGGGTGAGGATTTCAATCCATGAATTTCTTGTGGGTAAAATTATGAATTTCAGGTGCAGCATTTCCTTCTTCTGCGCCTTCAACTGATTCAAATCCTCTCAGGGCATTGATTACCTTCATCTTATATTTAGTGAGGGCTGTGGTTATGCCTTCAATAATGGTTTGCTTGAGAATGGCTCAGGTCATCATTGTTTGTAGTCTAACTCCGTAAACACTATAAAAGTTATATTACGATAAGGATTGGTGTGGTAATTAGGGTCATGATACTTATAAGTGTATATCTAACCGGGATAATCTAAGACGACATCTTATAGTAGCACAATCATTGTCATACAGTAAGTCTATAATTTGTTGGATGGTTCCGCAAAACAGGGAAGACAATTACAAATGTCCTTGTAGAGTCTACTATCAGAGACTCTCAGTTTGGTGATATAATGATGGAAAACTTCGAATAAGGGGGTAGTTTAAGCATTGTCTGCTGTTTTCCTGGGTGGTCTCTTGAGAATGACATTGTGAATGTCTTAAGTGGTGGTGGGGAAACATTGCCCGGGGTATCTTAGTCGGTGAGAGTTGGTCATACTTGGGGAATCTAAAGTCTGGATGGTTCCCTAGTGATGTACTGACATTCTCATTACAATTATGATGGTTGTGATATCATTCACTGTGAGTTATCCAAATTCTTCTATGTGGGAATTTTGTAAGGGAAAGGACTGTGGTGGTGATACACGAGTAGTATTCAGTCTAGAAGTGAGAGAACGCACTTTCTTCCTTATGGTAGATAACCTATGAGGTTCATTTGAGAGAAGTCTGTAAACCTTATGGATTGATTACCTTCCGTCTAGGTCAAGTGATAGAAGCCATTACAGTCTTGTGGCATACTAAGGGTGATGCAGGTGGGGTAGCGGGGATTCCTCCTTCCCTGAGAGGTTCGGTTTCAGTATTCGATACTACAAGTGATGTGTCTGGGGTTTATGCAAGGGGACTTTCTTCCCTATGCTTTTAGGTGACCTCTTTTAGAAGAGTTCCTTTGGTACCTAGTGAATCCTTTACAAGGGCATTTGCGAGCTTCGGTGGTCTTTCTTTCCGTGATTGGCCTATTGGTGCTATTGGGAGGGGCATCTGCTGTTGTTTGAACTCATATGTGACAACCCGTAAAAATCCCTCGTAATAAATCCCACTGATTAATGATAATCACAACTTACGGTTTAACAAAACCCATTTTTATGGAAAATTTAAATTTTTCTATCATCGCTATTGTTATCACGAAATGTTTTCGTGATATATATAATAGCAAACGTTACTCGAAACACAAACAACTCACGAGATTCCATTCTCACTAAATTCGAAACCTCGCAAATAATAACAGTTAGTGATGATAAAATCATTACCCCAAAGATATAAGCACTCTTACTAATTATCCCTAATTATTCCAATTAGTAACACTAATAATTACTAAATTCTCTACTAATTCTCCTTGCCAAAACCAAGTGGGCTATCTAAATTTGGCCCAATTATCACACGTTTCACTCAACCCATTTAACCCGCTCCATCAGCCCAACTTCTCTTGGTTAATTCATGCAATACGAATCCAAGCCCATGTCCAATTTAAGTCAATGTTTAACTTTGTGATTTATGTAAAGTTCAACCAGTCACACTCAAACTTAGTTGACACCTTTTGAATTCATTTAGAACTCGGTCAGTCTACTCGCTCCAAAACAAATATACAAATCGAATAGATACATAAACTAGAGACAAGATAATATTGAGATTGTTTTCTTAACAAAACTTTCACTCTTTCCTTCGGTTTAGGCACTGCCATACGCCACAAAAATATCAAACCGAATATAACATACACCAAAGACAAGAATACAAAATACCTACTATCAAGTGTTTACTACACACTCAACCCAAATGTCAGGCGCATGCCAAAAATAAAAATCACTCAACAGTTATACTTCATCATTAAGTGTAAAATTCTTTGAAGAAAACGTGTTAGAGATACTTGCACACACAACCCCAAAATATCTAGCAAATATGCTCAAACCAACAACTAGAGACAATGTATTGTCAAACTTGTCAAACCTTCACTCATTCACTTGGTGAAACACTGCCATACACAAACTAAAATATCTAGTGAATACTAACATATGCCAACTACAAGATAACAAAGTTCCATCCATGCTTTCCTATGATTACAATAGCAGAGAATCATATGCTTTGTTAACTCTTCCTTCTTGGACTCAAATAAGAAAACGTGTGCATATATTTTCCTATATACTCCATCGACTAGAGACAAAATGTATCATACCTTCTAATAATATAAAGTCATACGCATGCTAATCATCCTGATCACTCGAAACAGTGAAGGACATGATTATACTTGAGGGCAAACTAGTCAAGATCTTGTGTAATTGTCTCTATAAAAACCCACACATTCTAGCAAACTTCACTGCCAAAGAACTACACGTTCCACTCTCACTTATCTCACTACCTCACACTTACTAGATAACCTTAAAACCCAAAAGCATCAACTGCCTTTCTGTGGGAAAATACAAATCGAGTAGGAGATAGGCGCATAAAACATATGTAGTTCACCACACTCACTGTCTCACCTTTGTGCATTGCTCGAATCATCACTACTTCCTTCATGTGTCTCATTCGATCACCACTGCTTTTCCTTCACCACCTTAAATGGTGTAGTAAGTACTCATTCACCTTCCTCGTTTCCATTCTCGCACACACAAAACACAACATGCATGCATACCCTATTTCACACTCGTATAGTTTACATGCATCTTAAAAACTTTACATTCGAACCTATCATTTATTTTAGATAGTATAATCTCTTTATTCGAATAGGTTGCATGGAAACCCTTGTGCATAACTATCACTAAGGACAAGTTAAAAACCACCCTAGTACATATTAGCAACACATGCATGTATTTTCCCTTGTTTTGTTTTGCCACTGGAACGAATAAACATTTATATTATAAAACACATGACAACTTCTTTAAGCCATGTCAAGAACTCTGTTGAAAGTCCCGACAGTTATCTCACGCTCATCATTTTCACAATTAGGTGACATCCATGCAAACACACTTTCTTTTGTTTAACAACTCGAACGTATTTTCTGTTCACATATTATTTAGATTCATAATAGCTTAAATGCGTGGCATGTAGCCACTGAGAAAGAAGCAAGTAGCCACCCACATTTCACTTACACGATTAATAGCTCACAACCATGCATGCACCACCTTTTATTCGAAAGAGAAAAACTCCTTTTACATATTGTGGTACGTATGAAACCCATAGGAATGTGTCGACCTCCACTGTGGACGGTCTAGAGTCACAACTCTTACAATTTTCACATTTAATCTTTGTTACATGCATAGATTCAACGAATGAAAACTTTACCTCACGCTTTATAACTAAAGTCGAAAACGTTTAGAATTTCCTAAGAGTTTTATTATAGCAAAACCAACCCAACTAGCCCAAAAACGAATTAATATCTCGTGATTTAACTTAATAAACATGTCTTACCTTTATACGAACTATTAGAACACACAACTAGCAATGTCTTTCATATAAACATCTTATAAAAGTAGTCGTGTTTCGATTTCTTTAAACAGCTCGAGTAAATTGTGTAAACCATGTTTTAAAAACTAACTAAGAACAATATTGGGCCTAGAGTTGTGCTTCGCTAAAGGGCCAATAGTGTAAGAATTAAGCTATTAGTCGAATAAGCTAGAAGAATAAGCTCCATTGGTCTTAAATAAGCCTTGTAAAAAGTCACACATTCTTTCTTTATCATTTAGACCTCTTTGGATTAAAAACGTAACGCATTTTAACTATAAGGACTAAAACTGTCAAATTGTGAAACCTGGGTATTGAAACTGTGAAAACAGTTTCTAAGGGATTTAAATTAACTTTTAAATTAATTTCAAGTCTTATATATACATTTGAACTATTTTTGGAATATTGTTAAACTTTATATTTAACAAAGGACTAACTACGTAACGCAAATACAGTTAGGATAAAAAGTATAAAATCAGGAAAGGACAAGGACCAACTATTTTTCACTTAACATCCTCATTCTCATCACCACGTCATTTCACATGCATTCATACATTCTAGTTACATACATTTAACTTTCGTTATCTATTAAACGATTTCACTCACATATCATTTCATCATATTTTAAGGAGATAATACCTCGAGTCAAGTGACATAAGAATCAAGATAATATCATTGTATGATATTATATTTTCTTAACTTGAGGCATTTTAGGCATATCACACTCACATCATCAAATCGTTATACGATATCTCACGTTCACACTCATCGTTAGTTACAAGTCGAATACTTAGATATTCCTCATATTCAGGTCTCGTATTGAAGACGTTTCCGTGATCGTTTCTATAAGTCTTACTTGATCTTATAATTCCATCTTGTCAGCTACACTCCAGGTGAGTCGTGGCCCCTACTTTTAATAATTGTTTTAATAACTCTTTTGGGGGAGATACATGCTTTAACTGTTTTAAGTATTTTTATACTTTGAAAACACTCATGATTCATTCGAAATCATCCACTATGTTTTACATGTTTTGAACCACCCTTGACAGGGATATATGCACGTTATATTTGCAAACTGCTTGCTTAACTGAAATGCTATATCTGAAAAGATAACATTCTCAAACTACTTGTTGTAACAAGATACTGAGACTCATTTATGCATTCATATAACAACTGAATGTACTGTTAACTTAACTGTGATGTTTATACATCTCAACTGGAAATAATTGCCAAACTAAAGTATGTGTATTCTATGAGAAACCCGAACCCTATATTGCCTAAGTTTAACTATATTGCCATAAAGTCCCTCGATCATGAGCCATTAATCACTGCGGTGAGCGCGAATATAGTGAACAGCTTCGAAACCTGTTAAGGCTGACGACCTATCACACTAAATATGGGCGGAATGCCGGATGGCTAGTCGTATTTAGTGGCGATACACTATATTCGACACAAATAGGTTGAGGCAATCACCTATTCTTTAGGGCAAAACCATCAGTAACCCTGATGTGACTTTCTCCGTTTTACGGTACTCTTGTTAACGTTTTGCGCGTCATGAGGCTTAGAGCAATATAACTTTTGAATATATATGGCTTCTTATATATATTCGGATACAGCTGTATTTAGTAACGACCACTCTACACTGATAGACATCAGACCTTATACAAGTATTTGTACTATGTGTCGTACTAGGAACTTAACTGTTATCCTATATGATTTAGTTGTACTTTATGATAAAGACAACATAATGCATGGCATATCGTATTATAAAAGCTTAACCATTATTTCATTACAAGCATAACTCATTTTCCTTTAAACTTGAAACCTATGATTCCTTGAGATCATAAATGATTTACTCATGGATTGTTATCCAATTTCAAACTTACTAGTTACTTCAAGAAGTACTAGTATTTATTTCAACTCTCAACTCTTGAAAACATTGAAAGAAAGTTATTTTCTATCAAACTCCGCGAACTCACCAACCATTGTGTTGACGTTTTAAGCATGTATTTCACAGGTAATCAACGGAGCAGGACAAGACACGGAGCGGGCATTAAATACTCTGATAACTTAAATGGTGTGAAAATCAAATATGTCATTCTTTTCCAAATCATCATAATTTTTGGAGTTTTCAAATCAGATCTTACAAACTTTTTACTAAAACCATTCTTTTGAATGACATATAACTTTTAAAACGCCTTTCCCGAGCCATTTTCTAAAATTTTAGACTTCTATCCTCAGTGTAACACCCAAATATTTTCCGCTGCCATAAAACCGAATTTGGGGGTGTTACAGATTGGCATCAGAGCCACAGGTTATAGAGAATCAAATGTTTTCAAACATTGAACTATAACCACACTTTCAAAATAAATGATTTTACACCATACCATTTTACGCCCTCCGTGTCTGCAGACTGTCGTGCTCAATGTATTACCTACTAAGATTTGTTTTGTACTAATCTTTACATGCTTAATGTTTACTCTTCACACATAAACACACTGTGTTATCTCACACTCAATGTTACACCCTAAACGTACGAATATTCATAATTACTGTTGTTACAGTACCATGTCTTCCAAACTAGTCGAGACTACTCCTCCTACTACACATGCGTCACTTACCTATCAAATCGCCCCGGACACTGAAGATCCTTATGTAAGAATGTCACAACCCCAGCCTGACATAGAACTTACTCAGAAATCACCTCTGTCATCCCCTACTTACTCACCTCCACGTCAAAAACTTAAGAGAGCAACCGAATCCTATTCAGATGAAGATTTGATTGGTGGTCAACCAACATTTGAATCTGAACAGAGTTCACCCCAAGAAATGACTTGGAAGAAGATCGAATTAAATTCTCCTTTGCCTAATATCTCAGACTTCTCCATCCCAGAGAATGTATCCTCACCCAATTCTCCCGACTACAATATAGATACCCATGATCCCATATGGACTTGCCTTCACCAACACACCAACATACTAGACGCTCACTCTGAACAGCTAAAAGAGTTACAACCATTACGATTCGAATGGTACGATCGTAACATTGATACCCTGTTTAAGAGAACAGATGCTGAGAGAAGAGAAGTGTTTGATCTAGGAGTAAATGTTGGTAACATGAAGGAAAATTACGAACAAAAACTTAGAAACTTGGATGCCAGAACCCGCTGTTTGGGTAGAGGCCACACCCAAACACACATTAGGATCGAGGACGTCGAAAGAGCATTATGGTTAGCTAGAGACACAGCAAGAATCCAAAGCCAAAAGATTGCGGCCTTGGAAAGCATGTTAGCTAATCAGATGAATGCAAGCCAGGAACGTTTCTCAGCCATGGAAGCTGCACAACTAGATCTTGAGGCAGAAGTTAGACGTCTACGTCAGAGGCGTAACTAATCTTAAGTATCGTTGTTGTATTCAAATAAACCAAAAAGTTTTGGTTAGTATTCCATGTATCTTTCAATAAGTCTGTAATTCTCAGAATTTGTAATCGACTTTTAAGCTATGACCGACTCTTTCCATCATGTCTTTCTATTCCTTCCACCAAACCCTATTATGGTGCTATAAAAGCAATGAGCCGTGTAAAACCTCACCATTTGTTACTCTCGTAGAAAACAAATGACTCCACAAGAATCAATGAGACACTAATAAAAGACCTTGTGTTGGTCGTTTTGATCAAACAAGTTATTAGAGTTATGTCAATATTGATGATTGTATTCAAACCAGCTATGGTATTATTGATGATTGTAACATCAAATACACCACAACTAAACAATAAACTCTAGAAGCCCAAGGGCAAAATCTTCAAAGAGAACTTGATAACTAAAGAGAAAGTTGTCGAACTTCAACCTTTGTAGATAAATTCGTTAGTTCCTTAACAATCCCATATCAAGAGTTGATCATTACTTTACGGTGTTACCCAGACACATCGTATCTCTATGATCCTCAGTTGATTTGATTTTGTATTGAGATCACATTGTTAGCACTAATATACAAATACCTTGTTATTTGGATTATTCTAACAATAAAGTGAATACTAAATCAACAATTCTTGTGATGTTCATAGGGAATGGACAACAAGAACAACGTAGTACCCACGACAACCCTGACTCCTAAAACTATTAAGAAATTGGAAGTGACCACAACAATTCACCTAGGTAACCATGACATGACAAGACAAGAAAGAAAGAAGGCTATACCTTGTAAGCATAACCATGAAAGTTTCATGGGGTGTAAGCCAATGTACCTAAAGGATTCAAGGAAAATAACTAAACCTATCCACACTTGTGCCTAAAGAATTAGGCAAGATATTGCACTTAAGAAAAATAACCAAAAGCAAAAACTTGAGGGGAAAAGATCCTTCATCCTCAATGAATGCGAGTTCCACAATGATGTTTGCATCCGCAATCATCTACAAGACCGCATTGATTACCTTCGCCAACAAAGACCCAAACCGGAAGTTGGAAGAAACTTCATCCCCAACCCTAGTAATGAAAAAGAAAACCATGGAAAGCAACCTCTGTGCCAAAGATGTAAGTTACATCACACCGGACATTACAAGAGTTATTGCCCGAACTACAAAGCCCATAGGAAGCCCAAGACTTATACAAGGGAATAAGAACTCATCAAGAAATCTCAACCATGTCGAAGAATGACATCTATAATAAGCAGATGAATGGATTCCTGCTGTAAAATAAATAAACTCTAGTCTAGAACTATCTAAGTTATATTTTCCGTTTGTATTTACCTTAGGTACGATGGATGTAACCTAAGTGTAACAGTTATCCTTCTACCGTATAAGAACTCTACCTTGTAATATTTCCATGATGATTATAATCTACGTCTATTCCGATTTCTACTCCATCTCTTTATTCATAAGTCATTATGTAACAACACACTGATATTACCCGAAGGATTTAATTAACTCCATTTCGACCCAAAACATAGGTTGATATCAGATTGTAAGAAATCCTCACCTAAAACCTAGGTTTGTACCAAGAATATCCAAAATATCATTTTAGAAATTCCTGACCTACCCTCGGGATATGAACAAAAACTTTCAAATTCTTTTGAAAATACTCAGAGAATGTCTGACTTTGTGACAAAACTATTTTAGTTGAACCGTATAAAACTTTTTGAAGAAGCATAAATATTATAATGACTGAACCAAGCGTTACATCATTTGGTCCTCAATTATACATAGCCTAGCTACCTATGTATAATTTAGGAAGAATCATGTTATAAATGGAACAACTATCTTTTCAAAGTTTTAATAACAATTTTCATTCCAAAAGCAAAATTTCGAGACAAAATAAATTGTTCATAAGCCTCACTTTTAACCGAACCTTAGCAAGATCTACACTTATTACCCATTACCTTATTACAAGAATTCGAGGAAAGTACGAAATTAGAAACTATAAGAATTCACAACAAGATGAGGAAAACACAAATTTTATTAGAACCCACGAAAATTAATACATAGCGAGATGATTAACATCGGAAGTGCTAATAAGTACAATGAACACAATAAAAGGCATAGAGTCTTCAATAGGTTGGTCCGCCATAGCAACAAAAACCACCACCAACCCAGCTATAGCAAGAGCCACCATAGGATGAAGTACCTTGATTATTCTGGAAGATAAATAAAAACCGAGCTATTAAGGACCCGGATTAAGCATAAACGAAATTTATTCGACACACCACTAAGATACATTCTAACCACTCTAGCTCGTGACCCTCACTTCCAAAAGTCATCCGCAAAAATGGCTAGGATTGTGAGAGGTACGATAACCAACAAGTATCCGATCCAACCGCCGGTATCTTCGCCGGGAAGAAGAGCCAAACCAGCGACGACAAAAATGATGAACATGACTGCAAATACTATAGCGATCGGCGGCATGTTTAGGAAAGTGGAATGAAAGTGATAAGTGAAAAAGGTGAAAAGGAAAAAGAGGAAAGTTAAATAGGGAATATAGATGGAGAAAAGTATCCGTTATTTTACTATTCACGATCATTAAGTTTCAAATCGCTACCCTTAAAAATCCACTAGTCTCGATCTTTAGAACACTGAACATTAAGTGTTAGAAACTCCCTACTCTCGACCGTTACTTTCACCATTCATAGCCTATGAATGCGTTAGTTAAGTTAACATTCAAATTAAATTCGTCCGGTACGAATAAATCTAAATTGGATCCTGTTTCCTTGATAACCAAATGAAAATCTAGCGACAACGTTCTCTATAAACTCTCAACTCAAATTTCTACATTTTCAACACCCATCACGGCCTGAACTTCGGGACGAAGTTCAAAATTTAGGGGGGGATAATGTGACAACCCGTAAAAATCCCTCGTAATAAATCCCACTGATTAATGATAATCACAACTTACGGTTTAACAAAACCCATTTTTATGGAAAATTTAAATTTTTCTATCATCGCTATTGTTATCACGAAATGTTTTCGTGATATATATAATAGCAAACGTTACTCGAAACACAAACAACTCACGAGATTCCATTCTCACTAAATTCGAAACCTCGCAAATAATAACAGTTAGTGATGATAAAATCATTACCCCAAAGATATAAGCACTCTTACTAATTATCCCTAATTATTCCAATTAGTAACACTAATAATTACTAAATTCTCTACTAATTCTCCTTGCCAAAACCAAGTGGGCTATCTAAATTTGGCCCAATCATCACACGTTTCACTCAGCCCATTTAACCCGCTCCATCAGCCCAACTTCTCTTGGTTAATTCATGCAATACGAATCCAAGCCCATGTCCAATTTAAGTCAATGTTTAACTTTGTGATTTATGTAAAGTTCAACCAGTCACACTCAAACTTAGTTGACACCTTTTGAATTCATTTAGAACTCGGTCAGTCTACTCGCTCCAAAAACAAATATACAAATCGAATAGATACATAAACTAGAGACAAGATAATATTGAGATTGTTTTCTTAACCAAACTTTCACTCTTTCCTTCGGTTTAGGCACTGCCATACGCCACAAAAATATCAAACCGAATATAACATACACCAAAGACAAGAATACAAAATACCTACTATCAAGTGTTTACTACACACTCAACCCAAATGTCAGGCGCATGCCAAAAATAAAAATCACTCAACAGTTATACTTCATCATTAAGAGTAAAATTCTTTGAAGAAAACGTGTTAGAGATACTTGCACACACAACCCCAAAATATCTAGCAAATATGCTCAAACCAACAACTAGAGACAATGTATTGTCAAACTTGTCAAACCATCACCCATTCACTTGGTGAAACACTGCCATACACAAACTAAAATATCTAGTGAATACTAACATATGCCAACTACAAGATAACAAAGTTCCATCCATGCTTTCCTATGATTACAATAGCAGAGAATCATATGCTTTGTTAACTCTTCCTTCTTGGACTCAAATAAGAAAACGTGTGCATATATTTTCCTATATACTCCATCGACTAGAGACAAAATGTATCATACCTTCTAATAATATAAAGTCATACGCATGCTAATCATCCTGATCACTCGAAACAGTGAAGGACATGATTATACTTGAGGGCAAACTAGTCAAGATCTTGTGTAATTGTCTCTATAAAAACCCACACATTCTAGCAAACTTCACTGCCAAAGAACTACACGTTCCACTCTCACTTATCTCACTACCTCACACTTACTAGATAACCTTAAAACCCACAAGCATCAACTGCCTTTCTGTGGGAAAATACAAATCGAGTAGGAGATAGGCGCATAAAACATATGTAGTTCACCACACTCACTGTCTCACCTTTGTGCATTGCTCGAATCATCACTACTTCCTTAATGTGTCTCATTCGATCACCACTGCTTTTCCTTCACCACCTTAAATGGTGTAGTAAGTACTCATTCACCTTCCTCATTTCCATTCTCGCACACACAAAACACAACATGCATGCATACCCTATTTCACACTCGTATAGTTTACATGCATCTTAAAAACTTTACATTCGAACCTATCATTTATTTTAGATAGTATAATCTCTTTATTCGAATAGGTTGCATGGAAACCCTTGTGCATAACTATCACTAAGGACAAGTTAAAAACCACCCTAGTACATATTAGCAACACATGCATGTATTTTCCCTTGTTTTGTTTTGCCACTGGAACGAATAAACATTTATATTATAAAACACATGACAACTTCTTTGAGCCATGTCAAGAACTCTGTTGAAAGTCCCGACAGTTATCTCACGCTCATCATTTTCACAATTAGGTGACATCCATGCAAACACACTTTCTTTTGTTTAACAACTCGAACGTATTTTCTGTTCACATATTATTTAGATTCATAATAGCTTAAATGCGTGGCATGTAGCCACTGAGAAAGAAGCAAGTAGCCACCCACATTTCACTTACACGATTAATAGCTCACAACCATGCATG
Source organism: Artemisia tridentata subsp. tridentata (assembly GCA_021014915.2). Lineage (NCBI taxonomy): Eukaryota > Viridiplantae > Streptophyta > Magnoliopsida > Asterales > Asteraceae > Artemisia > Artemisia tridentata. The sequence goes on from CP139503.1 coordinate 165,428,292, forward strand.
CACCACCTTTTATTCGAAAGAGAAAAACTCCTTTTACATATTGTGGTACGTATGAAACCCATAGGAATGTGTCGACCTCCACTGTGGACGGTCTAGAGTCACAACTCTTACAATTTTCACATTTAATCTTTGTTACATGCATAGATTCAACGAATGAAAACTTTACCTCACGCTTTATAACTAAAGTCGAAAACGTTTAGAATTTCCTAAGAGTTTTATTATAGCAAAATGATATGTGTCTAAATACACATATATTTAGTATTGATTAAACCCACAAAACGACCAAAAACACACAAATGACTCACAAAATGGTACAAATATCATGAAAATGTGTTTTTATGTGATTCAGGTACAAAAGATTGAAAAACAAGTGAAAAACACACAAAGTTTACACAATTGTCATTTTCAGTCCCTGAAGTTTCATAAATTGGCAAAACTAGTCCCTGAAGGTTTAAAATGAATGAAAAGTCAACTTTAGTCCTTGGATAATCAAACATGTTCACAAATAGTCCCTGGATAAAAGTTTACACAACTTGGCAACTTTTACCCCTCAAGTATCACAAAATACCCTTGTACTATGCATGAACTTACAATTTGGAACTTTATTGATAGCTTTTGGGAATTTACAAAACAAGTCCCTCTAAAATCCAAATTTACATATTAGGTCCCTAAAGTTTATAAAATGCAAAAAAATACAACTTTGGTCCTTGTGTAATTGTTTTATGGCAGGTTTAGTCCCTTGAAGAAGTTTGGGAAGTTGGCAAATCAGGCCCCTCTACTTTCAGCAGTTTACAAGTTTGGTCCTTATGGTTACTTAAACAAAATACCAAACGGGCCCTTGTTTATAAATAATCCAAAACACTAAACCCACCAACAAACACAACCCAGTCCACCCAGCCCACTAAACTTGGCCCATTGTTTATTAAATAAAACCCGGTCAAACACCCCAGTCAAACTCCCCCTTTTCCCTCTTCGTCTTCCACCTTGCACCCTTTACCATTGAGTCACCATTACCACCCCGTACCCATTGTTTTGCCCTCCACCTTGCTAACCTACTACTCCCACATGTCTCTGCCACCTTCACAAGTACCTAGGAGGCATTAAATGCTCAATAACTGCCCTAAGTTATCTTCTTGACTTTTGGCGCCAAAATACAAATAGATGGCTAGGATGCATTTCAGTTATCCAAAGGCTCAAAATAGAAGTGGGAAAAGATCAGAATCAAGTGGAGAGCTCAGTGGACTATAAATAGAGAAAGAAGGAGAAGGAAAACTCACTTTTGCCTTAAGCAATTGTCACGTAGATGTAGCCTTTAATGCTTTCTTTAATTAAAATGTAATTTATTGCTTTCATTGTTGTAATAAACCTTAAACAAGTTTAATATAACAATATTTACAGTTTTAATGGATTCCAACTTTAAATTTCATGTTTTATCTTAAATTGTCATTTAAATACAAGTCATTTACAATTCTGTTTGATCAAGGTTGTTAATCTGGTATCTATCAACACTACTTAGCTCTCAGTAAGCTTTAGCAAGCTTTTAGACTCTAATTAACAGCTTTTGATCTTTTAAATTTAAAAATGTTAAAAAAAAATGGAGAAAATAGAAAAATAATCAGAAAAATAGTGTGATCTGGAAGAAGATGATGAAGCAGGGTAATTATGGAATGCTTGGGGTATTAGGAGCTTATTGGTAAGCAATAGGTGAACCCTTGTCCTTGGTTTTCTTGGTTCTCAGCTTGGACTCATTTGTAAGCCTTTTCTTTAAATTTTGCATTTACTGTTCATTTATCTTATTTACTTTGATCTTTATGTTCTTGTGTTCTGTAGTTGTTGTTAAATGATTTTCAAGTTTAAATTTGTATGCTTATGTTTTAGTTTATGGATTTGCTTTATGGTCCATTTTTAGCTGTAAAAATGGATCATAAGCAATCCATGTCTGTTGTTGTTTAAATTATTGTTTATCTGTCTATTTGGTCTATCTACATGTTAATATGAAGTTTGAAACAGGTTTGTATGCAATCTCATTGAAAACCTTAAGGATCATGTGACAAATGATCTTTAAGGGACTGTTTGGTATTGCTATAATTAAGGACTGAGAGATGGTTTGTGAGGTCAATTTCTGTACCTGCATAACCCTTGGGTTATTGGAGGGTTTGACAACCCTCTAGGCTCAATGGTTATGTCTTTTACAGACATAACCATTCACAGATATATTTCATTGGTTCACTGCATGTTCCAGTTTAATCTGTATTAAATGATTGAGTGCAAAGTTGTTCTTGTTTGATTTGGCTTGCTACTTAACCATTTAACTCAGTTTAGTCACCATGTTCTGTATTATCTTAGTTTAAGTCAAAATAGATTTAAATCTTTTCTAGTTTCATGTCTGTTTAAATTTACTTGTCCAAATCCTAAATATGTGTTCAAATGTTGTTTAGATTTGTTAATTTCATGTTCTTGTAGCATAATACAACATATTAAGTCAGTAGATTCAGTTTAAAATTCATTTAAGTCAACCTTTTAGTTTTTAGTAAAAAGTCAATTTTCAATTTTCTGTTTTTAGAATAAACTTGTGATTTTCATTGTGCCTTTGTTTTTAAGTTTTATGTTTAATGCTTTTAGGGTTTTAATGTTTTGTTGCTTGTCTTCATTAGAGTATTTTTGCTTAATCTTTGTTTAGATGTTTAAGTGCTTTTTCATATGCTTTTTCTTTGCTAATTTTGCCCTGCACCACTGCCTAGGCAGTCATATGGCATAAGCCTTATGATTTGACCTTAGCTTGGGTACCTGGCTTATTTGTGTGCCCTTGTGGCTTAAGTGTTATGATTATGTTTATTTTTCAGTTAGTAGCTTAATTAGATAGCTTAATCAACCCACTTTTTTTTGTCCCATCTAACTTACTCCACTGAAGCAAACAGTGGAGTTGGAGTTGTTTTCCTAAGCTCTCAAAAAGCTCCTCATTGAGCTTGAGTTTGTGATTTTTGGTTTCTTATGAAGCTAACCTAACACACTCACTGTCTCAGTGCTTGTGTAGCTTGTTTGAGCTTATTTGACAAGTCAATTTAGAGCTTGTTGTTTGCCCACTCTCAACAATTCACTGAGAACTCAGTGAATTTACACCATTACCAACAGCTCTAAAAAGCTCATTAGTGGTCATAAGCCTGTGTGGTTTAGTTTATATGAAGCTCATCCACCCATCCATAAGATCCATTGCTTAAATTCCCCCTTGTAGCTCATTAATAAGGGCTGCAAGTAGCTTTTAACTTGTCCCAATTTTCTCAGTATACACTGAGCTTATCAGCAGAATCACTTGCACTATCAGCAGAATCACTTACTTCATCAGCAGGATGATTTTGCTCTAGCAGTACCTTGCTTGAACTAGCAGTACCTTGTTGATTTGCTTATTTAGAGCTTATCAGTGCTTGTGACCTGTCCATCTAGCTTATTTTTATCTTATTTTATCTTTTGTTTCTTGTATAAAGCTTTTTTCAAGCTTATCTTGAGCTTGAGTTCCAACAGTCAAGCCAAAAGCTTAACTGTTGGACTCATAAGCTCACATTTTGCTTATTTTGAAGTTTGTAAAGTTTTGTCTTCATTAAACTTGTTTAATATCAGTATTTAGTTAATCCAAAAAAAAAATAATAATAAAAAGCTCCACTTTGCAAATAAGTGATAGCTTCTATTTAAGAAGCTTATTGCTTATTTGCTTATTTTCATTAAGCACATAGTGTTTTTATATTTTTCCTAGGTTCCTTTATTTATTTTAGAATTATGTAAAAAGTTTCAGATTTTTCTTTATTTATTTAATACTTTTAATAAATCAATAATAGTTTTTAGTAATTAATAATAGTAAATAATTAATAATAAATAGAATAATTGTGTAAAAAATACATTTTTAGTTTCAAAAATTCTTTTATAATATCTTAGATTTTTCAGATTCTTTATTTCATTTTTCTAAGCTAATTTTAGATTTTCTTATTATTTAATTCATTATTAAATACATTTAATTCATTTTTAATTTATAATAATTAAGTAAATAGTGTAAAAATTTATTTTAATTTTCTAATAATTTTCTTATCTTTTTAGGATTCCAAAAATATGATTTTCACATTTGTGGGAGTTGTATTGGACTAAATTCACTTTTTATTTTGGTACGGTTACGTAATTGTTACGTACACATACGCGTTTTAGGTTTTAGATTTTCTTAACATTTTACTAAGTTTGTAAATATAGTTAACTATTTTATTTTTATTTAATTTGCATTTAAGCCGTTAAGGCATGCAAATTCCCTCTTTGGGAATGTTTGTTTTATTTCGTTTTGTACGTTTACGTTTATTTGAATCTAAACGTACGTTTGTAAATCCTTTTACATTTTAGGGTTTCTGATTGCACGTTTCTTACTGATATAGCTGTGACAGAGCTATTACTATTCACATTCCAGTGTTAGTCAGTCAGATTCCCATATTTTTATATATTCAATATCATTTCAACACACACATTCGTTGTATTACATTTTTCACACCTCGTTGGGACATAACGACCCGGGGATATATTCCTATACTCCCATGGATTTAAATTGCATTTGGTCCTAGATTAGTTTGACTTTTACTGTTGACCATTCACAAGTGGTTGACCGTATTAATTATAACTAGTTTGGGGAGGAATCAAATTTTGGCGCCGTTGCCGGGGAGGTGTGGTGCGTATAATGAATTTGTGTTTTGTTGAAATATCTATCCCTTGTATATATATTATATATAATATCATATTTCAATTCCAAAAACAATATAAAACACAAAAATATTTTCTTTTCCTTTGTATATATATAAAAGATAAAAAATACAAAAAAAAAAAAAAAAAAAAAAAAAAAAAAAAAAATTCCCTTTTCTGTTAATATTATAAAATCAAAAACCAAAAATATTCTCCTTACCTTACTATTCATAATTCTGTGAGTGGTCCCCACTCCAATTTCTCATCCAATCATTTCCTCATGAACAATTTAATTCGAGGTCGAGTCAAGCTAGCGACTCGGTAATCAAAAACAGTAGCACCATATGGGTTTTCACCCGTATTTCTGTCTTCTTACTCCCTTTCTACCACCTAAGTGTGGGGGAGATGCCCCACATGTTGTATATAGACCTAAAAAATGTTCGAAAATTGTAAATATTAAAAAAATAGAATAATTGTTGTGTTTCCACACTTAGCTAAGAATGTTATCTTTTTACGTTCAAGGATTCGGCATAATAGCCGGGACTTTGAATATTGAGGACAATATTCAGTTCTAAGTGTGGGGGGGAAATTCTGGCGAATTTTTGATCATAAATGTACTCTTTTAGTCCCTTTTTCCCCAAAAATGGCCAAATTTAAATTTTTTTTAGTGGAAGTACTATGTACTAAACACAACAAATGGTAATCAGTCCACCATGTCTAACCCACATAAGGACTGGCTAATCCAGGAGCAAACGGCTCTTGGTAAAGATATCTCAAATCCGTTTATGGCTTGCAATTTGCCAAAAATTGTATGGTATTCGACTCACCATATCTTAATAAGTGAAGAGTTGGCTAGCCCGCAAGGTTATGGCTTGTGGTAAAGGCAGTTGGAAAACCATAATTGGTAATCAGCTCACCAAAGATAATAGTAATAATTTATCTAAGAGTTGGCTAGTCCAGAAGCAAACGGCTTTTGGTAAAGACAAATCAAATCCGTTTACAGCTTATGGTTTGCTCAAAATCATTTGGTTATCATTGTACCAAAGTATTTCATACTGAAACAATTGGCTACTCCAGAAGTAATGGCTTTTGGTAAAGAGATTAAAATCCATTAAATTTTCAAAAAAGATTGCTAGGGACTAGCAATAGTTTAGTGTGGGGGATTTGATATGTGTCTAAATACATATATATTTAGTATTGATTAAACCCACAAAACGACCAAAAACACACAAATGACTCACAAAATGGTACAAATATCATGAAAATGTGTTTTTATGTGATTCAGGTACAAAAGATTGAAAAACAAGTGAAAAACACACAAAGTTTACACAATTGTCATTTTCAGTCCCTGGAGTTTCACAAAATGTCAAAACTAGTCCCTGAAGGTTTTAAATGAATGAAAAGTCAACTTAAGTCCTTGGGAAACCAAAAATGTTCACAAATAGTCCCTGGATAAAAGTTTACACAACTTGGCAACTTTTACCCCTCAAGTATCAAAATTGGCAAAAATGGTCCCTGGGTATTATAAAACTTGAAATTTCACAAAATACCCTTGTACTATGCATGAACTTACAATTTGGAACTTTATTGATAGCTTTTGGGAATTTACAAAACAAGTCCCTCTAAAATCCAAATTTACATATTAGGTCCCTAAAGTTTATAAAATGCTAAAAAATACAACTTTGGTCCTTGTGTAATTGTTTTATGGCAGGTTTAGTCCCTTGAAGAAGTTTGGGAAGTTGGCAAATCAGGCCCCTCTACTTTCAGCAGTTTACAAGTTTGGTCCTTATGGTTACTTAAACAAAATACCAAACGGGCCCTTGTTTATAAATAATCCAAAACACTAAACCCACCAACAAACACAACCCAGTCCACCCAGCCCACTAAACTTGGCCCATTGTTTATTAAATAAAACCCGGTCAAACACCCCAGTCAAACTCCCCCTTTTCCCTCTTCGTCTTCCACCTTGCACCCTTTACCACTGAGTCACCATTACCACCCCGTACCCATTGTTTTGCCCTCCACCTTGCTAACCTACTACTCCCACATGTCTCTGCCACCTTCACAAGTACCTAGGAGGCATTAAATGCTCAATAACTGCCCTAAGTTATCTTCTTGACTTTTGGCGCCAAAATACAAATAGATGGCTAGGATGCATTTCAGTTATCCAAAGGCTCAAAATAGAAGTGGGAAAAGATCAGAATCAAGTGGAGAGCTCAGTGGACTATAAATAGAGAAAGAAGGAGAAGGAAAACTCACTTTTGCCTTAAGCAATTGTCACGTAGATGTAGCCTTTAATGCTTTCTTTAATTAAAATGTAATTTATTGCTTTCATTGTTGTAATAAACCTTAAACAAGTTTAATATAACAATATTTACAGTTTTAATGGATTTCAACTTTAAATTTCATGTTTTATCTTAAATTGTCATTTAAATACAAGTCATTTACAATTCTGTTTGATCAAGGTTGTTAATCTGGTATCTATCAACACTACTTAGCTCTCAGTAAGCTTTAGCAAGCTTTTAGACTCTAATTAACAGCTTTTGATCTTTTAAATTTAAAAATGTTAAAAAAAAATAGAGAAAATAGAAAAATAATCAGAAAAATAGTGTGATCTGGAAGAAGATGATGAAGCAGGGTAATTATGGAATGCTTGGGGTATTAGGAGCTTATTGGTAAGCAATAGGTGAACCCTTGTCCTTGGTTTTCTTGGTTCTCAGCTTGGACTCATTTGTAAGCCTTTTCTTTAAATTTTGCATTTACTGTTCATTTATCTTATTTACTTTGATCTTTATGTTCTTGTGTTCTGTAGTTGTTGTTAAATGATTTTCAAGTTTAAATTTGTATGCTTATGTTTTAGTTTATGGATTTGCTTTATGGTCCATTTTTAGCTGTAAAAATGGATCATAAGCAATCCATGTCTGTTGTTGTTTAAATTATTGTTTATCTGTCTATTTGGTCTATCTACATGTTAATATGAAGTTTGAAACAGGTTTGTATGCAATCTCATTGAAAACCTTAAGGATCATGTGACAAATGATCTTTAAGGGACTGTTTGGTATTGCTATAATTAAGGACTGAGAGATGGTTTGTGAGGTCAATTTCTGTACCTGCATAACCCTTGGGTTATTGGAGGGTTTGACAACCCTCTAGGCTCAATGGTTATGTCTTTTACAGACATAACCATTCACAGATATATTTCATTGGTTCACTGCATGTTCCAGTTTAATCTGTATTAAATGATTGAGTGCAAAGTTGTTCTTGTTTGATTTGGCTTGCTACTTAACCATTTAACTCAGTTTAGTCACCATGTTCTGTATTATCTTAGTTTAAGTCAAAATAGATTTAAATCTTTGCTAGTTTCATGTCTGTTTAAATTTACTTGTCCAAATCCTAAATATGTGTTCAAATGTTGTTTAGATTTGTTAATTTCATGTTCTTGTAGCATAATACAACATATTAAGTCAGTAGATTCAGTTTAAAATTCATTTAAGTCAACCTTTTAGTTTTTAGTAAAAAGTCAATTTTCAATTTTCTGTTTTTAGAATAAACTTGTGATTTTCATTGTGCCTTTGTTTTTAAGTTTTATGTTTAATGCTTTTAGGGTTTTAATGTTTTGTTGCTTGTCTTCATTAGAGTATTTTTGCTTAATCTTTGTTTAGATGTTTAAGTGCTTTTTCATATGCTTTTTCTTTGCTAATTTTGCCCTGCACCACTGCCTAGGCAGTCATATGGCATAAGCCTTATGATTTGACCTTAGCTTGGGTACCTGGCTTATTTGTGTGCCCTTGTGGCTTAAGTGTTATGATTATGTTTATTTTTCAGTTAGTAGCTTAATTAGATAGCTTAATCAACCCACTTTTTTTGTCCCATCTAACTTACTCCACTGAAGCAAACAGTGGAGTTGGAGTTGTTTTCCTAAGCTCTCAAAAAGCTCCTCATTGAGCTTGAGTTTGTGATTTTTGGTTTCTTATGAAGCTAACCTAACACACTCACTGTCTCAGTGCTTGTGTAGCTTGTTTGAGCTTATTTGACAAGTCAATTTAGAGCTTGTTGTTTGCCCACTCTCAACAATTCACTGAGAACTCAGTGAATTTACACCATTACCAACAGCTCTAAAAAGCTCATTAGTGGTCATAAGCCTGTGTGGTTTAGTTTATATGAAGCTCATCCACCCATCCATAAGATCCATTGCTTAAATTCCCCCTTGTAGCTCATTAATAAGGGCTGCAAGTAGCTTTTAACTTGTCCCAATTTTCTCAGTATACACTGAGCTTATCAGCAGAATCACTTGCACTATCAGCAGAATCACTTACTTCATCAGCAGGATGATTTTGCTCTAGCAGTACCTTGCTTGAACTAGCAGTACCTTGTTGATTTGCTTATTTAGAGCTTATCAGTGCTTGTGACCTGTCCATCTAGCTTATTTTTATCTTATTTTATCTTTTGTTTCTTGTATAAAGCTTTTTTCAAGCTTATCTTGAGCTTGAGTTCCAACAGTCAAGCCAAAAGCTTAACTGTTGGACTCATAAGCTCACATTTTGCTTATTTTGAAGTTTGTAAAGTTTTGTCTTCATTAAACTTGTTTAATATCAGTATTTAGTTAATCCAAAAAAAAAAAATAATAAAAAGCTCCACTTTGCAAATAAGTGATAGCTTCTATTTAAGAAGCTTATTGCTTATTTGCTTATTTTCATTAAGCACATAGTGTTTTTATATTTTTCCTAGGTTCCTTTATTTATTTTAGAATTATGTAAAAAGTTTCAGATTTTTCTTTATTTATTTAATACTTTTAATAAATCAATAATAGTTTTTAGTAATTAATAATAGTAAATAATTAATAATAAATAGAATAATTGTGTAAAAAATACATTTTTAGTTTCAAAAATTCTTTTATAATATCTTAGATTTTTCAGATTCTTTATTTCATTTTTCTAAGCTAATTTTAGATTTTCTTATTATTTAATTCATTATTAAATACATTTAATTCATTTTTAATTTATAATAATTAAGTAAATAGTGTAAAAATTTATTTTAATTTTCTAATAATTTTCTTATCTTTTTAGGATTCCAAAAATATGATTTTCACATTTGTGGGAGTTGTATTGGACTGAATTCACTTTTTATTTTGGTACGGTTACGTAATTTTTACGTACACGTACGCGTTTTAGGTTTTAGATTTTCTTAACATTTTACTAAGTTTGTAAATATAGTTAACTATTTTATTTTTATTTAATTTGCATTTAAGCCGTTAAGGCATGCAAATTCCCTCTTTGGGAATGTTTGTTTTATTTCGTTTTGTACGTTTACGTTTATTTGAATCTAAACGTACGTTTGTAAATCCTTTTATATTTTAGGGTTTCTGATTGCACGTTTCTTACTGATATAGCTGTGACAGAGCTATTACTATTCACATTCCAGTGTTAGTCAGTCAGATTCCCATACTTTTATATATTCAATATCATTTCAACACACACATTCGTTGTATTACATTTTTCACACCTCGTTGGGACATAACGACCCGGGGATATATTCCTATACTCCCATGGATTTAAATTGCATTTGGTCCTAGATTAGTTTGACTTTTACTGTTGACCATTCACAAGTGGTTGACCGTATTAATTATAACTAGTTTGGGGAGGAATCACAAAACCAACCCAACTAGCCCAAAAACGAATTAATATCTCGTGATTTAACTTAATAAACATGTCTTACCTTTATACGAACTATTAGAACACACAACTAGCAATGTCTTTCATATAAACATCTTATAAAAGTAGTCGTGTTTCGATTTCTTTAAATAGCTCGAGTAAATTGTGTAAACCATGTTTTAAAAACTAACTAAGAACAATATTGGGCCTAGAGTTGTGCTTCGCTAAAGGGCCAATAGTGTAAGAATTAAGCTATTAGTCAAATAAGCTCCATTGGTCTTAAATAAGCCTTGTAAAAAGTCACACATTCTTTCTTTATCATTTAGACCTCTTTGGATTAAAAACGTAACGCATTTTAACTATAAGGACTAAAACTGTCAAATTGTGAAACCTGGGTATTGAAACTGTGAAAACAGTTTCTAAGGGATTTAAATTAACTTTTAAATTAATTTCAAGTCTTATATATACATTTGAACTATTTTTGGAATATTGTTAAACTTTATATTTAACAAAGGACTAACTACGTAACGCAAATACAGTTAGGATAAAAAGTATAAAATCGGGAAAGGACAAGGACCAACTATTTTTCACTTAACATCCTCATTCTCATCACCACGTCATTTCACATGCATTCATACATTCTAGTTACATACATTTAACTTTCGTTATCTATTAAACGATTTCACTCGCATATCATTTCATCATATTTTAAGGAGATAATACCTCGAGTCAAGTGACATAAGAATCAAGATAATATCATTGTATGATATTATATTTTCTTAACTTGAGGCATTTTAGGCATATCACACTCACATCATCAAATCGTTATACGATATCTCACGTTCACACTCATCGTTAGTTACAAGTCGAATACTTAGATATTCCTCATATTCAGGTCTCGTATTGAAGACGTTTCCGTGATCGTTTCTATAAGTCTTACTTGATCTTATAATTCCATCTTGTCAGCTACACTCCAGGTGAGTCGTGGCCCCTACTTTTAATAATTGTTTTAATAACTCTTTTGGGGGAGATACATGCTTTAACTGTTTTAAGTATTTTTATACTTTGAAAACACTCATGATTCATTCGAAATCATCCACTATGTTTTACATGTTTTGAACCACCCTTGACAGGGATATATGCACGTTATATTTGCAAACTGCTTGCTTAACTGAAATGCTATATCTGAAAAGATAACATTCTCAAACTACTTGTTGTAACAAGATACTGAGACTCATTTATGCATTCATATAACAACTGAATGTACTGTTAACTTAACTGTGATGTTTATACATCTCAACTGGAAATAATTGCCAAACTAAAGTATGTGTATTCTATGAGAAACCCGAACCCTATATTGCCTAAGTTTAACTATATTGCCATAAAGTCCCTCGATCATGAGCCATTAATCACTGCGGTGAGCGCGAATATAGTGGACAGCTTCGAAACCTGTTAAGGCTGACGACCTATCACACTAAATATGGGCGGAATGCCGGATGGCTAGTCGTATTTAGTGGCGATACACTATATTCGACACAAATAGGTTGAGGCAATCACCTATTCTTTAGGGCAAAACCATCAGTAACCCTGATGTGACTTTCTCCGTTTTATGGTACTCTTGTTAACGTTTTGCGCGTCATGAGGCTTAGAGCAATATAACTTTTGAATATATATGGCTTCTTATATATATTCGGATACAGCTGTATTTAGTAACGACCACTCTACACTGATAGACATCAGACCTTATACTAGTATTTGTACTATGTGTCGTACTAGGAACTTAACTGTTATCCTATATGATTTAGTTGTACTTTATGATAAAGACAACATAATGCATGGCATATCGTATTATAAAAGCTTAACCATTATTTCATTACAAGCATAACTCATTTTCCTTTAAACTTGAAACCTATGATTCCTTGAGATCATAAATGATTTACTCATGGATTGTTATCCAATTTCAAACTTACTAGTTACTTCAAGAAGTACTAGTATTTATTTCAACTCTCAACTCTTGAAAACATTGAAAGAAAGTTATTTTCTATCAAACTCCGCGAACTCACCAACCATTGTGTTGACGTTTTAAGCATGTATTTCACAGGTAATCAACGGAGCAGGACAAGACACGGAGTGGGCATTAAATACTCTGATAACTTAAATGGTGTGAAAATCAAATATGTCATTCTTTTCCAAATCATCATAATTTTTGGAGTTTTCAAATCAGATCTTACAAACTTTTTACTAAAACCATTCTTTTGAATGACATATAACTTTTAAAACGCCTTTCCCGAGCCATTTTCTAAAATTTTAGACTTCGATCCTCAGTGTAACACCCAAATATTTTCCGCTGCCATAAAACCGAATTTGGGGGTGTTACATCATAGTGTTGTGGCAACACTATCAGCCACCAAAAACATCGGGTTGCCGCCCGAGTCATGACTGGTCCTTATGTGGCAGTTGTTGCATCTCTGCGAGGAGGTATATTTCTCTTAATTCCACCGAAAAAATATGAGTTTGGAATTTATTTCGTGTTCACATTATATTAGGGTAATTCAATTAACAGGGTAATTTCATGGAACTTCATAACTATACTTCCACAATACAATTTCTTCAACGACTGGTGCTATAAAGGGGGGGGGGGAAAATCATGATGTGTACTGTGATTTGGATACATATAGATTGATCGTCTTCGATTCTCATCAATGGGTGTCATAATATAGTAAGGAATAAGTGTGTCATCTCGACTCGTCTGTGTTCAACCATAACGCCTACGACAGTATATAAGATGGTCACATTACTCATGAATATAGGAAAGCAACCATAGTCATCATAAGTTGACATCAATAAGTAGCAATCATAACTAACAGCACTGTTTTAATAACTTGCTTGATTGTTTACAAAACAACATAATACAAGACCTTTCATTAATGCCATATGTGGCAAGTTAAGGTGTCCATGCTACGAATGTTACATAGAGAATCTATGAGCCGTCTGGCATGTCTCTTAATCTGTTTCGGAGCTTTCAGGCTAACTTATTTAATATCTTTACCCTCTAATCTCTGTGCAGTTTCCATGTCCGTGAGGCATCTCTGGAACTCCTGATTTATACTCAATTGGGCAGCCAACATCGCCTCTTTAAGGCGGTAATCCTCTGACTCTGAGTCTTTACGGTGTCCTTGGCTATTCTTAAGGTTTTCTCTACACTCTTTACCCTACCATGTAACCTTTGTGCTGCCTCTTGGGTTACAACTTGTGTGTGCTCAATAGTATCCACTCTGAGACTCATATCGGAGTTCTCCTGTCTTTTGATGGACATCCTCCCGAATAACACTCTGAGGTCCTGGTCGTATGACTCATAACGATCAAGTGGTAATTCATTAAGATGATTGTAGTGAAGCTCTACTACACTAGCTAGTGAATCTAGCTGAGTATGAATTTGTGTGACAGTGTCAGTCTCAGTAGCTACTGGCGATGCTTCTGGAGATGGGGAGTCTGAAGTCTTGAATAATGGTGAAAGAGACACAAGGTCTGAATTCCCTATAGTGGTGTGTCCATCCATACACGGTATATCCTTCCATACCGTGTCATCCTCTGTTTAAATCTGAGCTCCTCTCGAACTCTGACCAATTTCAAAAGTACCGGGCAAATCCTCCAGTGTTAGGCTAATTCGAGGTATGTCGGTCCTTGCGTGTGGTGACAATAATGTGAGTGGTGGGGATGGTGATACTGATAATGGCAGAAACATATGACGTTCTGGGGATGATGGTGGTGATGACTCGATCATATCAAGAGGTGAGGTGGGTGACAAAAGTGGTGGTACTACGGGAACTAGGCAGGCCCGTATTCTCCTACTAGGAGTGTTTATCCGGATAGGACCACTTGGGGTTCTTCTGAATAACCTCAGGAATGGTTCGAGCTCATAGGGTTGTAAGACTCTTACTTGCCTGCTTCGAAAAGCCCGAGCAGGTGAGGGTGGTGATGGTGCAGGGGAAGGAACCTCTGCAGCAGGTGTAGACTCCCATTGCCATATATCCACGTGTTGGGTATCTGGGGGAGGTGAGTGTGGGTGTGTGATCGGTGTTTGTGTGGGGAAAGTTTCACTTTCTTCAAAGGGTTCGGTTTCCTCTGGTGCAACCTGTGACACTGTAGGTGTCGACACAACCGGTAGGGTGGTGGATGAGGTAGTGTCCTCTATCTCTGGTCAGAGGAGGAGGTAGTATGGTGTGGGGACATAGACATGGTACTGTAACAACCCAGTAAATAATAATTGTAAATAAAATCAAGTGTGTGTAAAACAAGGTGAAATAATCAGGTGTGTGTAAATCGACATAAAATAATCAGGAGGGTGTGTGAGAGTTATCATAACATAATCAGGGGGTGTGAATCAATCATGGCATAACCGGGGTGTGTGAATCAATCATAACATAATCAGGGTGTGTGAAGCAATCATAACATAATCAGGGTGTGTGAATCAATCATGGCATAACCGGGGTGTGTGAATCAATCATAACATAATCAGGGGGTGTGGGTATTAACATAACACAATTCAGGGGGGTGTGTGTGTAAACATAGCATCATCGGGGTGTGTGGGGGTAAATATCAAATAAGAAAATCTTAAAACGCAATATACTGAGCACGGTGTTGCAGGCACGGAGGGCGTAAAGTGGTATGGTGTAAAAGTCATTCATTTTGAAAATGTGTAATTATAGTTAAATGTTTGAAAACATTTTGTTCTCTATAATTATAGCTCTGATGCCAATCTGTAACACCCCCAAATTTGTTAAATAGCAGCGGAAGGCTAATCGGGGTATTACGGGGAGGATCTTTGCATAATAATAGAAAACGACTCAAAAGAGACGTTTTAAGAATACATTTTTGTCCCATAGTGTTGAGTTACAAAATATGAAAAATATCAGAGTTAAAACTTCCCAATAATGGGTGTAATAGTTTTGGGAATGAATGACAATTTATTATTTTACACCACAATTATAACCCTGAGTTAAATGCCAGCTTCGTGCCCTGCTGCTCCACTAGATACCTGAGAATACATGCTAAAAAGTCAACAAAATTGTTGAGTGAATCATAGAGTTTGTAATTTTAAATGAGTTGGGTGAACACAAGTAGTGATTGCCTGAGTATTACAATCATGTTTAATCAATAATAATAATGTATATTGCCATAAGTCTCATGAACTCAACCTTAACAGGGGTGTGTGGTATCAATAAATGCCCTTGGGGTAGGAGCTTGCCATTCTCCTAGTATGTTCAAATACAGTGCATTTGGCTATCTACCGACTATCGCAAGTCTAGCACAAATGGGTTGTCAACACCAATAGATCTATTCACAAATATTCGCGTTCACTCGTAAGTGACTAAGGTTCATGATATAAGGGACTTTCATAAATATATCGGGGCAAAAAGGGGTGTGTGTACTTATGCAATAACATTCAGGATAGCATACAATAAAAATACTTGTGTTCAGTTGTAGCATGTATCTCCCCCGTGGAGTTTATAAAACTTGTAAATAAGTAAAAAGCGGGGCCATGACTCACCTCAGTTGGGGGTGTGGTAAGTAAGTGATATCAAGTGCAATTCGGGAACGGCTCCAACACACAACCTGGATAATAATAAAGTCTAAGTATTTGCTGTTTGTGACTTATATAACAATGTGTGTGAAAAAAGAGGTAACAGATAGTGACGGGTGGGTGATATAAGTTTGGGTAATTTACATTTTTGGTCCTTATACTTTATATTTTTACATTGTTAACTTATATATATTACAAAATGACATTTCAATACCCTTGGTTCATAAATATTCCATTTATATCCTTGAATTACAGTTTTGACAGTTTTGGTACCTCTTTATAGGTATTTACACATTTAGTCCTCCAACTTTGTAAAATTACACTTTTAGTCCATATACTTAAAAGCATGACATTTTTGCACTTATAATATCCAAATAATCATTTTATGCTCTTAGTTTACTGAATATACTGTTTTAACCTCAGTTTTATCAGTTTGGCAGTTTTAGTCCTTGTAGTTTAATAGTTTAGCAAAACTAGTCATTTTTTAATTTAAGTGTTCATTTCAAGTTCAAATACTTCCAAAATTACACATTTGACTAAAAATCATTTGTAGATTCTGTTTATATCCTCAATCTACTATTTTGGCAGTTTCAACACTTAAGTTTCAAAATTGACAGTTTTGACCCCTCAAGTTTACATATTTTGCATTTTTGGTCCAAAACACAAGTTTAGCTTATGGTTTTATTTATTTTACTTTTTTATACTTCCAGAAGTTATGTCAAGCTCGTGGGAGCTTATTCAGTGGCTTAAAGTGGCTAAAAGCTTATTTTATACGCTTAATGGGCCAAACAAAACATACGGCCCTTTTGTGTTTTGGTAGGCCCATTGGACTTGAGCTTTTTAGGGGTGTTTCATGAGCTTATTGTGAGCTTATATCCACAGGAAAAATAGCTTATACGTTGCTTATAAGCTAAGTGCTTATTTTTGTTTGTTGGGCTTATAAGCCCGTTAAGGGTTTTTAAACTAGTTTTAGCTTCTGTTCGAGTGACATGAGCTTTGAGCTTGGGAGGTTGATCAAACAAGCTCATGTGTGAGTGGTGAGGGTACCTCCTGATTGTTGGGTGTTCAAAGAAACGGGTTACATCTTTTATTCGTTATAGTGTACGTTCGAAAAATATGTTACAAGGCCATATTAACGTGACATGATCACTGCTGCTTGAGATGATATACATAGGCAGTTTTGAAAGTGATCAAGTGACATTAAGTATGTGTGATTATGAGTGTTAATATAACGTTGTGAGCATGTAACGAAAACGTACATCCATTTTTATCTAGGTCGCGATCCATGTGAGTGTTTTTGCTACGTTTTAAACTCAACGAATACATGAAAATAAATATGGAAAGTGTGTGTGATTCGTACGTAACATAATAAAAAATATAAACCAAGTTTTTGAGAAAGCTTACAACACCTATTAAAAGGTGGGTCGTTCGTGGCTGTTGAGACTAGGGAGGGCACAAGGATGTTGTGGCTCGTTGTTGGTACACCAAAGATTTGAGAGAGACTTGGTGATGACTTGTACGCACTAGCAAACACTAGATGTGGTCCTTGATCTCCTCGACAGTAAGCAGTGAGCAAAGGGAGAACTTGAAGTGTTTTGTGAGTGAGTTAGAGTGTGTGTGAGTGAGTTTGCATGAATATTACTCTCGGTTTATATAATAGAAGGAGATAGCCATTTGAGCAAGTTGGACGTTTTGGATTAGAGGTTGTCAGACAATATTCGAATGAGATTATTCATGTATCTTTTGATTCAATATTTCACTTGTAATATGGATGAGGTTTGTATCGTAGGTCACATAAAATATTATAAACTCGCAAGTTGTAGCATTCGAATATTGTCAGAATTGTTATTGCGTCTATTCGAAGTTATAGTATTTTATTTGCATGCATCAAGTGAATGGCAAGTTGAATAGATATTGCCAGTGAATATATTCGAATGAGATTGATATCTCAATTGGCATGTGCTAAATAATAGTTTAATAATATGGCAATTTGATATTTGAATCACATGATTTGAAAATAATATGCTACGTATATGTTTATATATATATATATACATATATGAAAGTTGTGTAAATTATAAAGTATACGTACCCGAGTGAGATTTACTTTAGGTCTCGTTCATAAACCAAATGTTCGAAATAAAATGTGAGATTTATCACTCTTGAGTCTTGGGTGTATAGAAAATTGAGTTATGTAAAATATATGGTATTCTTGTGTGTCGAAAATAGATTTAAATGAGACCAAGTATATACACTTTAGATCGGCTAGTAATAAAAGAAAATAAAGTTCTGGGCTTGTATTGAGTTGGGCCGTGAATAGTAATATGCCAAAATATATTTAAGGGTCCGTTTGGTATATAGTTGGGTTTAATTTCGAGTGGGCTAGATTATTAACGTGGCCCAATGTGTTTGTGAGTTAAATTTGGTATCGAGGCCCAATTTGTGAAACAGTGAGTACCAGGGGGGGTTTGTGAGTGTGTTGACTTGATTTGGTGAAATCAATAATATTGTGTTATATATATATTTTCATTCTGAAAAATATTATGGTATGTGTGTGAGCACATTCCAGGAAAATGGGAATCACATAGCATATATTGATTCATAGTGTAAACAAAAGTTTAAAATTTTGCCTAAAAATGGGAGTGTGAACAGTAATACATAATTAATCCATGATTAGTGTTTATTAATAACTGAGATTTTTACAGGAGGTTACAGATCAAAATTGGGAAAATGGAAAAATTAGTCCCTGGAGTTTTCTGAAATTACACCTTTGCTCCTTGTACTTTGCCTAAACCTAAAATCATTAAACCTATACTTACACTATCCGGATATCATAAAACCAAATCCAATCCACAACAAATAAACCCAACCCCGCTCCATAACCCATTCCACTTACCCGGTCAAATCTTGCAATAACTATCAGTCAAACCCAAAATAAAACACCCGCGCCCCTTTCCAATTAATTACTGTTCACGAAGAACCCTAGTTTACCCAATCCAGATAATTACCACAATTAAGGGTATATTCGTACTTCACATACGCTTCTAGAAGGACTGACATGGTCTGACAACA
Source organism: Artemisia tridentata subsp. tridentata (assembly GCA_021014915.2). Lineage (NCBI taxonomy): Eukaryota > Viridiplantae > Streptophyta > Magnoliopsida > Asterales > Asteraceae > Artemisia > Artemisia tridentata. Next base: position 165,447,306 of record CP139503.1, read on the forward strand.
CCAGGGATTGCCAGCATGGACAAACGAAGCAACCTCATTGGTTGAAACACATCATTGTGCAAAATCAAGGGTTGAGATGAATGATGATGACAAGATGATGAAATGAAGGGCTGAGATTAGTGGGATGAAACCCTAGCTCCCTCAGCTTATGGCTATAAATACATTTCTTCAGTCACGATTTGGGGTAGTTAGGTTTTTTAGGAATTAGGAGTAGTGTAATGTAGGTAGTTTTAGCTTATTGTTCAGCTTATTGTAGCTTCTGTTCAACTTTTTATATTTGTACTGTCAATTTAGTATTTTAATGTAAGTCAATGTTTGGTCAAACTGCTTATTTCATTTCTGTTTATGCTCATTCAGGGAAATCTCATCTTATTTGTCCTAATTATTGCTTTTCTAAGTATATTAGATGGTTAGAATTAGTTAAATTTTCTAGTGTCTTTAAAATCCTCAAAAAGCCAAAAAAAAAAAAAAAAAAAAAAATAAGTCAATAGAGGTATAGCTTATCTACTGCTTATTTACCTTTGATAGTTGCTCATTAGGATTTTATTAAGTTTGTTAGTATATGTTAGTTCATAATTCTAGCTTATTTGGTCTATTCTAGTTCAAAATATCAAAACAGTTACATTAAAGTAGTGTTTGGCACAACCTAAAATGAGTTGATTTAGATAGTTCCTATTCACATGCACTTGGGTCAAATTCGATCTAGCTTGATTTAGCTTATATAAGCTGTTTGTTGTTTGATTTAAGCTGTTTTGAATAGTTTGGTAGTTTTAAGTTGAACTTTATAAGTTTAAGGGCATTTACTGTATGAATAGGCTTTTGAATAAGGAATAAGAGTTTAGGCATTGATTTTGATGTTTTTGAGCTAAAACCAGTGATTAAAATGAGTAGTAGTAGTTTGATTGAATTTCATTCAGATTTGAGGTATTTTGGTTAGAATTAGTCAAGAGTTTGCTTCATAGTCATTTAAGTCTGCATCAGTTTTCATTTTGCCCAGATAAGTGCTTAATTTTGATTTATAGTGTCTGATATTCCTTTCATAAGCTGTTTGCTAGTTGATTAATGCTTATTCACAACTTCCAGTTCAAATTCTAGCTTAATAATAGCTTTTTGATAGCTTTAAATATGGTTCCTTAGTTCTGCACAACCTGCATCAGTTGCTACTTTGTCTGATCTGCCCATGTTCTAAGCTGGTTTATAAGCTCTTTAAAAGCTTTTCTGGGTCTGAGATTTAGTTAATAAGTACTTTGGTGCTTGAATATTATTTTAGTTTAGCTTTTTAGATTGAGATTAGATGTTAGGTGCCTATTTGTATCACTCACAAGCTTTTTAGAAGCTTTTGAGTCATTTTCAGTCAACCTTAGCTTCTTTTTAGATAGGTTTAGATAGTAGTAGCTTATTTGCACCTTTTCCTTTAGCTTATAACTCTTTTAGATTGCCTTTTAGTTCACTAATTTTTCCTTTCAAGCTTTTCATAATTTGTAGTTTAAAATTCCAAAAACCTCTCTTTTATCACTATTCACGACACTAATCACGAACCCGATGTCACAAATTCCATTCATCCTTCATTGGGGAAAAACGACCCGGGTTACACATATTTCCTTTGTGTTTCCCTATTCCTTGAACTATAATTGACGAATCAATACCCCTTTGCAACAAGCCGTTCCTTATTCTTCAGAACATCACCGTGCTCATCGAGCTTTACTTTGAAGATCCATTTTAGAGCAATGATCATTGCACACTCTGGAGGAGGCACTAATTCCCATACTTCAAGTCGATCAAATTCATGTATTTCATCTTGCATAGTATTAAACCAACAGACTTTGGACATGACCTATTTGAAGTCTTTTGGCTCGACTTTGGAAAGTACGGAATTGAAGAAACACCACAGTGCATCAGTGGCAAGTTTCTTTCGTGTAGATACCAGACGAGAAGGGTTACCAATGATGTTGTCAATCGGATGATCATTGGTCCATTTTCTGAGATGATCATGTGGTTGAGGATAAGAAGGTTATGTTGCTGTGTTGAAGTCCCCTGAGGAAGATGTCTCTGTAGAAGATTCAGGAGTGAATATATTCTCGAATGGAACATCATTAGCAGGAGCAAAAGGATTCACTTCAAAAGAATTATCAACTGCAGGGCCAGGTTGTACCGAAGAAGACTGAACATTCGATGATGACGGTGAATGACTGACAGATAGTGCTTCTTGACTAATTGAGATAGATACCGATGGACCATCTGAGTTGTGTAGAACTTGAGCATCAGCAGCTAGAGGTGAAGGTGGTGCTTCAGTTGTAGCATCACCAGTTGGTGGCTCATAGTATTCATCAAACATCAGATTAAACAAGTTCTTTAACTCCTCACTGGTAGGTGGCACACAAGGAACTACAGGAGTGGAATTCTGTACAAGACCTGAACTAATTGGTCCAGGCGACAAAAGATTAGGAGCGGGTCCAGAACTGGTGTGTCCAGGAGCCGTTTGCTCAGTCAGCTCATCAAAAGTTACGTGAATTGTTTCCATGATTTGTCGGGTTCGTTTGTTATAGATTCTGTACCCTTTGCGATCTGGTGCATATCCAACGAAGAATCCTATGTCTGCTTTAGCTTTTTGTTTTCCCAAATCCTAACTGTAATTTGTCGGTTAGCACAGAGCACCGAACACTCGCAGAAAAGAAAGATCTGGTTTCTTGCCATGAATCAGCTCATAGGGAGTTTTGTTGTGATTAGTATGAATCAGGGATCGGTTCTGGGTATAACATGCTGTAGCAATTGCTTCTGCCCAAAGAAACATCGGTGCCTTGGAAAATATGAGCATGGTTCGTGCGGCTTCCACAAGAGTACGGTTTCTTCTTTCAACAACACCGTTCTGCTAAGGAGTGCGTGGAACACTTTTATGGTGAGTTATGCCAATACTTTCATAAAACTGACTGAGTTGTTGGTTAACAAACTCAGTTCCATTGTCTGTACGGATGATTCTGACAATTTTGTTGAGTCTCACTTGCAGCTGTTTGATTAGTTTGATGATAACCTCTGGAGTTTCGTCCTTGGTTCTCAAAAACTTCACCCATGTAAATCGAGAGTAGTCGTCGACTATCACAAGAATATACTTCTTCCCATTTATACTCTGAACTCTCATTGGTCCGCACAGATCCATGTGAAGGGTGTGAAGAACTTCCATAATGGTATTGACGGTTTTGGGTTTGTGAGTATGTTTCTTGCTTTTGCCCAGTTGACATGCAGAACAAAGATGATCTTTCTCAAATTTTAATCTGGGCATGCCTCGTACAAGATCCTTTCGAGAAAGGTCATTTATGGTGCCGAAGTTTAAGTGATTTAAACGACGGTGCCAAAGCCAAGATTTTGTCTTTGAGGCCTTTGAAAGCAAGCAAATAGGAGAGGACCTCATCATTTCTTCAATGGAGATGGTGTATAGATTGGTGCCACGACTGCCATTCAGAAGATCAACACCATCCAACTCTCTGACGAAACATGTGTGTTTTCTGAATGCAACTTCAATATCGGAATCACAAAATTAACCAACAGAAAACAGATTATGCCCTAGTCCTTCCACGTAGTATACCCGGGAAATTACATTGTCACTAAAAACGTAATCTCCATAACCCATGATTGCCCCAAAATGGTCGTTCCCAAATCTAACTGTCCCGATAAATTTCTTCACGAAATTCTTGAACCGTGAGCGATCCCCAGTCATATGTTTTGAGCAGCCTGAGTCCAAATACCAAAGGACGATTGTACGATCTGCATTTGAAAACAGAAAACGATGATTAATTGAAAAAGGTGGATCCCCATGTGCAACTGGGGTCCGTTTGGTTAGCACAAACAAACTCTGGAGCAATAGAATTAATAGATGCTATGTTGTCAATAGTGATGGCATCACTAGTAGTGGCAATTGACCTAGTTACATGACATTGTGTCACTAAAGGCAAAATTCGACCAGTTGGTTTTCATTCCTTAACAGTCACTACTTTATGATTAGTTATTCTTGTTAAGGGGCACTGATCTCCTAAAGTGAATTTCCTTCCAGTGGGTCTCCATTGATAACCGACATTGGCAAACACTTTTCCTGTTGTAATCAATTCAGTTTTCCTAACATTCTTAACTTGGGAGTGTTTAGAGGACATAAAAAATGACACAACACAATCATCATGATTACCAGAAATTAAACATTCGTTACATGTTTTACAGACATCATTAGAATTTGAATTAATTACAGTACACTTAAAGCTAATACTAGAATCAACACGATTTATTCTATTCAAAGCAAACTTATTGTTCCTAGGGTGGACTTCTACTTTCTTCTCTTGAACACTCTTAGCCGGCGCATTCCTATCTTTCCTTGTATTGCGTCTAGGATTTGACCCGCTAGCTTTGGTGTCACAGTTCACTCCTGTAGAGGTAATGATGGGAACATTAGTGTGTTTCACTATCATTTGTTTTTTCGGTTTTGATGTGCTGGGTTCAGATGTTCTCAGTGGTGCATCAAAGGTTACATGCTTGTTCATAGTCGTAGAGGATGATGCAGCATATCTATCTCTTTTGTTATCAATCTTAGGACTTGTGCCAATGACGTATTCTAAAAGTTCCTGAGACCGTTTAGTGAGGAAGCAGACATCTACAATTGCACTATCAAGTGGTTTATCTATTTTATCCTCTTCAATGATCTCACGAAGGGTATCAAGGCTATCCTTAAGGTGATTGAGATATACTTGATGGGCAGACCTATTGTTCCTAAGGGGAAATCGAATAGGCACAACATCAACAACATACTTACTACAGGCAGAATCCTTTGGAACAACATTGTCACTAGTGATAATTGGCATTTTCCCTTTCACCTGCGTCTTTAGATTCTCGATCTTATTTAACAAAGAAGTTATCTTTTCATTGTGATTGTTTCGTGTGACTTTAATTGAGTCATATAACTCTTTGTAATGCTGTTTGACTTTTGAATTTTTAGCTCGAAAACACTCATTTTCATAGTGTAACTTATTGATGGTGTCTTAATAGTGAAAATTCTGAGAATCTAAAGACAATGGTTTATTGGTTCCAATTGCTTCACTCTTGTTTGACTTTAATTGGGTAATTTGGGCCCTCAATTGACTAATCGTGTTCGTGTGAGCTTGAATTTTTTCATCGCGTTTGCTTAATTCAAAATATGTATCAAATTCAGGGGCATCCAAAGATGTCTTGGCATTTGAGATTTTACATCTTTCTTCTAAATGTTGATATTTTAATTGCAAATTAAGATGATCAACCTCTAGTTTTGAAAACGCCTAACCATGTTATCATGGTCATTATTTTGAATTTTCTCATGCAATTTCAAATTTTCCACCTCAAGCTCAACAACACGATTTTGGGTAACATTCAATGCAATAGAATATTCATGAAATTGACAAGCAGTTAATGCAGAATCAGTAGCAGTATAAAATATATCCTGTGCAATACATCTAGCAATCAAATTCGCATTGGTGATGAGAATATTCTTCCTCTCAATCTCACGACTCATAAGTTCTATAGCATTTTGGGACACCTCATTTTCCATATCATTAAACACTACTTTCATCTCATGTACTTCAGATTTAAGGGTTTTTTGCATCCCTTCGAAATGTTCTTTGAGTAGTTTAAAGAATGGAATAACCTCAGTTTAGTAGCACTTTTTTGTTTGTTCAAAACCCATTTCCCCCTCAGTAATTCCAGTTGGCGTAATTCTCTTCTTGCATGTTTTATCAAAATCAGCAAATAGTTGACCAAGTACATATATGCTAATTAGGTTTTTACATTCTGTTTGAAGAGTCAAAGGAACTAAATGCCTAGGTGTATTGGGAGGATAACCGTTACAGCCGCAATTTTCCTAAGGGATGGAGTTTTGGCTTTAAGTTCATCGTCCTTTCTCTTTTCAATGTCTAAAGACCAAAATATTTGTTCAGGCGTTAACTTCATTTGAGGTGCAAACACAGTCAATCAATTCTCCTCATAGTAATCATGGGGTTTGACTATGATTCGTTTGGCTATGCATTTGGGATCCTTCATTTTTTCAGTCATCCTTTCTCTATTTCTTACTTCAATCTCATTGCTCTCTTCTAATGATGACACCTCAGGAGGGGCATGACCAGGCTTAAGCAATTCATTTCCATCATATAATGCAGGTTGGACTATTTTAGCACTCCTAAGTAAAGCTACTTTAGGTTCACCTACATTATTTATACTATGTTTATCACACAACTTTTTGTACTTTTGAATCATTTAAGCAGTTTGTCTGGTTTGGTCTTGTGTGTACAACTTGTTTTCAATCTTATTCTTTAACGTTTTAAGTTTGGAGAAATCATTTAAGAGTTTTGTTTCTTTTTCTTTGAAATCTTGTTTTAGAGTGTTTACAGTTTCTTGAATCTCCTGTTTTTGTTTAACAGTTTGATCCACTTGTTTTTGTAAAGAATACAACTCCTTTTTCAATGTTTCTTCCCTTAAATTATGTTCTGTTATGAATGTACGCATTTGACTATCCATTTTCTGCTCACGTTCAGTTAGCTCAAACTTCGCATGTTGTTCATATATGGCCACCTGATCTTTATAGATGTTAAGTCTAGTGGTCAAGGTATCATCGGGGACAAACACAGTGTTCTCATGCCACTCACAAGCATTATCTACAATACAATCATTTTCAACAACAGAAGATGTACAACCTGGTACATCAGACACGTTGTTGTGATTCACATATTGTTCATATGGAATAATATTACTATTTCCCATGTCAACAGTATCTGATTCAACAACATCTGTCTGTTGTACTTCGTTCGGAATCTTCTGTTCATCTACCACGTTATATTTGTCATAAAGCTTTAGTACCTCAGATATGACAGATACATTGGAAGGACCAGCTTGTTGAGGTGATGATGCAACAGAGGACAGGTTAGCCATGAAGATGGTTTGAGCAGTGGGTTCATCATCAACATCTGAGTCAAAGGCATCACAGTCATTAGCTTGGAAGATGTTGGGATCGTCAAGTGCCAGGTCTTGAACTGGTTGATCATCCACATTAGCATCAAATGTGTTCCCCCCATCACCAGCAAGAAACAACAATTCTTCTTCATCCAGCGCTGCTCCATTATCTTGAGTTTGCATCAACAGCATTTTATCCTTGAAGTAGTCAGAGTTCTGTGGACGCTTTGGTTGATTGCAGTTTGTTGCTATGTGTCCAAGACCACCACAGTTGTAACACTTGGGTTGCTTTCCCTGCCCCTGATTTGCATTCCCTACTCTGATCTGCACATTACCCCGACCCATGTTCCTTTGATTCAAGTTCTGCATTCCCTAAACATTCTGAACCACAACCCTTCCATCCTCCACAGTTGCTTGATTGCGTGGGTTTGACGAAGTTCTAAGTTGGTTGTTGATTTGAGGGAGCGTTGCTTTGAACTGTTGTACAAGTAAGGAAACTTGGTTGGTGAGACTATCAATCATCTTGTCGGTATGAGAATATCCTGAATCCAGTTGGGGATTCACAACAGATGATGGGTACAATGACTATTGGACGAATGATGTATGATTTTGTGATGAATAGGGATGGTGATAAGCTTTATCAGGTGAAGATTGATTGAGTGGCTGAACATTTGCAACAAATGCAAGTGGATCATTTGGTGTTGTTGGATTGAGTTTTTCCCTCAATAGACGATCATAATTCGCATGCTTTTCATGTTGTTGTAAGTAGGCATACAGTTGTTCATAATTTGTATCTCTCAATCCTTTGTTGAGTTTCACTGCAGTAACAAATCTGTCCCACTCTGGTGTCATATTGTTCACAAACTTTTGAGTTGAGTTGGATGTTTGGCATTGTCATTCTGATGATCCTCATATCATTCACAAGCTTGTGAAATCTCACGTAATAGTCAGTGATGTTCTCACCAGGATTCATCTTAAAGTGCTCAAACTCATCATATAGCTGAGATTCACGATCTTCTTTTGTTAGTTCAGATCCAGCCAGAAGCATCTTAACATTGTCCCAAACAGCTTTGGCTTCAGTATTGAAGTTGATAAACTTGTAGACATCTTTGGGAAGTCCCTGAATTACAATGTTAGAAGCTCTAATGTCAGCATCATGACACTTCTTTTCTTCCTCATTGAGATTGTTGTAAGTATGTGGCCTGTCGATTCCAAACGTGACCGTTCCGTCCTCACCGGTAGTTACAGCATCTCTAGTGGTGCCCATCTGAAAAGGTCCTTCATCAATGGATTTAAGAATATTAAATCCATTCTCTTTGCCCAAGCAGTACAGTCGTATTCTTTGTGCCCATGATTCATAGTCCGTCCTATCAAGCATAGGAGGGCGGGTATCGGACCCGGCAGCTTGAATGTCATCAGAAGCAGTGCTTATCATGATGTAGACGGGATTTTACAATTCTTGAGATTTAAACCGAGAAATTGAATCTTCCGCGGGATTTTCTAAAATCAACAAGAGAAACCGTAAAATCAACAAGAATGACCAAGAGTAACTTGCAATACTGATCTTCAAAATTCAAGTCACAGAAGCCAAATCTCAACTGATCAAATCGCAACAAGTCAAGTCACAGTTTGTCAAATCGCAACAAGTCAAATCACAATTAACCAAATCGCAATAAGTCAAATCGCAAGTGTCAACTCGCAACGTCAACTCGCAACAGGTCAAATCGCAATAGGTCAAATCGCAATCTGTCAAATCGCAACAAGTCAAATCACAGCTGGTCAACTCGCAATTAATCAAATCGCAATTTAGTCAACAGTAACTTAAGTCGCAAAGATCAAATCGCAGGCTTTGTCAAATCGCAGGCACACTCAAATCGCAACCCAGAAAAACACCCAAATCGCAGAGATCAAATATCAATAATTCAAATCGCAGACTGGCTCAAATCGCAGATTGGAACTACCCAAATCGCAATTACCAAATCGTAACTCACAAAAGGATAGAACAGTCCATTTCTTGTCAAATCGCAACTTACAAACGACAAAACGTCCCTTTCCTTGCGGTTTGTCCTTTTTCCCTTTTTAGGTAACACACCAAATCGCAGATTCAAGATCTACCAAATCGCAATACCAAACTGCTCAACAACACTCAAATCGCAAGATAGAAACCTTTACCGAATGTCAAATCACAACCAAGAAATGACACAAAAGACTACTCGAAATTGCTCAAACGCCCAATAAATGGATGAAACAAGCTATCCAACGATTAAACTAAGATTATACCACAAATCCTAATCAAGAAAGTACAAGCTTTTAACACATTCAACCACAAACAAAATCGAATCAAAGTATTTTCCCTAAAAACTAGTCGAACCAAACTAAAGCCACAAAACTAACCAAAGAAATCCGTGAACATACACTCAAATGAATCTAACCATGGCTCTTGATACCAATTGTAATAAGTTCACAATTATATATCACACGTATGGATTTAAGTTCGGCCGAATATTGTAGGAATTCTAGAGAGAGAAAGAGCTAGTTGGGAACCTTGAGAGAGAAAGTGAAGTTGTAAGATTAATATGAAGTGAAGGTCCAACCCTCTCCCTTGGTGGGAGAGGGTATTTATACACAAACATTAGACGCCCTGTGTGGTCTGTGGAGCGAGCTGACAGTGGGTAAAGACCCGACCCAACTCCACAATACTACGATAACTAAACTAATATTAATAATCCTACGAGCTACTTAATGCTAATGAGTACTCGGGGTGACCGAGTCTTTATATGAATATTTATATTCCTAACATTAAGGAAGTGATATGGCCGGATGACAAGAATGAAGCCAGAGCCATCCGTATGAAAATCAGCCAATACACCATGGAAGGAGATGTACTCTTCAAAAAATCTTATTTGATGCCCATGCTACGATGTGTCGGCCCTCTTCGAGCCAATTATGTCATTCGGGAGTTACACATGGGAGCGTGCGGGATGCACTCCGGCCCACGTTCGGTGGTAGCAAAGGCGATCCGGCAAGGATAATATTGGCCAACCATGCATCGAGATGCAAGGGAAGAAATACAAAGGTGTGACTCCTGTCAGATACACACCCCGGTGCCCAAATTTCCCAAAAGTCTCATGCCATTAATCATGGCACCGTGGTCGTTCTATCAATGGGGCATGGACGTCCTCGGTCCTCTCCCAGCAGCACCGGGGAAGGTCCAATATGTCATAGTGGCAATCGATTACTTCACGAAATGGATCAAAGCAAAACCCTTGGAAAAACACACAGGGAAAGAAGTTATAAAGTTTGTATGGAACAATATAGTGTGCCGGTTTGGTCTTCCGGCCGTCATCGTCACGGACAATGGGACGAACTTTGTTAAGGATCCATTCAAAACCTGGTGTGAGAAGCTGAAGATAAGACAGATATGTACAGCGGTGGCATACACACAAGCTAATGTGCTAGTGGAAAGAGCGAATAAAAGTTTAATGAATGGAATAAAGACACGCCTAGGGAGAGAAAGAGGCGGCTGGGTGGACGAGCTCCTAAACATTCTGTGGGCTCACCGAACGTCTCTGAAGACGAGTGATGAAGCGAAAAGTGTACCGCTTTTAAGAGGTCATTTAAGCCCTAAATCGTATTTATTTGATCAAATATCGCCCTAAATCGTTCCTTTTGTCATTTTAGGTACTTTTGAGCAGAAATCTGGAAAAGGAGGCATTTTGGACGTTTTTGGAGCATAAAAGTGAAGAAAACGACAAAGTCTCAAAAATCGGCTAAAAGTTACCCTTGACGGCGTCAGATTTTACTCTGGACGGCGTCATGGCTTGGCAAGAAAAGGTGGACGTGAAATTTACTCATGATAAGCCAGTGAAAATTGCATGTGAATTCTGACGGCGTCACGCTTTAACCTGATCAAGGGCATCACGGCTTAATTCAAAGAGGGACGGCGTCACGTTCAAGGTCTGACGGCGTCAAGCCTTGATAAGCCAGAACGGATTTTGGAGAGCTAAAGAGGGACGGCGTCAAGAAGGTCATCCGGGAACCCTAAAAGCGGCGAGGTGACGGCGTCACACTCCATAAGGTGACGCCGTCAGATCCAAAAGTCTATATATAGTTTTCTAATTTTTTGTCATTAAAAGAGAGGACTTAGTGTGGAATTTTTGGGAGAAAACCCTAAGACGATTTTAGCATCTTTTTCAAGGCTTTTTGCCTTGAGATCTTCCATGTTACATTGAAAGATAAGTTATCAATTAATCATTCAATATGTCTATGTGTTGTTTGATTCTATCTTGTTCTTGTCTTTTGTTTAGCATGTTAGGCTAGATTTATCTTGTGTTTGCTTAGATCTAATGAAACCTAGCTATTGATTATTGGTTATTAGTGTGTTATTAGTTGTATTGGATGATTGTTTATCTATGTTAGGCTTAAGAAAACTGGCTAACTTCCTATTCGGTAACTTGCTTGAACGTCTTAAGAAACATGAACCAAATGCGTACTAAAGGTTTTTATGGTTGTATTTAATGCACAAGCGAATTCTAGTGATCCCATGTTAGGAGCTTCCTAGCCGGCTCGACATAGGAGTGAAGTAGGAGCTTGTAGAGTTGGGGAAGTACGTACGCCACCCCACGATTGGTATTAAGGAATACACCCGTCATCCACGCGACTAATACACACTAATCAACCGGTAAAAGATAGTTAGGGAGTAAGGAAATCTAAGTAAACACATTTCTCTACACTTAAGTTTTCACCAACATTTTCATTTTTGTTATTTTATTTTATTTGCATTTGTAGTTATTTGGGTTAGTTGACTAGCAACTAATTCCGCCCACTCTTTCAAACCCGAGATTTTACTTGCTTTCATAAAAATATAAAAACATAAAAAGAATCTTCCTCAACCTTTAGACCTATTAGAGTAGTTTTTCATACCTAACGAACACTATTCCCTGTGGAGAACGATCAATCCCCCGTACTTACCACTACACTATACTACATCGGTCAGGTACACTGCCTGGTGGGGTTGTAAGCCTCTTGAGATCCCTCGAGAGGTAAAACCTGTTGTAAGGTTGCAAAACCACGCATCAACGAGTAATGGGGAGACACCGTTCAGTCTCACATATGGGAGTGAAGCGGTGATCCCGGCGGAAATTGGAATGCCAACGCATAGGACTATGATGGTTCGAGAATGCATGAATGATGAGGAGATGCGCTTAAACTTAGACTTACTACAAGAAAGACGAGAAGCAGCGGCCATAAGGGAGGCCAAGTACAAGGCTAAGATAGAGCAGTATTATAACAGGAGAGTCCGACCAGTGTCCTTCAAGGTCGGAGAGTTCGTATACCGCAAGAATGAAGCCAGCAGAGTAGAGAACTTAGGGAAGCTGGGACCCACTTGGGAAGGTCCATACCGGGTGATAGAGGCTTTTCAGAACGGCTCCTACAAGCTAATGACGATGGAAGACCGAGAAGTACCACGCACTTGGAATGCAATGAATTTAAGGAAATGCTATATGTGACAACTGTAATCTTGATCAAGTGTAACTGATATATATGAAATGAAATATGAGCTGCATTCCAAGACGGGATGGTGGCAATTTTCCGACAAATCAATGTTATACATAAGTTGTTAAGTGACTCCGACGGACGGTTAGCTACCTCCGCTCGAACGCGTAGTCAATCTATAACCTAGGTGCTATTCACCGAAAGGTTACATTCCCCAAACGTGCTATTCACATGGGAAGAACCTAGGTTCTATTCACCGAACGGTTACATTCCCCAAACGTGCTATTCACATGGGAAGAACCTAGGTGCTATTCACCGAATGGTTACATTCCCCAAACGTGCTATTCAAATGGGAAGAACCTAGGTGCTATTCATCGAACGGTTACATTCCCCAAACGTGCTATTCACGTTGGAAGAACCCAGGTGCTATTCACCGAACGGTTATATTCTATGACGTGCTATGTGTAAGGCCAAAACCCGAATAACATTCGTCGAACGACTTCACTCGTCACACAAAGAAAAATATATATAACACAATAATAATCAAAGAGTCTATCAAAGCAAAATTCTTAGTCCGCCAAACAACAGACTAATGGTTAATTCTGAATAAGCAAACATAGGCGATATTGTTCGTTCCAACAGTTACATACAAAAACCATCACTTGGCAAACAGTCAAACTAAGCTATTACAAAGAATTAAGGCTGCGCAGAGCCGGTTTGTCCTTGACCAGGAGTGGGGGGAGTCTCATCCGGTAACAAGTTCTGCAGCTCCGCTGGAGTTCGAAGGTAAGCATTAGCAATCCTGTCTACAAAAGGATACCTCTTGACGAACAGCTCATCATAGGTCGAATTGAGCTTATCATAAGCCTCCAGATCGAAGCCGGATCAGGCATGCATAATGGTTTTCACGTCTTCGGGGGAGCGACCCTCTTGTATACCTTTACGCCACCCGGCAGCAATGGCCATGTTGAATGGAACATAAAAACTCCACTTGTATTCGGCATTTTAAAGAAGCCGACGGACAAAGGTAGGAAAATATTCTCGAACCAAACGCTGCTTGGGGACTTCTCCCAGACCACACTGAACAACAAAGTCCTCTCTCACTCCTTCCCCAATCGCCGATTGTATGCTTTCGAGGCGGCAAGCCTAGCTTCCAGGTCTCTGATCTTGTTAGCCTGCTCAGCCCCAACGACAACCAAGTCAAGTTTCTCTTTTTCGACCCGGGCAGCTTTGGCAATCGCAGCATCTCTTTCGGCCTGGGCCCTCAACAACTCTTTCTTGCACTCCTTATACCTGAGTTGGGCATCCTTGCAAGACTCATGAGTGTGAGAAAGGTCAGCAAACCGGTCAGAGAGCTCCTCATACCTCAGAAGCATGTTCATTTGGGCTTGCATGCACATCCCCAACAAACGCCAAGACCGTTTAAGAACCTCTTGGTCAGACATCACATCATTGTAAAATTCATAATCCGCAGGAGTGAACTAATTTTTGAGCATGTCCCGACAGTTAGCAGCGTTGTTCATCCTCGAATCCTTAGTCAACCCCCATTGGGAAGTGAAAGGCCGATCACCAAAACGACCGCCGGAAGTACCTAAGAAGTAGCAAACAATACGTAAAAAAAAAAAAAAAAAGGTCGAATGACGAAAGCACAAGGCTACTCACTTTCTCTTTCACCAACATGGCCGGATGAAAAAGCAAGAGACCGCTCCCGAGCTCCGGAAGCATGAGCTGAAAAGCAGTGAAAACGTTAGTGATTGTACAATAAATTGCACGACCAGACCTTCGATGATGATCAATGGATATATGGGGTGTTTGAGGTTGCGCCAAGCTTGCTCTTAACCTGAAATAAGAAATACTAAGACACTACGTTAAGTGATTGCGCAGGGGTTGGACCCTGCGAACCACCTCCGACGTGCGAATGAGTATGTGTTATGATAAGTTGGTAGTTAATTGAGAGAGTTGAGTTAGCATTCCATTGTTCTAGCTCGTCTAAGCTATTTATAGGGGAGGAAATAGGACTTAGAGAGCTCTTGCACATAATTCGGAGATCATGGGGGCGTCCCATGATTTGTGGTAACCGCTAGGGCTTTGTGGCCCACGATCTCATCCTTGGCGGGAAAGCCTAAGGGAAGAGGGAACGTGGGTGTGACCAGGTCAAGGTGGTTCTCCGTTCTAGTTCCTTCAAAGGAAATACCCCGAAGGGCTTAAGGCTTCGATTGGCGGCTTCCCAACTGGTAACCACTTCATAGATGAATAGTTTTACGCCAATGAAGATTTTAGAAGATTGACCTGGGCCTTCGAGGAGAAGGGCTTCGTACAAGCTCGAAGGGGTGTCCTTCGACCCGTTCGGAGGGTACATCATCAAGCCCCCCCAGTCGAAAGTGATATATACGTACGATTATATGTTGCTTATGACTCAAAAAATCATCCTACACGCTATCCCCTTCGTCACAAAGTCGTACGAAAAAGTGATAAGTGCTTAACTAACTGCGCGTTAAATGCGCCTAATGATGATCCATCCACTTGCGTCACAGCCATATCGGCTAGGATTTCGGTAAATGTATACGTCTTTTCAAAAATTAAAACTCCTTTTGAAGTCCGCATATGTGTCAAAGTATGATGGCCACATGTGCAACTAAGATTAACAATACAATGGGTATATAAACCCTTTGGTACGCTAAACCCTAGCTTATTTTACCTCCGCCCAAAATACACATACACATTACTGTGCTTTTGTGCTTTCGTTGATTCGAAAGGTAAAGTTCTATCATCCATCTTTGATTTCTTGCTCTTATTATTGCAATATGAGTATGGCAGCGAAAAGAATCATTAGGCAACAAAAATGCACTTTAACCAAAAAGGCTTTGTCCGATTTTTTAGATGATTATCCCATACCCTAAGAGTTCAAGGTTATGCTTCCGAGCAAAACCCATAATATCTTTGATGCTCCCGCAGGGTATGTGGGCTTATATGTTCATGCATTCACCCAATCCAACCTTTGGATACCGATTCACCCATTGGTTTTAGAATTTTTACAATACTACAAAGTTCATATTTCTAGGTTAAATCCTTTTGGCCTAGCCAAATTAACCACCTACATTGTCATGTGAAAAGCGTACGGTTATGAGCCCACACTAACTGTGCTTAGGGGCTTTGTTAAACTGTACCCTGGTGGTGACTGGATAACCATAGCAAAGAGAGGTGAACATGATGTGCCCTACCTAGTGACCAAACCCTTTTCTAATATCAGAAATTGGAAAGGGCAATTTTTCTATGTTGAAAACACAATCATACCTTCAGAGTTCCCTGCTTTGTTGGATGAAGCGTATATGTTTGATGAAAAAAGGTTCAATGACCCCTTGCCCTATGAGATAAGAAGCAGTCCCATGTATCAGCGTCTTGCACGCCATCCAGTTGACGTCCAAACTTTCCCTGAGCCAATTTTGTTCATGGCGGGTATTGTTGACCGTTGGGAAGGGTCTCCGTCAAAGCCTGAAATTATTTGTGAAGGAAGAAGTATGTACATTTCCTATTTAAATAAAATAAATAACTTATCTGCTGATATTCATCTCTTTGCTTTTGTTGTTGCAGAAATGGCGTTCAGGAATTTCGTTGTGTCAGGAGGTGCTAAGGAAGTTAGCTTTATTCTGAAGGACCCAAAAGATGTGAGCTACGGAGTTGGGTCTCCGTCCGTATCTGTGAATAACAATGATGTTGATACTCCACCAGTGGAGCCTCTTGTAGTGCTTCCACCTCTCAAACCTGTGAGTACTGAGGAAGCCCCCTAGTTTGTTGAAAACATTGCTGATTCTGACGATCCCCCTTCGGAGGGTGATCAAATGACAGTCGTAGGTTCCTCTGGCATTGCGGACAAGGTGCGTAGTAGAAAAGGAACAAGTACAAAGTCTTCCAAGGCCACTCCGAAAAGAAAGTTAGTCCTACCAACCCCTCCGACAAGAACCACAAGACAAAAGAGTTCTTATGTGAAGACTTTCGTGCCTTCAACCCTAAATTTTCCAGATGATGACATTCATGGTAAATGATCATCTTCTATACTTGATAATCCTCAATACATTCTGTAGCTAATCATTATGCCTTGTACAGGCCTGCCCAACACGAAGGAGCTTCAGAATGCCCTTGCGTGTCATCAGTTAGTTGAAAAGGTGACTCCTGCCAGCTGGAGAGGGACACTAGACAACATGTCCATGGAAGAATTGTGTAATTTGCATGACAAGAGCTACACGAGGCAGGATGTGTTAGACAACCATCTCAATTCCCGAACAAGGGACCTGGTTCGCACGGTGAAGGCTGCGAGGGAGAAGATAGATGCCATCTTAGCCAAGGAAAAGAATCGGGATCTTGAGTATGCTGAGTTAGAAGCAAAGTGTAAAGTGGCAATGGAGGATTTTGAGAAAAATCCAATTGTGCAAGACCTTCGAGCCAAGATTGACAGTCTAGAAGGGAAATTGAAGGAGGCCCAAGCGGAATGTGGAAGGTTGAGAGTGGAAGAGGCCAAGGTATCTGGGTATAAATCACAAGTTACTACCCTTGAATCCAAATGTGCAGGTCTTGAGGCTGAGAGGGCTAGGCTTGGAGAGCAGGAGATCAAGCTTCGTGAGGAGGTAGATAGTTTAAACCTCCGTTGCAAGAACTTAAAGAAAGATAGAGCTGATGTGGTGTCAAAGGTTGTTCCATACATAGCCATGGAATTATACCACAGTGGTGAGGTGGGAGAGATTGTGGGAAAGCTGGTGAATGCTGCCATCTTTTATGGAAAGTGCACAACATTGGAAGAGATTGCCGAGACCAAGAAGCATGTGGTATTGTCAGAAGTGCCCTACTACCGTCCAACGTCTGAGCAAGAATACAATGATGCTGGCAACACATACACTATAGCAGAGTACCCTTTTCTCATCGAAGCAACCAAGAATCCATCAGCACCCATAGAAGATCTCCTCTCCAAGAAGCCTCGCAAGATTCAACCTCCTTCTCCGACCAAAAAGACTCCATCTCTGAAGCCTACATCTCCCCATCAGCAAGAGGATCCCATGTCATCGATGAATGCTTGAAGACTGCCATGTTGGCAGTTATTTGGCCCCAAGGGTGGTATGTACCCTTTAGACAATCTCAACTGATGCTTAATAGGCTGGTGCCTATTTGTCGAACAATTTATCTTTGTTGCTTGCTAGGCTTCGGCTCATATCTCAGACAATTGCTTGTAGGGGTGTCAGTAGGGTCGGGTTGACCCGACCCGAAACCGAACCCGATAAGGCTTACCGGGTCGGGTTAAATCGGGTTGAAAAATCTTGTCGGGTTGTTTTGACCCGAACCCGATAACTCGATAGTGTTATCGGGTCGGGTTAAGGTTGAATTATTTTTCTTATCGGGTCAACCTGATAAGACCCGAAAATGCTATTTTTTTCTTTTTTCCAATAAAACTTTGTCACCAATTAGGCTCGATCATGTAGATAGGTGGTAAATTGCATGTTTATAAACTTTAAATATATTTTATATTAGAAAGAATACAATGTATTTTTAAATTATTCCTTAGGTGGATTTATTATTGTACAGTTCTTATACATATTTGTAAGATGGGTGGATTATCTTCGAAAATTTGGTCGTATACTGTTCTAAAATTTAGTCATCTGTGTAATTTATGCATGCTCTTATTCGAAGTATTGTATATATTATCTCAATGGAAATAATTCTTCTTTTTTTTGAACAACAAGAAGAAAATAATTCTTCTTTATATGAATCTCTTGTACTATGAGCTAATATATACTTCTTGTAGAGTTAGATTTATCTCATAACCCGACAACCCGAATCACTCGACCCGATTTAACCCGACCCGATAAACACCCGTTGTAAAACCCTAAAATCTGAAACATGTAAAAAGACCAAAATGCCCCTACAATCTTAAATTTGAATTAATAAGCTTATAAAGTGCCAAATAAATCCCAAACTTCTGGAGATGATCAAGATATGAAATAAATTAATTAAGTTATATCTAAAATCAAATAAATCAAATAAATATAAGTAAATTAGGAAATTATAAATCAAGATTAATGTTTTTGATTTGGTCATTCATTTAGGCCGATTTTCTTGCCATTCCCTCCCCCTATGACTCGGCATTCCCCATTATGTAGTTAATCCATTTTTTTTTTCTTTTCCAAAACCCTAGCCGATTAGAACTAAACACACACAAAAATTCCAAAAACTCTCATCTGGCCATATAAAATTCGTGGAGCATTTTTCTAGGGAAAAATAAGTTTTGGTTCGTGTTTGGCTTGGTTCGATCGTAGTGCTTTTCCTTGTCAAAAACGTGCAAATCGTAAGGTATTGTTCCAAGTAATTCGTTCGATCCTTCTAAAATTCATTTGTCATTTTTCTTACGTTCTCTATATTGTATATGGTCTGGGAAAAATGGTTCTAAGGTCGTGGAGTGGCTGGTGTGGTCGTGGTGATTTTCCTCTTGTCGATTTATCCATCCGAGTGACACAAACTCGTGCGCCTATCTCTACACGTTCTATAATCGTCCTGGTATTTTTCTCATGTTCCCTACATCATATAAGTCTCATATAAAATGCTAGAATCGAACCATGCAAGATCCATGAATTATATGTGAATTTAATCATTAAAAACGAATGAAAACTATCTAAAATGTTATACGATTTTTCTGGGCAACATGTATATTTTATTTACATCTCTTATGATCAAACAAGTACTGGAAAAATGTTATTTGGATGTGTCATGGTCTAGAATAATTATGGTCGAATTATGTTTGTTTGCGGATTAAAAGGAAAACAAAGAAAAGAAAGAAAACAATTCGTACGATTAGGGTTTATAGGATTAGGGTTTTTTTCGATTATATTAAATGATGATTAATGAGGATCTAATGATTGGAAAATGATTTGATAGATTAGGGCTAGGGTTCGGTGGTTAATTATGTTATACGATTAGAATGAAAAGGTTAAGGGTGTGTTTTGTAAACTTTAAAACTTGTGGGTTATTTTTAGAACATTAATTGGACTGAGTATATTTCGTATAAAATGTAACTTGAGGGTGTCATGTGTAATTTTTGTAATTAAAAGGATTAAAGTGGTTTATTAAATAAAATGTAATTCGGTTTATAATTTAAATAAGTAGAGGGGCTAAAAATGTAATTTCTGGAAAGTTAAGGTGGTTTCGTACATTTAAACATGTTAAGGGTATATTGTGTAATTATGAGGATTTAATGGCCTAATATGAAATTATTAGTATTAAAGGATTGAAATTGTAAATTAAGGGTTTAATATGTAAATTAATTAACTTGCGGGACCTATTGTGTAAATTATGGATAAGTGAAGGGACATTCGTACAACTTATTAAATTAAGGACTAATTGTGTAAAATTGGTAAACCAAGGGTTTAATGCGTAATTATCGATATTATAAGGTTTAAAGTGTAACTTAATAATATAAAGGGTGTAAATTGTAAGCGGTGTAAACTAAAGGACTAAATGTGTAATTCTGGATAACTTAAGTATGAGAATGAGTTAATTTAACTATGATACCTTAATCTTACTAAATATGGAAACCTGCTAATAATGGAAAGTTACTAAAAATGGAAAGCCGACTAAAATGAGAACTTTGATTTGAGTAAATTATTAATGATAAGCCGATCATTGATTCGTGTAGATTCGCCGAAGGAGGGGTGATTTCTTATCCTTATGTTGTGTTTCGTTGGCGATTAAGGTACAGATATTCTGACCTTTCTTTTAAGGTTTCTCATGATCTCTTTCATATTCTGATCCGTTAGTTTCTGAACTGATGCCATTGCTATGATTTCCCTTTGCTTGAACCTCCTCCATTGATTCCATCTGATATGACCTCTGGTATGAAGCTATGTTATGAAAGTCTTTTCTAATTATACCATGAAAATGTTTTGAGAAAAATCATTTTAAAAGAGTTGTTTTATAAATGAGGCGAAACTACTTTTAGATGAAATGTTGCTAACTTTTATGAAAACTATATTTTGATGATTGCGTGGTTTTGTAACCTTACAACAGGTTTTACCTCTCGAGGGATCTCAAGAGGCTTACAACCCCACCAGGCAGTGTACCTGACCGATGTAGTATAGTGTAGTGGTAAGTACGGGGGATTGATCGTTCTCCACAGGGAATAGTGTTCGTTAGGTATGAAAGGCTACTCTAATTAGGTCTAAGGGTTGAGGAAGATTCTCTTTTTTATGTTTTTATAATTTTATGAAAGCAAATAAAATCTCGGGTTTGAAGGAGTGGGCGGAATTAGTTGCTAGTCAACTAACCCAAATTACTACGAATGCAAATAAAATAAAATAACAAAAATGAAATGTGGTGAGAAACTTATGTGTAGAGAAATGTGTTTACTTAGATTTCCTTACTCCCTAACTATCTTTTACCGGTTAATTAGTGTGTATTAGTCGCGTGGATGACGGGTGTATTCCTTAATACCATTCGTGGGGTGGCGTACTTACTTCCCCAACTCTACAAGCTCCTACTTCACTCCTATGTCGAGCCGGCTAGGAAGCTCCTAACATGGGATCACTAGAATTCGCTTGTGCATTAAATACAACCATAAAAACCTTTAGTACGCGTTTGGTTCATGTTTCTTAAGACGTTCAAGCAAGTTACCGAATAGGAAGTTAGCCAGTTTTCTTAAGCCTAACATAGATAAACAATCATCCAATACAACTAACAACACACTAACAACCAATAATCAATAGCTAGGTTCCATTAGATCTAAGCAAACACAAGATAAAATTAGCCTAACATGTTAAACAAAAGACAAGAATAAGATAGAATCAAACAACACATAGACATATTGAATGATTAATTGATAACTTATCTTTCAATGAAACATGGAAGATCTCAAGGCAAAAAGCCCTGAAAAAGTAGCTAAAATCGTCTTAGGGTTTTCTCCCAAAACTCCACACACTAAGCTCTCTTTAATGACAAAAGATTAGAAAACTATATATAGATTTTTGGATCTGACGGCGTCACCTTATGGAGTGTGACGCCGTCACCTCGCCGCTTCTAGGGTTCCCGGATGACCTTCTTGACGCCGTCCCTCTTTAGCTCTTCAAAAATCCATTCTGGCTTATCAAGGCTTGACGCCGTCAGCTCGTGAACGTGACGCCGTCCCCTTATGATTTAAGCCGTGACGCCCTTGATCAAGTTAAAGCGTGACGCCGTCAGAATTCACATGCTATTTTCACTGGCTTATCATGAGTAAATTTCACGTCCAACTTTTCTTGCCAAAGCATGACGCCGTCCAGAGTAAATTGTGACGCCGTCAAGAGTAACTTTTAGCCGATTTTTGAGACTTTGCCGTTTTCTTCACTTTAATGCTCCAAAAACGTCCAAAATGCCTCCTTTTCCAGATTTCTCCTCAAAAGTACCTAAAATGACAAAAGGAACGATTTAGGGCAATATTTGATCAAATAAATACGATTTAAGGCTTAAATGACCCCTTAAAAGCGGTACACTTTTCGCCTCATCAGAAAACTATATTTTGAAGACTATCTTTATGAAAACCGTTTTGATAGATCATTTTTATGAAAAACTACTTTAAAGGATTGTCTTATAAAAATCATGAATAAAGATTGTTTAAAATGAACTTTTGATAGAAACTTTTGAAATGAACTTTTGATCTGAACCTTGACTTGATTATTTAATATGAAGCTTGATCTGATAAACTCTGATTTGGACCTTTGATAATACTTCTGAGATATTTGATATGAACTATCTGTTATGAACCATATGCTATGAACCTTATGATGTGACACCATGATTATGATATGATTTCTGACTCTTAGTTTGATACCCGAGCCAAAATATGTTCCCTAGCCATGAAGGTAACATGGCCGTGTCTGTGATGCACCACTGGCATGACTAGTGTGTAACCCTAGTGATTTGGTTACACCGTCCCCATTATGATATGATATGCGCGCTTTATGACTTGTTATGGCCAATATGATTTGTTTGGGGGGGGGGGGCGAATGGATGCATCCAAGATATGTTTTGTGTACGATATGATATGATATGTTTTGATATGGTGACTGAGGATGGGTGCAATCCACTTCTTTCACAAAATATGGGAGCTAGCTACTCCATTTGAAGAATGAGGACACCCCTCATATTATCTGATTATCTGAGAGGTCTCCCCTCTATATGATTATGAAGATATGATATGATATGATATGATTTGATTCTGGGCTCGTGGTGGATGACTGTCCTAAACCTTTACTCTTTATACCTTTACTTATATCTTATTCATTATGCTACATCTGTTCATTTCTGTTTACTTTCGCTTCTGTTTATTATATATCTGTTCACTGGGCTTTTTAAGCTCAGCCGCATTTCTTTTCCTGCGGCAGGTTTTAGTTTGGAAGATGGGTATTGAGTGAAGAGACTTTTGGACTTAGAAGACCTTGATAGTTATTCTGAAGTAGAAGTCATTAGAAGGATTGCATTTGCAGACTTAGTATTTAGCTTTTGTTTCCTTTGTATCCTTGTGTATCCAGTATTTCATTTGTAACCTTTGAGAATCTTTGTATTACTATTAAATGTATGCTTTGTTTGATCTGATATGAAGCCATTAATGTGATACTTCTACCCTTGCTGGGTTGGGGTGTTACACCCGTACCCGATAACCCGATTTCTTATCGGGTCGAGTTGCGGGTCACTTTTTAAAAACTCAAAACCCGACTCAACCCGACCCGATAACACCCCTAATTGCTTGAATATTTTTGTTGGCTTCGGCCATACTTGGCTTATGAATGCAAGTAGGGGATTGATTATCCCGTTTGTAATATCATGCTTATCTTCTCTTACGCTTATGCATAAACGTAAATATACAACCTTAGGTTATAACCTTATTGTGTGTATTTTGGACCAAGATTTTTAGCAATCGTATAGTTTGACTGCGACAGAGGGTCGCGATCCACTCCGTCTTTATCCTTAAGATGCAAAGGGCTTAGAATACCCTAAGTCTTGTAGGAAAGTTAATGTGAATTGTAATGGATGTTATGTGTATACAAGACATGTGTCTTGAATCATCCTTCTACATTGAAATTTGCAAAGTACTTGGCTGAGCAAATCTTTGTTGTATAGAACGAAACAAGAGATTTTGAGGGAAATGTGTTGTATCATTAATTGGGTAGGGAGGATTACATCATTTTAAGAAATGAACACTAAGACGCCTACCATTAATGCTTTTTTCCCAAGTGAGAAGGATGTGTTACATGAATTTGAAAAACAAGCTAAGTGCTTTAAAATAGTAAGTCTTATATGTAAAACTTACGAAGGTTGGTACCATTCCAAGTCCTATCGATGACCTCTCCTTTAAGCGTTGCAAGCTTATAGGCTCCGTTGCCTTAGGCTTCCGATATGACGTAGGGTCCTTCCCATGTAGGCCCTAGCTTTCCTTCGTATTCAGCCTTGCTTGCACTGTTTAACCGAAGGACATATTCACCTGGCTTGAATGTGGAGGGTCGAACTCAGTTGTTGTAGTACTTTTCAAACTTTTGTTTATAGGTAGCCTCTCTGATTGAGGCTATTTCTCTTCTTTCTTCAAGAATATCAAGGTTTTCCCGAAGCCTTTCTTCATTTGTCTTCTCCTCAAACTTTATAATGCGCTCTGTCTCTACGCTTATCTCCGAGGGTATAACAGCTTCCGTTCCATAAGTAAGGCTAAAAGGAGTCTCCCCATTACTTGACTTGGGGTGCGTCCTATGTGCCCATAGAACTTGGGGTAGTTCGTCTACCCACCCATGATGGCTTTGACCTAACCTTTTCTCAATTCCATTGACAATGTCCCTGTTGGTGACTTCAACTTGTTCGTTACCCTGAGGATGGTATACGGAAGTGAATGACTGCTTGATCTTTAGGCCTTCACAAAAGGTTGGAAACACCCCTTCGTCGAATTGATTTCCGTTGTCGGAGATGATAATGTGAGGGACTCCAAATCGACAGATTATGTGTTCCCACACAAACTTTTCCATATGCCTTCCTGTCACTGATGCCAAGGGTTTGGCTTCGACCCATTTGGTGAAATAGTCTATGGCTACTACCAAGAATTTTACTCCTCCTGGAGCTACTGGTAGGGGTCCGACTATGTTGATTCCCCACTGGCAGAAGAGCCACGCTGATGTGATAGAGGTCATGTCTTTCTTGGGCAGTCTTTGAACTTTGGAGTGTATCTGACACGCTTCACACTTTTGTATTATCTCCATCGCGTCCCTGTGCATTGACGACCAGTAATAACCCAGCTTCATTATTTTTGAAACAACGGAGCGAGGGCCTGCGTGTAAGCCGCAGGACCCTTCATGAACCTCATAGATGATGTTCGAAGCTTGCTTTGGCCCCACACAACGAAGCCATGGGGATAAGAAGGATCTCCTGTAGAGATTATCCCTAATAAGTCTATATTGGGGAGCCTTGACCCTGACCTTACGTGCTAGCTTTGGATCTTCAGGCAGAATACCACTTATCAAGTATTCCCTTATCGGAGTCATCCAATTGGATCCTGTAGGATACTCATTAATCTTAACACCTATGGTTCTTGTGATTTGGCCAAATTTAGAGAGAGAAAGAGATGAAGTTGGGAGCCTTTTCTAGAGAGAGAAATAGAAAAATATTAGATTGAAATGAAAGGTCCAACCCTTCCCATGGGTGGGAAGGGTTATTTATACAACTTACATAACACCCCTCGTGGGCTATGGAGCGGGCTACAGTGGGTAAAGACCCGACCCGACTCCATGGTGAAACGATATCTAAACTATAACTATAAAGCCTACGAGCTATCTAATGCCAAACGATACTCGGAGTGACCGAGTCTTTCATATGAATATTTATATTCCTAACAAACTCCCCCTAAGGGAGGTCACCCCGGAAAATACACTTTGAATTCTAGCATTCTATTACATGACTGTAAATTCCTAGCTCGTAGTCTTTTAATTCTTCAAGTTCAGTACACTTTATACTTCAAGCAATGATCGTGTGATTAATGTTCCTTTGGCATATGTAATCTTTGAGCATTCATTGAGATCATCAGCCACCGTAAATGTAATACCTAAAATTTCAAAACATGCAAAATTACCAAAATACCCTTGTAATTAAAATTTCACTTAATAATTACATGAAACACCAAATAAATCACAAACTCTTGGAAATTTGCAACATATGAAGTAAGATAATTTTTGCATGAACATTTTAATATTTTTTTACATGTTCTAAAAATACTTTTCACATTATTTAAAAACTATATAGGCCAAAAACATTTAATATACTTATACTTATACATTTTATTTTCTTGTTAATTAAATAAAAATGTACAAAATAAAGGGATAAGCATTACCATTATTAAGGAAATCTTGAAAATCAGAAATTGATCTCATTTAATCCTCCTTGGGCCGAAATTTATGCACCCTCCCCCTATATCACACGGTTTCTATTTAATATATCCTTTTTTATCTCAAAAACATTATACGATTCACACAAAAACTCCTCTACACTCCATACGAATTTCTGGAAGCTGTTACATATTTTTCTTGGGTTCATCTAAGTCCAAGGAAGGTAGAAAAAATAGTGCCAAGGCTTCTGGGTCGTTCGTTTGATCGTTGGAAATTGTTTGGTGTCGAATAAATTGAGCCGAGTAACATAAAATCATCACGACTTGTTCTTTCATTCTAAAATTCATCTGGTATTTTTCGAGCACTCTTTACATCATATATGACTCATATAAAATGGTAGATTCGAATCATGCATGCTCTATTGATCATATGAAAATTAATGAGAAGTAAACCCTAAAAACACAAATAAATTCTATATGGCTCATGCAATTGTTGAGGCCTAGGTCATGCTTTGTTGATTTATTGTTTTAATCGGATTAAAGAGAAAAAAAAAAAAGAAAGAATAAAACCCTATTTCGACCATATAAAATTTTGAGGCCTTGTTCATATTTTATTTTGATCTTATACCAATCATGTAACACCATAAAAATGTCACTTGAAATTATAGACACCTAGATCATGCTTGTTAAGTTTTTGTTTCAATCGGTTTAATATAAAAAGGGTTTTAAAATTATAATATAAATCGAATAATTTAAGGATTAGGGTTTTGATGAAGAATATGAGTATTTAATGCATAATTAAGGTTGTAGTAATGATTGAAAAATGATTGGGAAATTGGTTTAGGGTTTTACTTGATTTTAGGGTATTACCGATTTAATAATTAAATTAAAAGGGGATGTTTTGTAAATTCTGAAACTTGTGGGATATTTTTGTAATGTATGTTAGATTAGGGACATTTCGTAGAAAATATTGTATGGGGGTCTTATGTGTAAAATTTGTAATTAAAAGGTTTAAAAGGATAAAATGTTTATATATTAATTCGAATTGTAATTTTATAGAAATTAAGGGACTAGTTTTGTAATTATGTATAATTGAGGGATAATTCGTACCATATATTAAATTAGTGGGTAATTGTGTAATTTTGTAAAATTAAGGGCTTAATGTGTGAATATGAATATTGTAAGGGTTAAATTGTAATTTATTTAATTATAGGGTTTAAATTGTAATTTGATTAAATTAAGGGGTTTAACTTGTAAATTGTGATAATTAAAGGATTAGAATTATAAATGTGAGAAACTTAGGGGTTAAAAATAATAACTTGTAATAATTGCATTTTAGACCTTTATCTTTGACATGTTTACATTTAAAACCCTAAGATATGAAAAGTTGTTATATTTAACCCTAAAATATTGTAACTTGATTAAATATGCCCTAATTCCATAATATTATTAAATTAATGACTTAACCTAACTTTATCTTTCTAATTATGGAAACCTGCTAATTATAGAAACTTACTAAATAAGGAAACATTCTAAAAATGGAAACTTACTAATTTTGGAAACTTGCTAAAAATAGAAAGTTACTTAAAATGAGTAAACTTACTTAAAGTGGAAACTTTCTATATTTGAAAAGTTACTTAAAATGGAAAGATAACTAAATTAGTAAATTAGAACCATTAGTAATTCTGTCTTCTACTCCTTAGGTCCGAAGAAGGAGTAAGTTGGGTTCCTGTCAGTATTTGCTTTGTGGTTCTATTTACTTGCTAATAAGGTACAGATATTCTGCCCTTTTTCAGTAAGGGTGTCTTCCCTCTTTTGACTTATTGATTCTGGATTCGTTTAGGATTCCCTAAGCCATTGCTATGTTCCCTTTTGTTGTGAACCTTTGCTATGATCCTTTTGTTGTAAACCTTGATCTGATAAACTCTGATTTGGACCTTTGATATTATTTCTGAAATATTTGACATGAACCATATGCCATGAACCTTTAGATATGACACTCTGATTTTGATATGATATCTGACTCTTAGTTTGATACCCGAGCCAAATCTGTTTCCTAGCCATGAAGGTAACATGGCCGTGTCATTGATGCACCAATGACATGACTCTAGTGCGTTCGAGTGATGTTACACACCGTCCCTTATCTGTTATCTGATATGCGCATTATATTATTTGGCCACTATTTTATCTGTGGGGGCGTATGGATGCATCCTAGATCTGTTATCTGTTTAGTGGATTATCTGTTATATGATTATAATATATGTCTGGTGACTGGTGCTTGTGTGCAATACACGCCTTTCATATATCTGGGAGCTAGCTACTCCATTTGGTTACTGAGGACACCCCTCACATTATCTGATTATCTGAGAGGTCTCCCCTCGATATGATTATGAAGATTTATGGTTACACTGTTCTGATTTGATATAATCTGTTTCTGGGCTCGTGGTGGATTACTGTTCCTTTTTCTTTTTCCTTTTCATTTATTTATCCCTTAACTCATATTATATCTGTATGACCTTTATTCCTGTTACTTTGTACTTTTCTCCACTACTGCTTTGTTATCGTTATATCTGTTCACTGAGCTCTCGTAGCTCAGCCGCATTTCTTTTCCTGCGGCAGGTTTTAGTAGGAAGCTGGGAATGAGTGGAGAGTACCTTAGACTTAGAAGGCTATACTTGATAGATTTTCTGGATTAGAGATGCAAGAAGAGTTTATTATAGACTTAGTATTTATTGTAATCCGCATTGTAACCTTGTAGTTTCATTATTTCATTTGTAACCTTGAGATTCTTGTATTACTATAGATGTATGCTTTGTTTTGATCTGATATGAAACCATTATTGTGATATCTTTACCCTTGTCGAGTTGGGGTGTTACAGTAAATCTCCAAGTTCATCTTTTGTTGTATCGCCTTCATGTGATGTAGTGACCATTGGATCGGCATGCTCACACTACAGACGCCATTGTTTTGACATTGAGGACCGAGGCTTGAACTGATGTGTTCAAACGTCATTGTCGTTGAAGAACGAGGCTTGAACTGATGTGTTCAAACGTCATTTTTCATGTTCATCAAAGTTGAGTTTCATGAACCCCTAATTTATGAGATATCAGTCTTTTCGGAAACCAAACTCAGAGTCTTTCCTTAATAGGAGTGAACGATGTACCTGCACTTAAGTGAAGACTACCTGCACTAACATTAAGAGTTTGATCGCATTTATATAGGTTAGTGATATTAGCATCTAAACCATTTTGGGGTTTCACTGTCAACCTTGGTTGTGCAATCAGTGAACATCTTCCTAGTAGGTATCCATTTAAGACCAGCAATCTTAAAAATTCTACCCGTCGGTATCCACCTAAGACAAGATCGAGGAGTGTTTGGTTTCTCATGCACAGTAGAAGACATGTTGAGAGAAAATTCTACCAGGTTTCTGAGTATAACTCTTTGGTCTTACGGGCTTGTTGTTGTTTCTAGTCTTAGACTCTTAGGGGATTGAACCTTAGCACGAGCATTCACTTTCTTCAGGAATTTTGTTACACAATCATCATGATTTGCATTAAAAACACATTTCTGACAAGTCAAGCAAACAAAGTGTTTGGATTCAGAAAAAGATCTAGGATTCTTAGAGTGATCTGCTACGGGAATTGCTTTAATCGACAAGCAACCACTCTTAGAAATGTGCAAATCATTAAGTTTTTCGAATTAAACTCCAATGTTGATAATGGGGGGAATTTTTTCAAACACTTATCTTCAATCTTGAATCACTTCAGAATCATAACAGTAAGCACTCCAGTATTAACTTCATCATTCGTTGATTTTGAACTGATATCCTCCCCTGAGTCACATAAGTGTCTTAACAGCAGCTGATGAACAAACTTATCTTCCTGATATCCTCCCCTGTTTGAAAGAATTTTCACCATCACTTGAATCTGAACAGCCTCCAATATGACAATTTGTACAAGCTTCCATCAATTCATTGCAATTTCAAGCTGCTCTCATCACTTCCAGATGTGTAACCTTCTGAGAGAGGTGAATCATAGAGCATAAACTCAGTATGAAACTAAGTTTAAACCATCAGTACAAACTGTTTATCAAAAAATTTCAAAGAGCAATAGAAACTCGATGTGGACTTGAAAACATTTGTGCCCACTTATAGTTTTTAGCAAACTATCAGCTATCAACGGATTTGATATGTCTTTACCATTAGCCGTTTGCTTTGGACTAGCGAACTCTTTGTTGTGAAGTATGGTGATTTGAGTACCATATAGTTTTTGGTAAACTATCAACCATGAATGAATTTGGTTAGTCTTTACCAGAAACCGTTTGCTCTGGACTAGTTGGTTCTTATGTGGATTAGACATGGTG
The DNA here is from genome assembly GCA_021014915.2 of Artemisia tridentata subsp. tridentata. NCBI lineage: Eukaryota > Viridiplantae > Streptophyta > Magnoliopsida > Asterales > Asteraceae > Artemisia > Artemisia tridentata. Next base: position 165,477,487 of record CP139503.1, read on the forward strand.
AACCAATTACCATTTGTTGTGTGCAAAGATCACACACTTCTTAATTCACATTCTCTAAGCAATTTGCTTATTCAACCTGCATATGTTAGTCCAAAACCAAGGAAAACACAATACAAAGTATTTTATTTTTGACAGTTATCACAATTGACTAACAAATTTTCATAAGCAGTACTAAAAATGTTCAAGCAGTACAAACTATACAAATAGCACAACTAGCAGTACAAAATCCTTAAATAACAAAAACACTTAGACATTAAACCTTTTAAGGGTTGAGCATTCCAATACCTGCTACCAAGTACTGAAACCTTCCCACATCAAAACCTTTTGTTAATAAGTCAACAAAGTTGTCATCAGTACGAATTTTGACAACTTGAACTAACCTCTTTTCATTACAATCTCGTATAAAGTGATGTCTAATTTCAATGTGTTTAGTTTTGGAGTGTTGAACTGGATTTTTAATGATACACATTGTACTGCTATTGTCTATGTAGATAATTGTGTTTAAGAAATTGTACCCATAATCAAGTAACTGATTCTGAATCCAAAGAACTTGAGCACAACAATTTGCAACAACCACATATTCAGTTTCAGTAGTAGAAGTAGCCACCATAGTTTGCTTTTTGCACTGCCATGAGATAAGTCTGCATCCTAGGAACTGACAACCACCAGTTATTGACTTCCTATCCATACTTGCACCAGCATAATCCGAATCTGAGTATGCCACCAGATCAAATGCAGACTCTTTAGGATACCACAGACCTAAGTTAGGTTGACCTTTAAGGTACCTAAAGATTCTCTTCACTGCTGTCAAATGAGACACCTTAGGATTTACTTGGAATCTTGCACAAGCACATACTGCAAACATAATATCAAGCCTGGATGATGTGAGATACATCAAAGACCCAATCATAGATCTATACATGTGCACATCCACAGCTTCACCACTTTGATCTTTCAAAAGCAAATGTGTCTCCTTATCAACAGGTGTGCTAGCAACTTTGGCATATGTGAATTGAAATTTCCTCAAAATTTTACCAACATATTTATCTTGAGAGATAAATATTCCACTTGGTTTCTGCTGTACTTGAAGTCCTAGAAAGAATGTAAGCTCTCCCATAGAGCTCATCTGAAACTGATCTTTCATCAACTTCTCAAACTCTCTGCACATCTCCTTCTTTGTAGAACCAAAGATGATATCATCCACATATACCCGAACCAATAGAATATCACCCTTTTCCTTTTTGATAAAGAGAGTCTGATCAATTTTACCCCTATGGAACCCATTCTTCAAAAGATAATTAGCCAGAGTCCCATACCAAGCTCTTGGAGCTTGATGTAAGCCATAGAGAGCTTTCACCACCTTGTAGACTTTGTCAGGATGGTCAGGGTCAACAAAACCCGGAGGTTGAGAAACATAGACCTCCTCATCAATAGTACCATACAGAAAGGCACTCTTCATATCCATTTGATAGACCATGAACCCCATAAAGGAAGCATAAGCTAGAAATAGCCTTTGATGCGTGGTTTTGCGACCTTACAACAGGTTTTACCTCTCGAGGGATCTTAAGAGGCTTGCAATCCCCACCAGGCAGTGTACCTGACCGATGTAGTATAGTGTAGTGGCAAGTACCGGGGGATTGATCGTTCTCTAGGGGAATAGTGTCGTTAGGATTGAAAAGCTACTCTAATAGGTCTAAGGGTGAGGGAAGATTCTTTTTGTATTTTTATATTTTTATAAAAGCAAGTAAAATCTCGGGTTTGAAGGAGTGGGCGGAATTAGTTGCTAGTCAACTAACCCAAATAACTACAAATGCAAATAAAATAAAATAACTGAAAATAAAAAGGTGGTGGAACTTATATGGAGAGAAATGTGTTTACTTAGATTTCCTTACTCCCTAACTATCTTTTACCGGTTGATTAGTGTGTATTAATTGCGTGGATGACGGGTGTATTCCTTAATACCAATCGTGGGGTGGCGTACGTACTTCCCCAACTCTATAAGCTCCTACTTCACTCCTATGTCGAGCCGGCTAAGAAGCTCCTAACATGGGATTACTAGAATTCGCTCATGCATTAAATACAACCATAAAAACCATAGTACGCATTGGTTCATGTTTCTTAAGACGTTCAAGCAAGTTACCGTATAGGAGGTTAGCCAGTTTTCTTAAGCCTAACATCGATAAACAATCATCCAATACAATTAATAACACACCGACAACCAATAATCAATAGTTAGGTTTCATTAGATCTAAGCAAACACAAGATAAATCTAGCCTAGCATGTTAAATAAAAGACAAGAACAAGATATAATCAAACAACACATAGACATATTGAATGATTAATTGATTACTTATCTTCAATTGAACATGGGAGATCCAAGGGTATAAAACCCTTAAAAATAGTAGAAAAATCGTCTTAGGGTTTCTCCTCACAAAGTTGCACACTAATGACTAAAAATTATGAGAATATATATAGGAAATCAGATCTGACGGCGTCACTTTATAGACCTGACGCCGTCACCTCGCCGTGTTTAGGGTTTCTTGATGGCCTTCTTGACGCCGTCCCCTTTTAATCCTCCAAAATCCTCTCTGGCGCGTCAGGGGTTGACGGCGTCACAATGGAGCTTGACGCCGTCACAGGTACTTTTCCAGCCGATTTTGAGACTTTGTCGTTTTCTTCACTTTTATGCTCCAAAAACGTCGAAAATGCTTCGTTTTCCAGATTTCTTCTCCAAAGTACCTAAAATGACAAAAGGAACGATTTAGGGCAATATTTGATCAAATAAATACGATTTAGGGCTTAAATGGCCCCCTAAAAGCGGTACACTTTTCGCTTCATCAAATACCCTTACACTTGAGATTTGCTTGTCCTCAAGCAAATGCGCTTTTATTCTAATCAAAATACAAGTTAGGGGTCATTTAACGCTAATATAAAAGTAATTACAACAAATAGTCGTTCCACTTTAATCATAATAAGCACGGAGATTACAAACTAGCACCTCACAAGTAGTGTTTAGATACTCACATCTCTCAGGTGTCATAAAAGTATATCTCATAAATGAAAATGAATAATATCTCTCACTACCTGTCATAGCAAATAGATTACCATAGGCTTGGGAAAGGATCAAAAACCTCCTCCACTAGGCGTAAGCACCTAAGATAAACTATCAAAGAGGGCTTTTAAACGGGTTATAACGTTAGGTGTAGGGATATGATAAACACGGTTTTGTTGGATAAAGGATATTTTACTGGTGGCGAGTTAAAGATCTTGATTAATTACATGTACAATATGGCGTTGCTAAGCCAAGACTAGACTCGACTTAAGCTAATGAAAAAAAAATAACAAAAAGATAAAATAAACATAAAATGAAACGGGATGGTAGTCCGTATGTTTTTTTTCTACTTTTTTTTTTTTTTTTTTTTTTTTCTCTTTTTTTTTTTTTTTTTTTTTTTTTTTTTTTTTTTTTTTTACACTCTTGCCCTACCATCCAAAATAATACATCGTAGGGGGGTTGTATCCCCTTACACTTGAATTTTTACATAACTTTACAATTAACTATTCTAATGACTCGAATTAAGATAATCGAAACACTTGGAGTACTTTTTAAAATATTTAGTACATATGGGGGTAATAATGTTGTTCTTCCCCATTACTCCATTACACTAGTACTTTACCCATGAGTCCCAATCGTCCCAAAACAATATGTATAAGGATATGACTCGACTTAGCAACCATGTAATCAATTAGATAATTAACTTGGGGTTTAAACAAATATTGTCACAATAATGCACTAAAAATGAGTGCATACAGGGTAGGCTAAGGCAATTTGGGTGTACATTTAAGTGGGGTGTTAACAAATTCTTACTTTAAGTAAAATGCTTAAAGTTAGAAACGAAAAGATAGGCTCTGAGGGGTGTACTAGGGGTATCGTGTACTAAAAATGAGTACAACGCAAAGGGTGTGGGAGAATTACTTGACCAATGTAGCCAATGTAATTATAACAAAAACACAGGTGTAAAACAATGGGTTGATCCTAATGCCTCTTATCATGTAGTAAATCTAACTACACGAATGTAGTCTCACTTGTGGCCTCGGAATGGTCCTAACGCAAGTTCTAGAATCTAAGTGCTACCGGTACACACATCATAGCATAAATTCTTTTCCTACCAATTCTAGGGGCGAACCTCACATATTTGGGGGTGGAAAATTTTTTAGTGGTATGGTTTTGTGCTAGTCATATAACTCCTATCCATGAGACGCTCATTAAGACCAAAGTTTCACTCCTATATGTTGTAAAAAATTTTAAATTTGGCACTAAAATTGCCTTAACATGTATTTCTCTCAGTTTTATTACACATCTACCATTAAACAAATGAAAAATCAAGCGTAATTGCATTCTCTAAGGTATCGTACTTTACCCCCCTTACACTTAAGATGAACATTGTCCCCAATGTTCAAATAACAAGATGTAAAAGTAAATAAGGTAAAAGAATGAAATCAAATACTCCCCTGATTCGTTCGGTGGATAAAGAGGTAACATGGTTAGATCTTCTTCCAAGGTAATGTTGAAGCTTCAAGATTAAAGCAGCGCCAAAAGCTAGATTCCACATACATCTCCTTGTCCAAAATAACATGTTAAACCTGAGAAAACAAACACGAAAACCTGCATAACATCGGAGGGATAAATCTGTATAAGGATATAATGCTTGTGGAATGATTATTTTGCAGATTCCTGGAGTTTATAAGTTAGAGATTTAATAAAGCATTTTATGATTCCGGAAGAAAAACAAAACTTTTAAAAAAAGTTCCAGAAAACTGTTCCTGACGCCGTCAGAAGTGATCTGACAGATTTTTCATGTTAAGTTTCCGGAAAATTTCTGGAAAAACTCAATCCTTATTTCCTGGAAATCCTGCAAAATATCATTATGACTCGATACAAGCATTTGACTCAAACAATTACTAATATGTATGTCAATTTAATATTGTTATGATTCATGTTCATTTGTTCTAATAAACCGATTTGGATTTCCCTTACACTTATCTTTTGCAAAATACCTTTATATGTAGTTAAGACGAAGTTAAAAACAAAATAAAGCATTTTCACAATTTAGTTTCGAACATGAATCAATAATAATAAAAATTAAACATACATACGGAAGCAAATAAAATCAAACAAACAAATAAATAAACACACAAAGCAAATAAAGCTTGGGTTGCCTCCCAAGAAGCGCTTATTTTTGTTCGAGTCACGAGCCTGACTCTACCCTTATTTAACGGAAATAGGGGAGGTTTTCCCTACACTTAGAATTAAGTGCGGGTGAAAGTAGCGATACACACCATCTCGGTGGAAGTATGCCTCGTGAGTAAAGAGTGGTGGATGAATTGTATACTTAAAGGGGTGTGCTCCTTTCATCATAACCTTGCCTAGTTTACATTGGTCAGTGGGTGAATTAAAGTTTTTTCCTAAAAAGGGATCATCTTCTATCAACTTCGAGAGATTCCTAGTTGGGAATCCATCTTGACCTAATAAACCCGGTTTAAACCCATAATGTTTCTTGTGATCAATCATGAATGGGTGATGTAAGTATGAAAGGTTATGGTTCACTCCTATGTCAGCTTCCTCTCTACAAGGCTTAGAGTCTACTACCTTCAACATAAAACTACCCGGACTATATGGTTTGATGGGTGGATCGGGACCTAATTCTATTCCGAAGTTCACATCTAAGGATGGAAGATTAGGTAACGGTTTTGGTTTAGGCTCCGGTTCATCAAAACTAGGAACTTCCATAGAACTAAAAGAAAGGTTATGACTACAAGTATTCAAACCTATTTCTTCTAGTTTTGTTTGGTCCAAGGGCTCTACCTCTATTGGGGTTCCTATAGTCTCTTCTACTTCTTCCGGGTAAGTCATGGGTGGTGTGTGTGCCTCAAATGATGGTAGGACTTGTGGGGTACTTGGTGGACTTGGGTTCTCTACTATATCCTCCATCACATTAAGATCACCAATGTGTTCATCTTGTATTATGGTAGGGCCTAACCATGACATGCAGCTAGGTGGCTCAACTCTACCCTCATGTGTGTCATATGTTTTGGTGAAATCTATCCCACTCATGCAACTAACCATCTCAGAATCTTGGTTTGATTCTAAGTCCATGTTCTTAGAAACTAGGTCTCTTTGCTCATACGAATCCACCAATTCGTTCCACTTATGGGTCATAGTTAGGAAGCTTTCCTCAAAATTCATCCAAAGGGTCTGACTAAAAGGAATTGATCCAGATAATGCTCGTCTAATAGAAATCTCACATGCATAGAATTCATTAAACCCATCTAACCTTACCCCTAACTTCTTTTGGAAATCACAAAGATCACACACAAATTCATAGGAATGATAGGAAACAAATCTATTGGTGAAATATAATTGTTCCTCTATTGTCAATGATCTAAATGGAATTTCATCCGTCATAGTGACAAATGAAAATGGTTTTACAAACAAAGGGAACAAAGAAAAAAGATAGACCACAAGAAATCCTAGAAAAATAAAATAAAAAATCACACTAGAAAGGAATCTAGTGAGTAGACCTAATAAAATAAAAATTCAACCTAAACAATAACTATTCCCCGGCAGCGGCGCCAAAAACTTGATGCGTGGTTTTGCGACCTTACAACAGGTTTTACCTCTCGAGGGATCTTAAGAGGCTTGCAATCCCCACCAGGCAGTGTACCTGACCGATGTAGTATAGTGTAGTGGCAAGTACCGGGGGATTAATCGTTCTCTAGGGGAATAGTGTCGTTAGGATTGAAAAGCTACTCTAATAGGTCTAAGGGTGAGGGAAGATTCTTTTTGTATTTTATATTTTTATAAAAGCAAGTAAAATCTCGGGTTTGAAGGAGTGGGCGGAATTAGTTGCTAGTCAACTAACCCAAATAACTACAAATGCAAATAAAATAAAATAACTGAAAATAAAAAGGTGGTGGAACTTATATGGAGAGAAATGTGTTTACTTAGATTTCCTTACTCCCTAACTATCTTTTACCGGTTGATTAGTGTGTATTAATTGCGTGGATGACGGGTGTATTCCTTAATACCAATCGTGGGGTGGCGTACGTACTTCCCCAACTCTATAAGCTCCTACTTCACTCCTATGTCGAGCCGGCTAAGAAGCTCCTAACATGGGATCACTAGAATTCGCTCATGCATTAAATACAACCATAAAAACCATAGTACGCATTGGTTCATGTTTCTTAAGACGTTCAAGCAAGTTACCGTATAGGAGGTTAGCCAGTTTTCTTAAGCCTAACATCGATAAACAATCATCCAATACAATTAATAACACACCGACAACCAATAATCAATAGTTAGGTTTCATTAGATCTAAGCAAACACAAGATAAATCTAGCCTAGCATGTTAAATAAAAGACAAGAACAAGATATAATCAAACAACACATAGACATATTGAATGATTAATTGATTACTTATCTTCAATTGAACATGGGAGATCCAAGGGTATAAAACCCTTAAAAATAGTAGAAAAATCGTCTTAGGATTTCTCCTCACAAAGTTGCACACTAATGACTAAAAATTATGAGAATATATATAGGAAATCAGATCTGACGGCGTCACTTTATAGACCTGACGCCGTCACCTCGCCGTGTTTAGGGTTTCTTGATGGCCTTCTTGACGCCGTCCCCTTTTAATCCTCCAAAATCCTCTCTGGCGCGTCAGGGGTTGACGGCGTCACAATGGAGCTTGACGCCGTCACAGGTACTTTTCCAGCCGATTTTGAGACTTTGACGTTTTCTTCACTTTTATGCTCCAAAAACGTCCAAAATGCTTCCTTTTCCAGATTTCTTCTCCAAAGTACCTAAAATGACAAAAGGAACGATTTAGAGCAATATTTGATCAAATAAATACGATTTAGGGCTTAAATGGCCCCCTAAAAGCGGTACACTTTTCGCTTCATCAGCCTTATTGCTTCAATCCTGGCAACAGGAGCAAAGACCTCCTCATAATCAATCCCTTCTTCCTGAGTATAGCCTTGAGCTACAAGTCTTGCTTTGTTCTTTATCACTATACCTCTTTCATCCTTCTTGTTCCTGAATACCCACTTAGTACCAATCACTCTCATGCCCATTTGGCAAATCAACTAGAATCCAAACCTTCTGAATTTGAAATTAAAGCAGTTCTTCTTGCATTGCCTCAACCCATCTTTATTCTTCTAAAGCCTTGAGCACATTATTGGGTTCTATCTGTGATAGAAAACACACAAACATACATTCATGCTCATCTTCATGATGTTTTTCCTCATAAACAACACTGAGAAAACCATGATGATCTGGATCTTGAATCTGCCTTCTAGTCTTTACTCCAGATTGTACATCTCCAATCACACTGGTAAGTGGATGATTCTTATGAATTGTAGTTTGGGGAGTAGAAGGAATATCATAGGTAATAGGCATGTTGTGTAGACCATCTCCAAAGAAATCAAAATCATCATCTTGTGGAGCAGTAGTAACTGGTGGATTAAGAGTAGGTTGACTTGGTCCATCAGTAGAAACATTTGGCTCATTAGTAGAAACATTTGGCTTAGCAGTACTAACTCAATTTGTACTGCTCTTGGGAACTTCTGTTTCTTTTCCATTTTGTCCACTGTTGTCATCAACATTCTTTTCCTTAGCAGCATCACTTGATGATGGAGCATCATCAGTCTTTGAAGAAGAAACATACAATGGACTTTCTTCCACAATTGGCATCAAGATATATTCTTCATCAGAATCTTCATCACCTGCATTAGCATTAGTATTTGTACCTGTGACAGGCACATAATTCATAGTAGCAGCATCACTACAACTACTAATTAACGTGTACACACACACGTTAATATTCGACTCTCATTGAGAGATCTACATTTTTCTATATTCTAACTATACGGCTACACCCTTTATAAATAGGGTTTACACAGAAAACCTAACTTCCCCTAGAAGCTAACTATTTATTACATTCAGTCCCTATTGTTTCACGTTTCTTCATTTTGGCATATGTAGTTTTGTAATCATCAAATTATAATTCCCAACAATCTTCCCCCATTTGATATTACAGAAGTATCTCCATGAAACAATCTTCAATGCTTCCTTAAGGTCTTTTTGAACATGTCACCACAAATAATAAGCTGCTTCCCCTTTTTGTAATCATCTAATAGGGGTCTTCCATGCAACTTGAATCTAAATACTTCCCCTTAAGTGATGCATGTAGATGGTTAAACAAGCTTCCCCTGAAACCAATAACCATCTCTTAAATCATGAACTCTGTAGGCTTTATGAACTGATTACTGATAAAGAAAACCGAGTATAACGAACTTGATGAAGAAGTTGAATTTCTCAAACTTGCGTCTTATATCTTGTACTATCCTCGTGACTCCAAACTCATACTAGAAGTAGGTCGCAACCTCTTGATAAATCCTCAACTATATGAGACACTGAGCACTGCAACGTAACTCCTTAAAGTGATAGCAAATGTGAGCATTAAGCACCCTAGATTGTAGATCACACACTTTTGTTAGATTCATCAAGTCTTTGTCACCGCATTAAAACACAAACAAGTTACCTAAAAAGTGTAACACCCACTTTGAGATATGATAAGAACGCGCACCTGTGAAACTCAACTACAACATCAAATAGGCAATATTCAATTTTCTTCTCCAAATAATCACCAAAATGAGCCATAAAAATAATTTTGTCCGCGATCCAAAACTACCCAGCAGTACTAACGAGAATGAGAGCAGTATTAATTTCTGAGCCTGCAGTACTAACCGAAAACCAAGCAGTATTAACTGCTAAGGTGAGCAGAATTAACGATGTACAGTAGCAGTATTAATAATGAAGTGAGCAGAATTAACAACTTCCAAGAGCAGACTTAACGAGCACTGACCAGAATTAATCACCAGAATTAATCACTACCAGACTAAATAACCACAGCAACCAGAATTAATAGTAGGAGCAATATTAATTTCCCATTGACTGACCCACGATCGTTCAATAAAAAAAAATTATTAAAAAATTGATCAGTTATAACCTGAAGCAATTGGTCACCGTCCCACATGAAGAATTAAAGTTGACCAATTTAATAACTCAGTACGAGGTTAATATTAAATCACCGTGCTCCACGACAAACGAATCACTTGTAAATCACATGCAAATCAATACCAATAAAGATTCGACCAATTAATAATGATCTGCCATTGACCTTTTAATATATAATTGAACCACAAACTGACTCTAATTAATCACAAGCGACAAGTAGAATCAGCCCCTCATGTACTATGCGACAAACAATTATAAGTATTGTACGAGGTTAAAATTTGATCAATGTAATCATCTCCTTACTTACATAAAGACGACACAACAGCATTGATTATTTGATGTGTCCCTTTCTTAACGTAACACAAGTTCTACAAGAGCTATAACTATCACGATGACAACATAAACTATACTACGTTTGGAACTAGCAACATAATAACGATTGAAGAGATGAATAATATGAAGAGAATAAGAGAAGAGATGGAAGATTATCATTCACACAAAATAACATCAAAGGTTCGGTATAGAGAATGAAAACCAACAAGGGAAATGTTGCCTCATGCCTTCTATTTATAGGCACAACACTAGGGCAACATTTCCTTACATGTATCTAGAAGGAATAATGATAAGGAGGCCGGTCCATGGACATCTAATGGACCGGACCTTAGATACTAACATAATGTTCATTTTAAGAAACTATAACATGAAATGATCAAGACTTGAATTACTAATTAAACGTGTTCCTAACAATCTCCCCCTAAGTCTTAGTCATCAATGTTGCTTGACGTCATCTTTGCTTCTTTGGCTTTTGACGTCTTCATAATCTTTGATCGTTGTTCTTGAAATGATATGATATGAAATGGTACTGGTCTGCCTTACTCCACTGGTCTTTGTTTTTGGTGTCTTTACATCTTCTCCATCATGCTCATATGTCGTTTGACTTTTGCTCTTCAACTTGTTCTCACTTCTTCATTCTTTAACTTATGAAAGGTTGTAGTGCTTGAACTTTGACTTTATATTCAGAACATTTGATATTTCTGAGTCATTATGAGAACTTGTCTTCAGGATATTAGCACGATGGAGTCTTGAAGGTGGTGGAACTCCAGGTCTTCTCGATCCTTCGCAGCAGCAGCATCAGCAGCATAGTGTGAAGACTTTCTCTAATCCTTGCCCAGACAGTTCTGAAACGGATACCTCCGAGAGGGCTTACACGGACACACCGAAGTGCACCCACGATTCAGTGAGTCGCTGGAGATCACCCCACGACTGTAGACCGTTTTGGAGCAAACACTAAGCGTAACCCACAAGGAGTTACCGAAGTGACCTGCTGTCAGGGCTGTTAGATGTTTACCCTGGCAGGATTTCCATTCTATCACTGAGAATCACACTTGTGATTTCTCTCAAGAATGTTCTCGGCAGATTGCTAAGATTTGCGAAGGACTCTTCTTAATTTTACAAACTGATGCCCATGATGTAGAACAACAGAGTAATACTAAGTGTTCCTAAGAGATCATTGATGAATCTCACGGATCTAGACTCGATTCAAGTGCACATTTGTTTGGTAGACGGAGGCGTGGAGCAGATTGCCTCCTTTTTCAATATCAGCACATCTCGTATTGAGAGGCCGATAGATGATGAAGGGTTCTCCGTGTAAAATGAAACAAGTGCCTTTTGAGAGACACCTGAGTGGCTTAGAAGGTTAGTGCAGTGCGTCACTGGGTCCATGACGACTTTTGTCTTCAATACCGGTGATGCTCAGTCAACCAGTAGATTATGTATTGAACCCGGTGTCTGTCCTAAGGTTGAACAATCAGGAGGGCTATTTCTTTTCACCCTTTTTGTTTGCTTTTCTTTTTAATTCTTCAACCCCTTCTTTCTCCGTACATTTCATTTTCCTTTTTCAATCATACCTAGGACTTTCTAGTACTAGACTATTGGTATTGTCCTTGGGTAGATCCCTCCGGCTCTGGCGGATCATAGGACGGTTTCCTAAATCCTAGTCACCTTATAACTCCATGACTATCCTATTGTTGCCATAAACCAAACTTTGAAAAATCTCTCAACGTGTTTATGATTATGAAAACATATTTTCTTAACACTTTGAGAGTTTTGTGATTTTCAGAAGTACTCCCCTTAACATGTGCTCATAAGTGTTTAAAGTAAATTTGCACATGTCGGGTAGAGTTGGCACTTTTGAATTGATTGATTTTCAATGAACATGATCTTCGCGAGACACGCTTACATCACTAGTAAACTAGCTTGAAATTATTACCCGTCCAGATCATATTCAAGGAAATTCGCTCGAAATCGGTACATTCTACTCAGACACATCCTTTGCGAGACACGCTTACATCACCAGTTAGACTGGCTTGAAATTATTACCCGTCCAGGACATATCTTTTCGACTACTGACTTGTGATATCGTCAATTCGAGGGTCAATTCTTGAGTCGAGCTCTTGTGAGATTTCAATCTTAGATTTACCATATTTTAATCATCACATATTCTCCCCCTCAAAAATAGCATACCTATGTCGTTTTTGTTAAACTTTGATTAAAATATGCTCTTTTTGAGGTTTACGGGAAGAATTTCAAGAACTGTTTCAAAGATTATGTTTTTCAAGTACTCCCCCTCAACAAGGGAATACTTGTCCTTATGAGCAGAATTTTGAAAAACTTATAAAATTATGGTTTAATTCTACTCATGAGTAAGAAGCTTTCGCTCCTTTGATTAGGATTGAGGCACTGAAACGTACCTCATGGTCCTTTCCTTACAAGAACGGGTTGTACACTGTTATGTGTGCACAAACCATTATATCACAATCATGTGAGTAAGAATAATGAATAAGAATAATGAATTATGAAATCAAATTCTTACATCAACCTCCTTTTCCAAATGTAGTGAATACAGGATCCGTCCTTTGATATGTTCTGATAGCAAATGGTGGACGGCCTCCAACATAACTCTCCAATCTCCGCATCTGGTCTCTGTGGTATAATCGTCGCTCTATCTTCCAGACAAACTGTTTCACTTGCCTGAGCTTATCCGACTTCCATTTCTTTGTCATTCCCAATTCTTGATCACGAACTCTATGAACCAACCCATCACAAACGTTCTTTAGTGTATCATCGTAGAACTTATGAACCTCGTGATATGACATAAGCCGGTTGATGTTTGTTGTACTTCTGTAGACGAACCCAAAGATTGGGTTGTTCTTCATGGTGTATTGAGGGTCATGGTTGTTGTGAAGATGTAACATGGGCTCAACGAGATTCAACTTCATCTGATAACTTTCCACTCCAAGCTGAAGATCTTCTACTCGTTCTTTTATGATTGTCCTTCGTATGAAATGGCATATAGCGGTACTGAAGGCGTATTGAAGCTCGGTTGTGAGATGGTGCAACTTTCCTTGTACTTTGATGAGGTACATGTCTTCAACGTCATTGAGACTGAGATCTGGGAAGTCTGCCTCAGAGAATGAGTGGAGTTGTTGGTCGTGTCTTTGGACGATGATCTCAGACAGGAAGGTGTAATCATATCTCTTCGCCCCTTGACACTAACCACTGCCACTATCCTTTGGTCACTGTGTACTGATTCACGAGACTTCTCGGTAAGTTTACTCTTGTACCATGTTTTTCTTTTCTTGAACCAGTGATAGATTCCCAATTTAGCATCACGATCATAATTGACCAATTGTTTGACGTAGAGGTGATGATGAATGGCAGTTTCCTCAATGCCAGGTAGTTGATAATCGGCTGCTGGGGTGAAGGTGATGGATGTAGCGTACTTGGTTTTGCATGTAGCTCCGTGCTTGAGTAGTTCGAGATCATTGTTGAAGAAGAATTGGTAAGGGATGAGTGTTGCGTTGTGTTTTCGGATCACAGGTAGAGGCTTAGTCCAATCAGTGATGTAGGGACGGTTTTTGCTGTCACTACTTTGAATCCTGAGAATGTCTGGGTTAGTCCAGTCAAACTCACTTGACATTGCTCTGGAAATGTTCTCAAGGTGATATTCCAGTTCAGCAGCACTTGTGGAGTTGTCTTTGAGAAGATTGAATGCATCATTCTTTATCCTACGAAGTTCTTGCTTGGTCATCTTCTTGATGTTCATAGTTCGTTTGAGTTGTTGAGTAAACTCGAACGTACTATCATCAGGCTTGAATGCTTCGTCTTCGTGGATTTGAGCACTTGCCAATTGATCAAACCACTCGTTGCCATGTGTGTCATCCGCCTCTAGCCATGAGACTACGGTGGATTTCTTGGATGACTTCTTGCTTGATGTAGCTTTGGCTTTTGGAGGTGATTTGGGTTGATTATCTTGTTGTTGAAATTCCATATCCTCGGTGGTGAAGTGCTCAAAATGATGTTTAGTGGAGGTTGGACCAGATTTCGGGGCTTTAGGTGGTGGAGTAGTGGTAGTGGTAGAAGGGCCGGTAGGGACTTTGAATTGTGGACCTGAGCTTCCTGAACCCTTATGTTTCTTTGATTTGGTTTCAGGATCATGGTCTTCATCGTCGCGAGGACGTTTACCCTTATCTGCCGCTTCTTTGCAAGATTCTTTATTGGCCTGTATAGCGTCAAGGATGGCCATTTGAGTGTATGTCACGGATGGTAGAGCAGTGATTTTGGTGAGGAGGGCATCCTGGAGCTCTTCAACAGAGTAGTCAAGAAGATTCTTTTGTTGAACTATTGTAACAGGGAGGTCCTTGACTTTTTCTTCAATGTGTTTGTCGATGTACTCTTCAATGTCCTTTTGTAGTTCGGGAAGAAACTTCTTGATGTAATGCCTTGTGCTTTTCTGAGTCTCCTTGATCAGATGAGTTTTGATGTCGTCATCTAGAAACTCATCCATTTTCTGCTTCGTCTCCTGTATTTGTTGAACTTGCTCAGATAGATTCTTGACCAAATTCTGCATCTCGGTCATTTGATATGTTAACTTGCTTTCTTTCTTAGCATGGGCAAGTTTGGCAGCCTTCTTCAATTTCTTGGCTGTGGGAGATATGACCTCGAATCTTGTGACACGTGCAATCTTTCTTACTTTCTTACCTTTGATAATCGATTTAATTGTTGCTTTTCTCTTGGGAGGAGATGATGCTTTGGGTGGTGATACAGGAGGAGTAGACATCATAGGTGGTGACTTAGGAGGAGATGGTGGAGTTTTAGGTGGGGAGGTGGGAGGTGTTTTGGGTTTTGGAGAAGTTTGAGCCTTTGGTTGTGTTTTTGGCTCATGAGAAGTTAGGGTGAGACGAGGTGGAGTGATTGGTGGTGTATTAATGTATCGATCAGCTTCCTTTTCCGCCTCTTCTTGTTCCTTCTGCTTTCTTTCCTCTTCCAACTTCTTTTCTGTAGTTGCCTTGTGTTCTGCTTCAAGTAATTTGGCTGCTGCAATAGATGTCTTCCCAATGATCTCCTCTTCCTTTTCTGATTCACTCCAATCGATGGGCGAATCAAGGTGTAGTTCCTTATTTCCTTCGTCTAAAGTTTTATCTTTCATCTCCTCATCAGTTTGTGTGTGCTTATCCAAGTCGGGTTGATTAACCGAGCTTGGTGGTGGAGGAATATCAAACTCAGCCCCCTCGGGTTGATTAACCGTATGAGGCTGATTTGTGGATGTAGCAGCTCCAGACCTTCCGGGTTGATAAACCGGATCAGTATGGGTTGGAGGTACTCCTTCAGTAGTTTCCGATCCTCTAGCTCCCTTTGCCATTTCTAGTTTCCTCAATTCCTCAACTCTTAACTGTGCTCTTCTCTCCTCATCATTCTTTTGAGACTTTTTGCTAGCCTGCATTGCCTTGATAGTGTCTAAGTCTGCTTGTAAATCAGTATCTTCATCATTCATTGACCTAACCACTTCTTCAAACTTCGTTTCTTCTGAATCATCTTCATCTTCATAATGAATCCCAATTTCTTCTGCTTTAGGTTTAGGATCAGTTTTTATTCTTCTTTTGAGTGTTCTGGGGTGTGGTTTCATTGCAGCACTTGATGCACTCCCTGTTTTACTGCTTTTAGAACGAGTTCTGGAGGATCCCGTTCCTTCTGCAAGTTTAGTGATTCCAACTTGATTTTTTTCATAAGCTCTTTGATACTCTTGAAAAGCTGGAGTCTTTCTGACCGAATTTGTAAGTAAAGCATCGGGAAGTCTTAACCCTTGCTTACGCGAGCTTTCCTTGGGAAAATAGACCATATTGACGAGTTTTTCCATTCTGTACTGATGTATTTCCCTGTCTTCCGGTCGTTGAGAAATGTCCTTGTGTTCATCAAGAAGAAGACTGATGAGTAGCTTGGAATATCGGACAAATGGGATCTTGGTAGTTGGTTTCCGACCTTGGATTTGAAAGACGATGTCATCCCAAATGAGCTCTACATAGTCAATATACTTCTGATTGACAATACCCCAGAAGATTTGGAGATGTGGTAATCGTGGGTGCTCGTGACCACTGTCCCTCCCTGAGACAGATCGAACCAATATGTAGTATATGGTTCTCCAGGGTTGTGGGATATATTTTGCATTGACTTGTGAGAGTTTGGTTAATGGGGTGTCAGATTGAACATCGTATCCAATGTCAAGAAGAAATTTGAGGATTTCATCTTCAGATGGTGTAGGCCAGTATTGGTTGGAAGGTTCTGGTGGGTCTGGAAGACTTAAGGCTTTGCGTAGGTGAAGTGGAGTGACTTTTACTTTCTTGTGTCCCAATGTGCAAGTGAAGGAATTCCCATTTTCAGCAAGTTTAATGGTAATCCACATTTGATGAATGTAAAGTTCAGGGATGCTGTCAGATCTGTCCAATATGCTTCTGAACTTGTGTCGTTTGAGTATCTCTATCACAACCAGACAGCTTGGTTCACTGCATCTGATCTTGTCAAAGTCAACTCTGGCATTGTTGTTGCCGAATTCAACTATGTAGCCATGAGGAAAAACTTGTTCTTTAGTGATCATTTGAGGTGTAGGTAGTGATGGTGCTGCCATTATGAGATTTCTGTAATTGCAATGATTGATTTTACATTTTTTACCACAGAAGCTATCATCCTTAATCAAAATTACCAATTTCTATGGAAATTGTTCAATTTCGATAGATATGGAAATTTCTAAGGACTTTGAACAATTTCGATAAAAATCACATTTGCAATAAAAATCAAATTTGCGATAAAAATCACATTTGCGATAATTATTGGTAATTTCGATAAACTCTTATACAAGAGTTTTCGATAACAACTGTAGACGTTCAAATCCATGTTAACTGTATGACAAAACTTATTCCAATGTTATCTAATGATGTATTAAAATCATCTGACCAAGTTATAACATCATTTAACCACAAACTCCTAAGATTCAACCTGAACATGCATACGTGTTCTTCATAAACCCTATTAATCAATTTTAGCACTTGTGATGATTCTGGGAACAATTCAAAGGTACAGTCACTCAATTCAAGGTCTAACAACATCATATCAACGAATTAATTACACTAACACATTCACAAACGTTTTTCCCCAATTCGTTCACATAAACCCTAATCAAGAACAGTTATGATTTGTGTTTCTGGGTACAATTAAACATGCAAACAATGTTCATCATCATATTCTAAACATAATCGTACCAAAAAACATATCAATAACACTTAGAATCGATTTATCCAGATCTCACGCAGACCTTAGATCTTAAATACATGATAGTGATAAATCTAGCCGTTGGATTTTGAAATCCTTTAAAACCGTTTCATATAATCATATATAAGAAATTTCAACACTTACAAATTCGATGAAACTTGAACGGATTTGCAGATTGATTATGGGCCGTGGATCTTAGTAGTTGAGTGAATTAAATTGGGTGGGTGAAATATGTCAGTGTTTCAGAAATGGTATTAACTGCGCGGACATTAAGCAATTTATTTGACAGTTTAATCATTTTTTCACTTGCACGCTTTTAGTCCTCTAACCTTAAGTTTTTTAGCAATCATTATCCTAATGAGCACACTTAACATATTAGGCATACAATAAATGGATCCTAACATATCATCACCAAGCATTTAAGCAACAATTATGAAGAAATCATGCAAGTACAAATTTTGGAAAATTATAAAATGTTGTTTCTCCCCCTCAACACTTGTTCCAAGATAATTTAAAAAATGATTTAATTTGAACAAAGTGTTGAATAAGGATTTGTACTTGCACACAAACTTTTTTTTTTTTTTTTTTGAAGATATATTTACAGAGATAGAATTTGATGTTTGACTCAGTTTTTGAGAAAGTTTTCCAAATCATTTGGAGTCAAACATCGCATACCAATCTGGTGAACTAGTTCCACAAATCTTGCATGAGGCAAAGCTTTGGTGAACAAATCCACCAATTGGTGTTCAGTTCCCACAAAGTATAATTCAACGGTACCCTTTTCCACATGCTCTTTGATGAAATGATATCGGAGAGCAATATGCTTTGACTTGAAATGTTGGACGGTGTTGCATGAAATAGCAATGGCACTCTTGGAGTCGCAATACATCGGAATCTTGTTGAGCACATATCCGTAGTCCAGCAACTGAGATCTCATCCAAATGATTTGAGCGCAGCATGCTGATATGGCGACGTATTCAGATTCCGTGGATGACAATGACGTGCAATCCTGCTTTTTCGACTGCCAAGATACTAGCTTATCTCCCAGAAATTGAACTCCCCCTGATGTACTTTTTCTTGTGTCTAAGCACCCTGCATGGTCAGCGTCTGAAAATGCAACATGTTCAAATCCAGAATCCTTCGGATACCAGATTCCCAAATGGATGGTTCCCTTTATATATCGAAGGATTCTTTTAACGGCTGACAAGTGCCGTTCAGTAGGTCTTGACTGATATCGGGAGCATAGATACGTGGCAAATACAACATCCGGTCTGCTAGCTGTAAGATACATGATCGACCCAATGATACTACGATACTTTGTAGGATCAATGGGTGTCCCATGTAGGTCAGCATCTAGCTTTAGGGATGAGGAAGACATCGGGGTGTTATAGGTGTCACAGCTGGTCATACCATGCTTTTTCAAGATTTCCTGAGCATACTTGGACTGACTTAGAAATATATCACGGGGCGATTGATGAACTTGCAATCCTAGAAAGAATTTAAGTTCACCCATCATAGACATCTCAAAGTTTGTTTTCATTAGTTTTGCGAAAGCGTTTGAATATTTTTTATGAGTAGAACCAAAAATAATATCATCCACATATATTTGAACAATTAGAATGTCCTCCACGTGTGTTTGTATAAATAAAGTCGGGTCAATGGAACCTTTAGTGATATGATTAGCAAGTAGAAATGCTGACAGTTTATCGTACCATGCCCTCGGGGCTTGTTTAAGGCCATAGAGGGCTTTCTGAAGCCGATATACGTGATTCGGATGATCTGGGTCCACGAAGCCATCAGGTTGTGAAACGTACACCTCTTCCCGGAGTTCTCCATTGAGAAATGTCGTCTTCACGTCAATTTGGTATACAGTTATGTTCTTGTGAGCCGCGTATGCCAGAAACATTCGAACAGCCTCAAGCCTTGCAACTGGAGCAAAAGATTCTTCAAAGTCGATTCCTTCCTGTTGACTGAATCCTTTAGCGACCAACCGGGACTTGTTACGAATTACTGTGCCATCAGCATCTAGCTTGTTCTTCCAGATCCACTTCAATCCAACGACGTAAACCCCATCTGGTCTTTCTACCAATTCCCATACTTCCAACCTCTTGAACTGATCCAATTCCTCTTGCATAGATTCAATCCAGTTGTCGTAGGTAAGGGCTTCCTTAATGTTTTTGGTTTCGGTTTGACAAACGGTGAGTGCATAAATGCAATTTTCACCGTCTGAGTGGAGTCGTTGTCGTGTCATGACTGGGTTTTTTGGGTGACCAATTATATTCACTAAGGGGTGTTCCTTTGTCCATTTGTGGGTGGATGGGTAGTGTTGATAGTTATGGTGCAGATTTGACGGTTCCAAATTGCTCGTGGAAGATTCTCCAATGTCTGGAATGGTGGGGGCTGGAGCAAATGGGTTAAAGAAAGCGTTTCCGTCATAATCTGTTGGTGTGGGAACTTCAGAAGAATTGAGAGGGGGATCCTCAGCTGCATTTGCAGAAGTAGAAGCTGTTTGATTAACTGATGATGATGTGTCTGGTTGTGGTGCGTCTTCAGCAACTGTTGTGGTGGTGGAAGTAACATGATTTTCCGGTACTTGATTATCGACGAGTGTTTGTGCAGCGGAACTTGAAGTTGCATCAGTAGTACCATTAACCATAGAATCATCAAAAAGTGGAGCAAACAGATCTTCTAAGTCTTTGCGGTTTAGAGAGAAAGGTGCAGCTGACGGATCTGGGAAGTTTAGACGGTTAACAGCGGGTTCTAAGCTGTTTTGCTCAGAAGCCATTTCAGTGAGTTCATCAAAATTTGCGTGTATAGTTTCTTGAATTTCCATGGTGCGTCGGTTCCAAATTCTAAAACCCTTAGAGTTTTCACAATAGCTAATGAATATCCCAATATCTTCTTTAGCCTTCAATTTACCAAGATCATCTCGATCATTCTTCGGGTTACAAAGTGCTCCAAAGACATGAAAGTAGTTGATGTTTGGTTTTCTGCCTTGAATGAGTTCATATGGTGTTTTGTTATGGCGTTTGTTGATCATGCATCGGTTCTGGGTATGACAAGCAGTGTTGACAGCTTCAGCCCGAAGGTAGTCTGGTAATTGGGCATTGATCAACATTGTCCTTGCTGCTTCCACAAGTGTACGGTTTCGTCTTTCAACTACACCATTCTGTTCGGGAGTGCGAGCAATTCAAGTTTGATGAACAATCCCATATTTCTCTGTGTAATCCCGAATGGTTTGATTCTTAAATTTAGTCCCGTTGTCTGTCCTGATTATCCTGACTGTGTTGCGGACTTGAACTTGAATCTTCGTAAGAAATGTGATGACCATTGAAGGAACTTGATCTTTAGTCCGAAGAAAGTAGACCCATGTCCATCTTGAGTAGTCATCCACTATTACCAAAATATACCTTTTCCCATTTATTGTTTGAACCCGCATTGGGCCACATAAATCCATATGAAGCAGTTGTAAGACATGATCTGTGTTGTGTTCTGCTTTGGGAGGAAAGTGAGCACGGTGACTTTTCCCTTGTTCACATGCAGGACACAAATGATCTTTGGCATATCTGAATTTGGGTAATCCGTCAACCAATTTATTCTTTGCAAGGTTGGTCATGGTTTTGAAGTTGAGATGGGACAATCTTTTATGCCATAACCAAGCCTTTGTGGGATGAGCCTTGGAAAGTAAGCAGATGGGAGAGGATGCTGTCAAGCCTTCAAAGGATATGGTGTATAGACTAGTTCCCCGTTTTCCTTTCATTAAATCATTTCCTTGAAGATCCCGTATGAAGCAAGTTTTCTCCCGGAATGCTACTTCTAAGTCTCCGTCACAGAATTGTCCCACTGAGAATAAATTGTGACCAAGACCTTCAACATAGTATACACGACTTATCTCGATGTTCCCATTTACATAATCTCCATAGCCCATGATTGCAGCGAAGTGATCATTCCCGAATCTGACCGTTCCTATGAACTTTGCGACAAAGTTTGTGAGAAGCTTGAGATTGCCGGTCATGTGTCGGGAACACCCGCTATCAACAATCCAGAGGACAATTTGTATCACCTGCATCACAAATATTGGGAACAGGTGGAGAGTTGGTAACGGTTGGACCCGTTGGGTTAGTAACACAAGATTCAAATATTTTAGGTACCCATTTAAAGCTTGATGTGTTTTGCAGCCAACGTTGCCATGTCCAACTAGTCTCAGCCTTTTTCCTTAAAAATGCACTAGGTGATTTGGTTGTCTTGGTTTTGGCTATGGGCTTTTCCATGGAATTCACAGAAACTGCTAGTGGTGGTTTTCCTAAAATGGACTTGGCAACAAGTTTTATCCTAGAGGAAGAGCCACTAGTTCGTTTCTTTTGACGATTCAACAGAGTTTTAGCAATGCATTGCTGATGATCACCAATTAATATACTAGCATTACAGAACACACAAGAAGCATCAACATTAACATCATTTATAACTTTCAAAGATCCAGCATTCATTACATCATTCTTAGAATTACACTTAGATAAGCTAGATTCTATGTGTGACATAACATGTGTTTTATTCACACAACGAGCATTAACTTCTACGTCTGCATTCTTAGGTAATCCACTCTTAGGTAGCCAGATACTATTCTTCTGTTGACTTTTTTGTTGTTTTGGATCTGCTACTCTTAGGAGGGTTGACTAATCCTGTGAAAGTGGAAGTATTTGCATTAGTCGTTTGTGATGATGCTTTCTTAGATGCCTTGTCTACTTTGTAATTCCTTGGTGCAAACTCATGAATCTTTGCTTTGCTTTTTTCTAAAACTCTGAGTTTCTTATCAGTTCAACAATGATGTGTTTAGAGTCAACAATTTTTGCTTCCAAGATTCTGTTTATGCGTATGGTGTCATTTCTGTTTTGAATAACTTCGTCAAGATCTTTTTCATATTCAAACAGTTTGTGTCTTAGGACAACATTTTCATCTTGATTTTGACTTTTAGAAGCATGACTGTTTTGAAATGACAAAGACTCTTTTAGATGTTGAAACTTTAATTCAAATTCATGACTTTGATGTTGACACCAATCAAATCTTTTTCGAAGGTTGAAAATTTCATTTTCACATTTTGTTTGCACATCAAGGTTGATCTTTCTAAGATTCTCATTCTCTTTTACCAGATTATCTATCTCTATATGCAACATCTCAACATTCACATCATGATCATTCACAAGTAACTCATTGCTTGACATGTAAAGCGAATTCATAATCACAGAAATCACATCATCACATAAAACACGTGCTAAGAGTCGATCAGCCTCTTTTTCCAAAGTTTTCTTTTGACATTTTTGTTTTGCAATTTTTTCATCCTTGGCTTTAAAAACACGCATCATTAAAGCCACTTCCGTTTGAAGTTCCTGTTCCCACATTGTAGCACAGAGTCGCAAATGTTTCACATGAGGCAAAAACTGCTTTTGAAAGATATCTCTCTTTTCTTTCTCAATTGGAGAGAGAAAAGTAGAGATTTTAATTTCAGAATTAACTTCAATTACATCTTCCAATAGTTTAATGTCATCCATAAATGTCTTAAAGTATCGAAGAATTCGACACTGTTCAGGCATTTGTGGATCGGCATTCGTTTTTGGCAATGAATCATTAACTTGTGCGACAGTGGTAACCGGAACAACTACAGAAGAAGCCTTTGACAATGATTGTTCTGGTTTATCTTTTGGAGGCACAAAACTTTCACTTATATGAGGTCTTAGTGAATAATTATATCGTTTGTTATACCAAACATTTGCCATCTTAGATCGACTCTCATCAGCGTGTTCCAATTCTTCAGAAGTATCATACATAACAGCACGTTGAAAAGTTTCATCAAACAAGTATTCTGCACTGTATAACTTAGGATTTTCACTGAGTGGTTTTTGTGAAACACGAGGTTGATTATATCCAATTGCAAAGCCATATCCTTTGGGATTAGGTTTCACAGTTAGATTTTGAATTGTTGTTACTGATTTACCCATTTTGTAGACAATGTTTTGAAACTCTTTGAGTTTGGATTCTAACTCCACAATCTCCTCAAGATATGAGTTAACACGTGTCCTTGTGGTTTGCTTTTCTTCAAGAAGGTCATTCTGACATGTTGAAAACTCTGATTGAGTTTTTATCAACTCAGAATTTAAAAAGTCAATTTGTTTTTGAATTCAAATTGCTCTTGTTCTTTTTGAGAAAGCAAATCACTCTTTGAAACAGTTAGCTCATAAACTTGATGCTCTAAATCCTTTACCTGAACGTATGTCTGTTGGAATGCAACCTCAAAGCCTTTCTCACGTTTTGCCAAAGTTTCATAATTTGAAAGTTGCAATTGATAGCACTCATTATCCTTTGTTAACAATGCAATTTTAGCTTTTAGGTTCTTGTTTATTTCATTGCATTTATCAATCTGTGACTTTTGAGCATTCAATTGGGTTTGGGTGGTCAGCAATAAGGTCATAATCTCTGGATCTTGATCAGGCATAAGATCATGTTGTTCAAGATGATCATGATTCTCATCATCAATAAGATTATCAAATGTAACAACTGTGTTGTCATCATCAAATGAGACAACAGTGTTTATTTGATCATCATCGTGAGATGGAAATGATGAATCATTTTGAACAAAATTTTCTTGTGTAGATGAAGATACAGACGGTGAGGCAATCTCATGAATAAGGCATTCAGATTCAAGTACCTGAGATAAGCCATCGGTATCATATACCGGGCCTGTCTCGTTCACATTCATTTCATGCATGTTGGCCATAAGCATCACTGCAGCATTTGCCTCCAAGTCCTCCATCTCATCATCAGAATAAGCATTTGCCATGAAACTTTGCTCTTTCGCAGTCATAGATCCACCGGCTTCATCTTTCAGTGCCATGAGAAGAGCTTCCTTATGATATGCACTGCCCATAGTTCGAGGTTTTGAGCAGGCATTTGCCATGTGACCAGATCCTCCACATTTGTAGCAAGTGATTGAGGTATTTGCAATGCCTTTCCTTTCTGTGCCAGCCATCTGAGTCCTCCTCTGTACATTCCCCATGATGTTACTATTTCCCCTCGATGCATTGAACCTCTGTCCACCTGAGTTAAACCTTTGTGTACCCGAATTCCCCATGTTTCCTGACCCAAATCTTCTTGAAGACCGATTCTGAATTTCTACCCGTCCATCATTAACAATTGCCTGATTCCTGGTATTTGATGAAGAACGAAGACGATTGTTTGACTTGTTCAAGAATTTGCTGAATGCTCGTGCAATTAATGCAAATCCTTCATTGAGAGAGTTGAAAGCATCGTCTTCTTCATCATAATCAGCATTTGAATAGAGCATGGAGTCGGTATTTTTGTATGAGACAAGGTTGTTATCAGAAAACTGAGAGGGTGCTTCATAAGGAACAATTTGATTGGATGGTTGTGGTTGGAAACTTGGTTGATAAGCTTGTTGAGCAAATTCTGGGTTTTTTGGTGCAAATTGTGATTGAGCTATTAAAGCAAGAGAGTTTGATGTTGGTGCTGGTGAAAAACCTCCTCTTGCTGTAATGTCTTTGTCAACTTCAGATTGGTGTTGCTTGAGGTAATCATACAAAAGTCCGTATGAAACATCATTAATCTTTTTGGCTTGTCTGACAAATGTCACATACTTCTGCCAATCTGGTCCAAGACATCCTAGAAACTTAGAGTTGATGGCAATCTTTGGTAGTTTGATGTTGTGACGATCCAAATCATTGATGATGCTAGTAAAACGGTGATAGTATGATTCTAAGGATTCCACCTGTTCGATCATGAAATGGGTGTATTCCATGTAAAGCTTGGATTCAAGATCTTCTTGGTTCAATTCTGTGCCTTCCATGAGAAGATGCACATGCTCCCACATGTCTTTGGCTGTCTTCTGAGCATCGATACTTCTGAAAATTGGATTTGGAATTCCTTGAAGTATGTAAGACATAGCCAGCTCGTTTGCCTTTTGCTGCAAACTTTGTTCAACGGTGTACTGAGTGATGGCAATGGGAGTTGTAGATGCTTCTCGTGGTGGTATAGCAGTTGGATCTCCTGGAACCGTAATAGTAGGAACTGGATAAGGTCCTTCAATGATGACCTGTTTGAGATACTTCCCATGGGGTTTCTTTAGTTCAACAAATCGAAGAAAACGACTGGACCATTGCACATAGTTTCCAGGTGTCAGCATTGGTGGAGTGTCCAGAGATCCAGCCTCATGTCTAGATTGCTGACTACTGGTAGCTTCACACATCTTTGTAAACCAGTGAGGTTCTCGTGAGGAAGGTTGATAATTCTGCATTGGTGGTTGTATCATGATTTGTTGCTGAGGTACTGATTGTTGAGGGAAAAACTGATGTTGTTGCACAAACGCATGTTGTTGTGGATATTGATGATGAAGTTGTTGTTGCTGATGATGTTGTTGTTGTGGATATTGTTGTAGTTGAAGGTTGTAGTAATAGTTTGGATATGGTGGTTGAGACATCTTGTGTTTTTGTTGATCGTGTAGGTAATTAAGATATGTGTTATGAGATATGGTTTTAGTTAATCTATGGTTTTGTCTAATGTCGATAAATACTGTTCACTCAATTGCGATAAACACTATTCACCCAATTGCGATAAGTATTGTTCATTCAATTGCGATAAGAGTCCAATTCCGATAAACATCCAATTGCGATAGAAATTAAATTCCGATAAACTTTTAGTTTGCGATAAACGTTACAATTGCGATAAATTATCTGAATTGCGATAGAAAAGGCAATTTCGATAAGTTACCATAATTG
This sequence comes from Artemisia tridentata subsp. tridentata, assembly GCA_021014915.2. Lineage (NCBI taxonomy): Eukaryota > Viridiplantae > Streptophyta > Magnoliopsida > Asterales > Asteraceae > Artemisia > Artemisia tridentata. The sequence continues at coordinate 165,503,950 of CP139503.1, forward strand.
CGATAGTTTTTGCAATTTCGATAAATTTATCTAAATTTGAATTTCGATAACGTTCTCAACTCTTATACAAGAGATGAGAATAACAGCCAAGTCGAAGTATTTTCACTTTCTTATACAAGGAAGTAAAATACTGAGTTCCAATTCCGATAAGTGCTGACAATTGCGATAAGATCTCCAATTGCGATAAACCCTTTTTTGTCAAAATTGAGATTGCGATAAACCCTCTTTTGTCGAAATTGACCAGTTGCCAAAAACTCACTTTTCACCAACTTTCCGATAACGCTACCTTTCGTGAATCACTAAAACACCTAGAAAACAATGATTAACCGATTGTTTTTGATTTCCAATGAATAGTAATCCGAAAATATGAGTAAAGTTATGAGCTTTAACGTAAAAAACGGAAATTTGATGATGTTTTTGAGCTTGCAACGAGATGAAACACAAACAAAACCAAACCGTACGATAGTGAGAAGAACTACTAAACGTTGAACACAAAACCGTACGAGAAATGAAACAAACTTTGAGAACGATTTAAACTACTCAAAAAAACACAAACTTAACTACCCTTTGGCTTTGATACCACTTGATGTGTCCCTTTCTTAACGTAACACAAGTTCTACAAGAGCTATAACTATCACGATGACAACATAAACTATACTACGCATGGAACTAGCAACATAATAACGATTGAAGAGATGGAAGATTATCGTTCACAAAAAAAATAACATAAAAGGTTCGGTATAGAGAATGAAAACCAACAAGGGAAATGTTGCCTCATGCCTTCTATTTATAGGCACAACACTAGGGTAACATTTCCTTACATGTATCTAGAAGGAATAATGATAAGGAGGCCGGCCCATGGACATCTAATTGACGGGACCTTAGATACTAACATAATGTCCATTTTAAGCAACTATAACATGAAATGATCAAGACTTGAATTACTAATTAAACGTGTTCCTAACATTATTTGACCCCTCAATGGATTAATTCACATCAAATCCGTACGAGGTTAAAATCGTTCAATGAATAATCAGCCCCACATATCTTTCGACCGATTAATAAATACCAATCTTCACAATTAAAAGAAGATTCAATACCAAAATTAACGATGTACCTCAGTATTTTTCAAAACCTGCTGCTGTCGAAAACCTTTTCCAGATCTGCTCTTTTTCTTCGAATCTGCTTCATCTCCAATCAGTAACAACCTTGTAGATCCTATATATCGAGAGCAACCTGTCTCTGATACCATATGTTGAGAATCGTTTAGCCCCATCTAGGATGTGTTTTACAAACATCATTTATAACATACAGCGGAATAACAAAGATCAGTAATGTTTAACAAGGTTTAATTATTCAAGGCGCCATCTTTATTCAATACTAATAAATAAACTACTACAACTACTAATTAACGTGTACACACACACATTAATATTCGACTCTCATTGAGAGATCTACATTTTTCTATATTCTAACTATACGGCTACACCCTTTATAAATAGGGTTTACACAGAAAACCTAACTTCCCCAAGAAGCTAACTATTTATTACATTCAGTCCCTATTTTTTCACGTTTCTTCGTTTTGGCATATGTAGTTTTGTAATCATCAAATTATAATTCCCAACAATAATCATCAGTAATAACCAAACAATATCTTTTATGATTCAAGCTATTCACAGAAGTTGGACCAAATAAGTCCATATGAAGCATGTATAAAGCTTGAGAATTAGAGTTATGAACCTTGGGCTTACAAGAGGCTCTGTGTTGTTTACCCTTAAGGCAAGAAACACAGGTTTGGTCATTTTGAAAAATTTTCTTAGGTAAACCTCTTACCAATCCATTTTTAGCAATCTTGTTAATGGTTTTAAAGTTAACATGACCAAGCCTTCTATGCCACAACATTGACTCATCCGATGTGGCTTTTGCAACAAGGCAAGTAAGACCATCTTTAGGAACAAGTTTATTCATCTCAACACTGTATGTGTTACCCTTTCTGGGTATTTTAAGCAATACTTGACTTTCATCAGGTAGCTTAAAGTCAGGAGAAAGAATAAGACAATCAGTATCAGTAAATAACACCTTGTTCTTTTTGTCACAAATTTGTGACACACTAAAAAGGTTGTACTTAAGCTCTGGTACAAAATACACGTTTTGAAAGTCAAGATTACCAGTTTTAATTACACCTTTACCAGTAATCCTTCCACCAACCCCACCACTAAAGATAACTGGTCCTCCATCCAGAGCTATGAAATCTGAAAGGTATGACATGTTACCAGTCATGTGCCTTGAACATCCACTATCTGAGTATCCTCTATCTTCTCCATCATTTGTAGGATGTTCCTGCACAGAAAATAAAGGTTTTAGTTCCTTTTGGGGACCCAAGCCATCACTGACTTGGATTTTCCTCGTGCATCAATATAAGAATATTTATTGAAAGTCATTGATGCACCATTGGGTTTGGTAGGTTTCCAGACACAACGTGCTGAGGCCTTCACAGCATTGCCCCATTGACCCTTAACAACATTTATTTTCCTAGCAGTAGAAACTGTTGGCCTAGCAGTAGGAACTACTGACCTAACAGGTTTGACTTTAGGCACCCATTTTTTATTGTTCATGGCAATTTTCTTATAAAAGGGCCTTTTTACTGTTTGTGCATGATTTGAAAATGGTTTTGCACTTGAAACAGTTTGCTTGCCATTAAACCACTTGTTTTGTCTAGCAGTAGAAACTGTTTTGATGCCAGACTTTAACATAACTGCTCTTGGTGTCATCTTATGATTTACATTTGGGTTAGTCAATCTAGTTAGACTGTTTTGATTTACCCTAGCATTGTTTTTCCTATTCACCCTTGTATTCCCAAAAACCCTCTTTTTCCATGGGTTTGAATCACAATAAGTAGCCAAATGATCAAAATTACCACATACAAAACACACTTTGTTCTGCATAACAAACCCATCACCTAGTTCTTGAGATTTTAAGTTGTTCCAGTTCCTTTGATTACCCCTAGGAACTGATGATCTATGTGTAGACCTGTACATCTCAGCATATCTAACATTATTCCTAACTGGTTTTATGTTTTCATTATTGACCATTTTAGGAAAATGTTTTACTTCTACCTTCACAATATCAGGTTTAGCCTTAACCTGATCATCCTCATCTTTAGATGACCAATCCTCTATGGTTGGTGCATCTGAGTCCCTACCAGAGGACACTTTTTCCTCAGAAAGTGATTTATCACTTGCACTAACATAAAACTCCTCAGCCTTAACAAATTTAGTAGGACTCTCATTTGTTTTAGCACCATATCCAGGAAACTCAATATCCTTAAACTCTTCTAAACATGTATGAGCTAAATCAATTCCTGGAGGTACAAACATTCCTCTATTTGGGGGTGCAACTGACTTATATCCTAAACCAGACTTTGCTTTATGAACTACTTGACTCTCTATCAGTTTCTGAACTCCTTTAGATGTATACTCAAGAGTGCCAACACTTAACTATATATTTTCTTTTTCCTTCTTAAGTTTCTCTAGTTCATATACAAGCCCACTCATTTTATCATCTCTCTGTTGCAAATCCCTCATTAAAACAACTATATCATCATTAAAGTTTGCTTTATTCTTTCTATAAAAATCAAGTTGTTCTTCCAAAACAGCTATTCCTCTTTTATGATTAGAAAGACTAAAGTTTACTTCATTAAAACCTGTCCTAAGATTATCATATTGTATTTTAAGAGACTCATAATCTTTCAAAGCTTGACAAGAATTAGAACATTTTATAACCTCATGTACCTCTGAGTCTGAGAAGGCCATCAATCCCAAGTTGGCTGGTTCCTCCTCTTCTTCCATGAAACTCCAGTCAAAGCCAGCTCCATCAACAGCTACCATTGCTTTGGAAGAAGTCTCTTCCACATTCACTGTTTTTCTATTACCCTGCTGACTTCTATACCCTTTAGCCTTGTTGTCTTGTTGTCTGGGGCTTCTACACTCTCTGGCAAAGTGTCCCATCTTGTGACAATTATAACACTCCACCTTGGATTTGTCATAGCCATCAATTTCTCCTCCATTGAGAGTAAGCTTCTTTCCAGTCCTTTGAAAATACTTCTTTTCCCTAATACTTAACAAAGCCATTTGCCACTTCAAGTCCATTGCATCTAAATCATCTTCATCAATTTGAAGAAGATCTTCATTGTACATTTGAGACCCATTGGATTGCTCTGACACAAAAGCATAGATGGTCTCATCACTCAAGCTAGCAGTACTAGTTTTTACACTAGTAGTACTAACTTTTGGGCTAGCAGTACAAACTGCTTCTTCATCTTCAGGACTGATACTGCTGGGAGATGATAAGAATGCCATGTTTCCAGAACTAGTACTGATGCTTCCTCCTTTCTTCACCTTTTGTTCAACAATCTTGAGATTGTTGTACAACTCATTCAGTGTTATCTTCTCCAGCTCTGGCTAATTACTCCAAACAACCACATGGGTATTTCATTCAGATGACAGACTATTCAGGAATTTCATGTTCAAATCTTCCTGTGGGATTGCTATCTTCAAGATAGCGAGTTGGCTAACAATCCTTTGTAGCCTGTTGAAAACTTGATCAAGGGTTTCAGTGCTTGATGCACTGAAGTTTTCATAGCTCTGCTTCGGTAGAGTTCTTTAAGCCTTTTTAGTAGCCTCATTACCACCAAATCTCTCTACTATTGCTGCAAACAGTGTCTTTGCAGTTTCATAGTGACTAAAATTCAGCAGTTGGTCATTAGGAAGAGCCATGAGTAGCAGACTTTTAGCTTTAAGATCATTCTTTTTTTTTATTCTTTCATCATTAGTAACTGGCTCAGTGTTGAGCTTGGTAGTTTTAGAACCATCAGCCAGTGTTTCTTCAGAAGTTGTTAGCTTGAAAGAATCTCCATGTAGAATAATATCCCATAATGCATAATCTTCCACCATGAAGTATTGCTCAATTCTGAGCCTCCATAGATCATACTCATTCTGCTTGAGCATAGGTAGTTTTGCAAGGATTGAGGTTTGTGAGCTTTCCATGTCCATCTTCTTTATAATGAGAGAAAAGAATTCGTCTGGATCTTCTAAACCAAAGTATCAGAACCTGGCTCTGATACCACTTGAGAGGATCTAAACACATGAATTGTGTTGAATATACTTTGAGTATATGCTAAGTAGCACACGGAATTTACTACAAAGCACTTAGAAGATTTTATGTTTGATAATGTATGTGATTGTATGAATGTAACAGTGAAAGTAAGAACACAATGTTTAACCAAACGATTAGCTTCAATGTATTACGAGTGATCTACAATATCACTAGGGTTACAAAAACCTTGAAGCTCTTATCAAATAATGCGTACATAAAATCTAACCTAGGATCTCATTTTATAGCACAAGGAGTCCTTTACAAGTAAACTATTAAACGTATCAATCTATATTAACAAGATATACATCATATCAATTCTATATTTATCCACACACTTTTCTGTCTTGATATTATAACTAGTACTAACTTGTTATACTAGCAGTACTAACTGACTTAGTACTGTTAGTATATTCTTCAGCAAATCTTCAGCAGTACTAATTTATACCTGGCAGTACTAACTGTTGGTTTAATTCCCAACAATTTTTGATTGAGCAAGTGAATAAGAATACAATCAAATGTAAGAATATCCACTTGATGACTGAACGAGCATGGAAAAAGCATGAAGCTTGTTGATGAGAATGGTCATAAACAAGAAGATTTCTATTCTTTCGAAGATAAAGCGTACTGAAGCGTACCCCTTTCTTTTCTTTGAGGAACGGGGCCTAAAGTGTTGTCTACAGACGCCATTGTGTTGACATTGAGGACCGAGGCTTGAACTGATGTGTTCAAACGTCATTGTCGTTGAAGAACGAGGCTTGAACTGATGTGTTCAAACGTCATTTTTCATGTTCATCAAAGTTGAGTTTCATGAACCCCTAATTTATGAGATATCAGTCTTTTCAGCAACCAAACTCTGAGTCTTTCCTTAATAGGAGTGAGCAATGTACCTGCACTTAAGTGAAGACTACATGCACTAACATTAAGAGTTTGATCGCATTTATATAGGTTAGTGATATCAGCATCTAAACCATTTTGGGGTTTCACTGTCAACCTTGGTTGTGCAATCAGTGAACATCTTCCTAGTAGGTATCCATTTAAGACCAACAATCTTAAAAATTCTACCCGTCGGTATCCACCTAAGACAAGATCTAGGAGTGTTTGGTTTCTCATGCACAGTGGAAGACATGTTGAGAGAAAACCTTTGTCCTATAGCAATCTGCCTACCAGGTTTCTGAGTATAACTCTTTGGTCCTACAGGCTTGTTGTTGTTTCTAGTCTTAGGGGATTGAACCTTAGCACGAGCATTCACTTTCTTCAGGAATTTTGTTACACAATCATCATGATTTGAATTAAAAACACATTTATGATAAGTCAAGCAAACAAAGTGTTTGGATTCAGAAAAAGATCTAGGATTCTTAGAGTGATCTGCTATGGGAATTGCTTTAATCGACATGCAACTAGTCTTAGAAACAGGCAAACTCCTAGTCTTTTCATGCGTGGTTTTCTTAGCATCCGCTAGGTTTTGATTCTGAACAATGTCTTTATGTCTAACATGTTCTTTTGGTGTCACAAATGACACACGCTTTGAACTAATCCTAGAAGAACTAGAAGCACTCATATGATGAGGTTTTGCAAAAGTATATTCTTTTTCATTAGGTCTAGACTGTGAAGTGACTGGTTTTGACAAAACTTGTTTCACATCAACTTGGGAGGCAAACCGTGGTTTTGAAGATTTTGGTCATTCAGATCTAATCGCAGTCGGTTGTCTAAAAACTGATTGGTTTCTAAGTGGTTGTAAAACTGGTTTCCCCAAGATTGATGTTTTTGCAAACTTAGTGTTCACACTATTTCCTGTTAGTTTTCTCAACTCGTTTTTCAATGCTGCAATTGTAAAACCCTTTTCTTGAAGTTGAGCTTTGAATTCATCATTTTTGGTAATCAAAGAAGTTGTTTGTTCTATAGTCTTTGCTCTCATTTCTTTGATTGAATCACACAAGTCTTTGTGATGCTTTTTCAAAGTCTCATTTTCCTTAAGTAGTTTAGCCACTTTAAGTTCCAATTCGATGTTTCTTGTATCAATTGCATCAATGTCATGTTTAACCGTGGCTTCATTACTTTTCTCATGCATATCAATAATACGTTTTCTCAAATTATTGATCGTTGAGTTTTTGGCTTATAGCTGAGCTTTCAAAGTGTTTATTTCAAAAAATTCACGAAATTCAGGAAATTCCAGATTCTTACATGCTTTGTTAGTTTGAATACTTTCTTCCTTATGTTGTATTGCTATTTCAAGTGAAATGCAATGTTTTTCAAGTTGTAAGAATCTATTTGAAAGTTCATTATAAACCTCTTTTTCAACTATGTCATTCGTATTGAGAAGCTCAACCTTAAGCAAAAGGCTTTTAACTAGATCATGTTCAGTAGCCTGGTCAATTTCTCCCCCCTTATGACTCATATTTGTTGAATCAGGAGTGGTATTGCTATCAACCTTTTCCAACAGATATGTGTCATAAATTGGTTTAAATTGATCAGTATGTTGTTGTTCATTAGCATTGATGTTATGTTGGACAGTCAAGTGTACCTCAGCAGATGGCACCTGGTCATTTACTTGTCCGGAATCTGCATCCATGCTATATGTGATCTGAGTCTCTGAACTGCTGCTTGTGTCATGCAAATGTGACTTCGTCCCACTACATTCTGTGACAACTTAACTAGCCCCCAATGCTTTACTTGAATCAACCTTAATCTATCTTCTTTGCATCAGGTTTTCATTCATCTTGATGTCATACTTTCGTTTGTGTTGTGCTCTTTCATCAATGCACATCTTAACATTACCCATGTATTGGAGTAATGTTTCCCTGAACAAATCAACTTCGATTCCAGTGTAATCAGCAAAGCACTTTTCTGTCATTTGACTGTCATAGTCCCAAGTGTATTGCGAATTGATGAACAATTGAAGTTGTTTGTTGATCACTCAAAAAGCAGCCATGGAACCAGATTCATGAAATTCTTCTCTGTCAAGTTGTTGTTCTAGTTGATCCAAGTTTAGGAACATTGTGCCTGTGAAAGTCTGAACCTCTTGACCAAAGAGTGACGCAAATGCTCTTTCGAATCCTCCCATGGAACTAGGTCTTTCTGAGAGAAGCTTGAGATGTGAATGAAGTTGTCGAAAGTATTTCATGTAACTTTCATTTGCATGATTATTCAATTGTTGTAACTGATGCAACTCTCTCTCATGTGAATTAGAGCACAAAGATTCCATTATAGTAGTATCTGCCTCAACAACGTTTGTCTGTTGTACTTTGTTGGGAATCTTATGTACATCTATCATGTCGTACAATTTGAGTACCTCAGCAATGACTGAATCCGAAGTGTTTGACATGATGTAAACGTGCACAGGATTTTACAAATCTATGATTTAAATCGAGAAATAGGATCTTTCGCGGGATTTTACAAAATCAAGAAGAAACCGTGAAATGATGCTTGATATGTGTTATGATAACTGTTGGATCGGTACAGTGATTAGAGATTGTGTGTTAAACGTGATGATCGTTTGATGGACTAGGTGATATGTTGGTTAGTTATGATTTGGTTTGGTTGATGCAAGTTGTTATAGTGCAATTTTGGTCTGAAAACTTAAAACCTCAATAACTTCCTTTCGGAGGGGATTTGGGCCTTGAAAAATTCGTTTCACAACTTTCTTATGAAACCTCACAATATTCAGGCTGTTCCGATCGTTTTGACAGGTGTTTCGCTGAAAACGGAGTTACGGTTCAAAAGTTATGGTCATTTGAAGTTTTGACGTAAAAAGTCAAATTTAGTCAAACAGCAAGAGACAAACCGCAATGGCAAACCGCAGGGAGCAAATCGCAGTCGTCAAAGGCAAGTCGCAACACTCAAACCGCAACAGACAAATCGCAATTAGCAAAACGCAACTTGTCAAATCGCAACAAGTCAAATCGCAGCTAATCAAATCGCAACAAGTCAAATCGCAAGTATCAACTCGCAACCTCAAATCGCAATTGATCAAATCGCAACTAGTCAAATTGCAGTCACCCCTGATCAAACCGCAAGAGGCCAAATCGCAACAGTCAATCCGCAACAAGAAACAGACAAACCGCAAGAGGCTGAAAGGTCGCTTTCACCGATTTTTGTCCTTTTCCCTTTTTTGCCACAAACCAAACCGCAGTACTGAAACCTGCCAAATCGCAACACTAACACTCCAAAACTAACTCAAATCGCAACTAAGAAACTATACCGAGACTCAAATCGCAATGAGGAAGAACTTCAAAACCACACTCAAATTGACTCAAACACACCAATAAACTTATGAAACAAGCTATCCAAACACTAAACTAAGCTCATACAACACCCCTAATCATGAAAGTACAACCATATTCCAAGATTAACCACAAACAAAATCGAACCAATGTATTTTCACAAAAAACAAGTCGAACCAAACTTAAACTCACAAAAACCAATCTAAAACCCGAGCATCCACATTCTAAGTGATCTAACCATGGCTCTTGATACCAATTATAGGATACTCATTAATCTTAACACCTATGGTTCTTGTGATTTGGCCGAATTTAGAGAGAGAAAGAGATGAAGTTGGGAGCCTTTTCTAGAGAAAGAAATAAAAGATATTAGATTGAAATGAAAGGTACAACCCTTCCCATGGGTGGGAAGGGTTATTTATACAACTTACATAACGCCCCTCGTGGGCTATGGAGCGGGCTACTGTGGGTAAAGACCCGACCCGACTCCATGGTGAAACGATATCTAAACTATAACTATAAAGCCTACGAGCTATCTAATGCCAAACGATACTCGGGGTGACCGAGTCTTTCATATGAATATTTATATTCCTAACAAATCCTTCTTCAGTTATGATGTCAGACACTTCACTTCGTTTAATTGACCTTTCGGCCAACACTTCTACCAAAACCTCCTTTGTTAAATGAGCAAATGCCATCGAAGCTAGCTTACTTAACGCATCTGTTTTCTTGTTTTGGTTCTTTCAAACATGTGTTATGTCATGAGACTCGAAACCATGAAGCAGTTCAATAGCTTTATCCAAATATTGTTTGATGATGGGCGCCTTGCTTCGTAAGAGCCCTTGATTTGGTTAGCTACTAGCTGCGAGTCCACAAAAATGGAGAGATTACAAACCTCTATGTCCTTTGCAAGTCGGAGGCCAGCTAGCAAAGCTTCGTACTCAGCTTCATTGTTTGTAGCTTCGAACTCAAAACGTAATGCATAAGTGTACTCTTTTCCCTCCGGACTGACCAGCATTAGACCTGCTCCCGAACCATCGGAGCTTGAGGCTCCGTCTGTGTACAATTTCCACCCCTTTTTCGTATTTGGATACTTTTCCTTTGGGATCTCCTTGTCGTGACTAGGTTCGAAAGGTGTTTTAGCGAGAAAGTTTGCAAGTATCTGACCTTTGACGGAGTTTCGACCCTTGTACTCTATCTCATGTTCTCTTAGTTCGATAGCCCATTTGGCTACTCTACCTGATTTCTCAGGCTTCAACAGTATCTGTTTGATCGGCTTGTCAGTCAATTCCGTAATGGGATGAGCTTGAAAGTACCTTTGAAGGCGCCTTGCAGCGTAAACTAAGGCTAGAATTAGCTTTTCCAACTCCGGATAGTTTAATTCACCTCCTTGCAGGACCCTGCTAATGAATTAGATTGGGGCTTGCTTCTTTTCCCTTTCGGCTAAGAGCACCGCACTGATGCTTTCGAAGGATGCCGCAATGTACATGAATAACACTTCGCCTTTGATTGGGGCTGTAAGTGTTGGTAAAATTTCCATGAACTCTTTCAGCTTCTGGAAAGCGGCTTCTGCATCACAACTCCATTGAAAAGTATTTTTATCTGTACACCCCTTGAGTGTTTTGAAAAATGGTAAAGATCGATCCGCGCCTTTCGACAGGAACCTGCTAAGTGCTGCAAGCTTCCCGTTTAGGCTTTGTACTTCTTTTAATGACTTCGGAGCTTGTAGATCAGTGATGGCTTTAACCTTTGAAGGGTTTGCTTTAATCCCTTGCTTCGTGATCAAATTCCCCAAGAATTTCCCTTCTTCCATGCCAAAAGAACACTTCTTTGGGTTAAGTTTCATAATGATTGCCCGTAATTGATCGAAGGTTTCTTGAATGTTGGAGAGTAAGTCCTCTTCGGTTCTGCTCTTGATTACCATGTCATCAACATAGGATTCCAAGTTTCTTCCTATCTGCTTGTGGAAAGCTTTGTCTACCAATCGTTGGTAGGTAGCCCCTGCGTTCTTCAAACCGAAAGGCATTTTCTTGTAACAATAGACCCCCTTTCCTGTGTAGAAAGCTCTCTTTTCTTCATCTTTCTCCGCCATTTGTATCAGGTGATACCCTTTGTAGGTATCTAAAAAGCATTTCAAACGGAACCCCGAGAGGGATTCAATCTTCCAATCAATTTCTGGAAGAGGGTAGCAGTCCTTCGGGCAAGCTTTGTTGATGTCGGTGAAGTCGACACACATTCGCCACCCTTCGTCACTCTTTTTTACCATAACTGGATTGGATACCCAGGTTTGGTATTTTACTTCTCTTAGAATTCCTGCTCGTACCAGTTCATCCACCTCTTTGCAGGCTGTTGCATTCCTTTCAGGTGCTAGGCTTCGTCGCTTTTGCTTAATTGGTTCAATGTGTTTGAACTCATTAAGCTTATGATCTGTGCCGAAGGGCTTACCATCGATCTTAAGCATCCTAGGAACCCCTGTCATGTCCGAGTACGTCCATGCGAAGACATCTTTGTTCGCTTTGAGTAGCTTCTCCCAGTCTGCTTTGAAGTTAGCAGGGAGTTGCTTTCCGATTACCACCGTTTGCTCTGGATAGAGCTCGTTTATCACAATGCGCTCTTCGGCATCTATACAGCTTAGAATGACTTTCGGAGGCTCCTCAGGACTTTCTTTAATCTTCTTACTAATGTCTCCTACCTTTCCCTGATTGTAGCTAGAAAATACGGTTCCTATCCCATATGGTGTATGGAATTTTACCGCTGCGTGTATGGTGGAGACTGCAATACCCATCTTTTGCATGGCGGTCCTTCCTATCAACAAATTGTAGGGAGAGTCGGACCTTACAATAGCGAATATGAGGGTTTCTGTTCTTGTGAGCTTGCCTTCTCCAATTGTTATCTCCAATGGTACTTCCCCCAGAGGCCACAAATGTTCACCTGAGAATCCTACTAAAGGTATCTTCGAATCAAATCGTTGTGACCTGATCGAAGGATTGAGCTTAAGGAAACAATGTGTAGGATCGTTTATATGTGGATTATGTGATTCGGGAGGTCGATTTTGATGGAAGAACAAGATAGCCATGGTAAGAGTTATAGAGAGATAGAGAGAGAGAGAGAGAGAGAGAGAGAGAGAGAGGGGTGGGAAGTTTCTTAAGAGAGAAACACACCTTGTGTGTGTGTGTATTAAATGAAACAACCAACCCTTTCCATAACATGGAAAGGGTATATATACTACTTACATAAAACGCCCCATATGGGCTGTGGAGTGAGCTGACAGTGGGTAAAGACCCGACCCACTTCCACAAATACTACTATAACTAAACTAGCATTACGATAACTAAACTAATACTAATAAGCCTATTAGCTAACTTAATGCTAATAGATGCTCGGGGTGACCGAGTCTTTCATATGAATATTTATATTCCTAACAATCTCCCCCTAAGGGAGGTCACCCCGGAAATTACAATTTGAATTCTAGCATTCTAATGAATTTAATTTCCTAGATCGTAGTCTTTTGATTCTTCAAGTTCAGCACACTTTGTACTTCAAGCAATGATCGTGTGCTTAATGTTCATTTCGCATATGTGATCTTTGAGCATTCTTTGAAATCATCAGCCACCATAAATCTCCAAATTCATCCTTTGTAGTATCGCCTCCATGTGATGTAGTGACCATCGGACCGGAATGCTCACACTCTTCGGGATCATGATATTTAGCATCAGAGTTGCGGAAGCACTGTTGTAGGTCATTCTTCTATCATGATTGCATTGATTGTGAGTGCGAAGTGTGAGCATGGGGTTATGAGGTTATGAATTGACATCTCATTGGCCATCAGCTGCAACCTTCGGGAGTTCCTGCAAACAACAGTTAGCAATAAACAAACGAAAGTGTCTTTGTTCACTTTCGTTGAATAGGGTTGCAAGAACAACGGTTCCCCGTTGATCAGTATAAATACTGCATGTGATCAGGAAGAATTTCGAAGAATCTCCTTGACAGGGTTTCGCAGCTGTACTAGCCGTTCTCAAACCAGAGCGTCTCAAAGTAGACAAATCACGGAGTGAGTGAACCAGCAAATTAGGATTCACTGATTAATGAGAAATCCGTCAATTCTTCTACTGGAACAAGTTTGATTCAAATACGAATCGCCCCATTGTTGTTTTTCAGTTGTCACAAGTTTGATCCATGAAGGATCTCACATGTCACCAACCAAGAGCTTTTTTGATGTTGGCTCTAGAAGGATTTCCATCTTCATTGTGATACTTACTGATGTGCGTGTCGTTGTGTTCAAGTTTTAAAATTTATAAACACGATTTATCCAATTCTCTAATCACACATACGAGCAAGTATACTCGTCCGTGGTAGTAAAGGTGGGTAAGTCGAGATCGTCCCAAGGGAATTGGGGTTGAGGTTTAGTAAATAAGTTTTAGCAAAATGGAGTGTCAATCCAATTTGAAGCAAATTCTAAAAACAAGCAAGGTTCAATCAATCAAAAACTAATATACTTGTGTGTAGGTTCCATGACAATTGTTTAGAGTAACCAATCAAGTTGGGTGTTACTTGTAATGATGCACAACTTAAAATGAATGATTCTCAATCTATGGTTTTTGTCATGAGAAATCATATCTAAGAATTCAATCTCCTAGTTAACTCCTTTCGGCCATTATTAACTATTACGATAATTCTATTAAGTCCTTTTTGTTGTTTGAAAGCATGTCTTATCTCAAGAATTCCTACGAATCCTTTCGGCCTTTTTCGTGATGAAATCGTTTCCAAATCCATTTTAATGAGTTAAGGTGTTGCTTGTCACACACCACAATCCATACTAATTCGTGCACTAACTTTTTGGAATAAAAACATAAAGAAAACTCCTTTCGGCCTTGTGAATCTTTGAAAATGTTTTCACCAACCAATTAAGCAAGATTAGATTTTATCTCAACAAACTCATAAAACAAGATATGTTTTCATGCATCACTATGATAAGATTACTCCAACAATTGTCACATCATCCACACACAAGTATAACTAAATTACTCCATAACAATCATAACCAAACACAAATAATTAACCAAACTTTCATTCATCATATAGTAAAAGTAAAAGTAGTTCATGATAACTCAACAAGAAATACCTATCAAGGAATTACAAGAACTAGAATTGTGGAACTATAGCAATCCACACTCCTCCAATCGCCTATTATCACAAGTAAACAACTCCACACACGGACGCAACTCTTGAGACTCGAACTCAAGATCTCCTGGACGTTTTTACAGCAACTACAAGCTTTTGGGCAATAATAATAATAGTGGTGTAGCTTTCTTAGGTTATGTCACTTCCCCAAAAGAACTCTCTTTGTAAATTAACCAAGGGTTCCTTAAATAAGTGAGGAAACCCTTCTTATCCAAGTAAAAACGTCCCATATGATTTAACAGCTGAGAAATGATAAGCCTTAATGATTATGGGGCTTAAATTCACCATTTAATGCAACTTTGTAACTTCAGTGTTGGCCAACCGATCGGTATTTGGCTCCTACCGATCGGTTGGAGCTCTCGGTGTTTCTAACTTCACTCCATCCGAATCGGATGCGGGCAGCAACCGATCGGATGGATGATCCTGCCATGCACTTTTATTTTCTTTTATTCATTTATCGTTACGTGCTTGATCCTTCTCTGTACCATTGATTTCCTTCATAGAACTTGATCTTTTCTTGATATATTAAGCATAGAAGTCTTGGTCTAATCAATTCTTTGAAGTATCATGTGGTTTCTTTCTCGTAACTCTCCTTATGTGCATAATCTCTTCATTTCTTCGTGTTTTCCTCCACTTTTCCTGTACTCGGCTATATTTACTTGCATACACACTTTTTCATCATTTAGCAACAAATACATGCAAATACATCCAAATATGATGCACAAAACTAACAATAACGCACCTAAAAACATGTTAGATTTAAGCGTTATCACTTACGTATCACTCAGATGTTCTGGCAATACCACGAGGATAATGCGTAGGACTCTTAATATATATTATCTTGCTTTTCACGGTGTGTGAAACAGCAAGCATATTGGAAGTGTGTCCTACTGAGATTTGTGGATGATCTCTTGGCTCTAGACTTAATAGTGCATTTTGATTCAGTGATCGGAGGCTGGAGCAGACTGCCACCTTTTCAATATCGTCTAACTCGGAGTGAGATAGATGATAGAAACGTATTGAACTCCGTGACAATGAAACAAGATCCTTTAAGGGACCTTGAGTGGCTAGGGAGGGTTGTGCAGCGTATCACTGGGTCCATGATACTTGTCTTCAATGTCAGCAATCAACTAAGTGATTCTGACAGCATATGTATTGACCCAGTTTCTACCTAATGTGTAAGGAGGGCTTCTTTCTTTTCACCTTTTATCTTTAAAATTCTTTTTCATTCTTAAACCCCTTCAGTGCTTACCGAGACTTCACCACTAGTACCTTGTTGGGTTTGTTCCAGTACAAGCTCCATCTCAGACGGCACTCTTCCCTTATACACTTTTCTCCTTTTTTAATCGTTCCTAAGGACTTCTATTCTAACTAGAGGATTGTCCCTAGGAAGATCCCTCCAGTTCTGGCTGGATCATGGGAACTTATACCTAACCTCACCATCCTTATACCTCCGGTGCAGTAAATAAAATGGCCGGTCTTTGGTATACTTCCACAATTACCATCATAAATAATTTGCTCCCCCTCAATATGTGCATCGATATACGAAAGAGTTTAGCACATATGGGAGAGCCTACACTTGAGTCCAAAAGATCACATTTTATCAGTTTTCATATTTAAATCACATTCTCTCCCCCGATCAAAAATTTCAAACCTTTTGAGATTTGTGATCCCAACTGATTTAAATAAGTTTAGAAAATATGGGAGAAAATGTGGTCAGGTTTAATATGTATTCTGATAATGGAACATTCTAATGCTCCCCCTCAATCAATGAGGGAGAATGTTAGTGTCAGGTATGATAAGTTTGAAAGATATTTGAATGAAACTCAAACACTGACACATAACTGCAAATTTTATTCACTTGCTTATTATGTACAAAGTGGCGTGTTTTGATGATATAAAATTTTGAAATCACTCTCCCCCTCAATCATTGACCCGTTTTCTATTTTAAGATCTGTAGTCATTGATTGAGTGACAAATTTTATGGAAAACTTCAAGTCTAATTGATTTCAAAAAAATTCATGGTACCACCAAGTTTAGCACAAATACTTTCCTGAAGAATCATAGATGGAAAAGTATTTGCGATGTAAAGAAGACTTCTCTTCTTATACGAGAAATTATGCACTGAAACGTACATCAAATCGAAGAAACATGGATATAAAGTAATCCATGCCCGAGTGAACTTCACCCAGTGGGAGGAACAACCGTCTTTTTGGCGACGTGCTTGCCCCATAATGAAGAACGGGTTACAGTCTGAAGTAACTGCAAGCCATTATGACATGTTTTAACAATTTATTTTAACTTCTGCTCGAGCTTCATTTAAAGTCCCGTGTCATTATTGAATGACATTTCTAGGACAGTAAATGTTATCGATAAACAGAAGACATGCCTAGAGGAACTTTTTTTTTTTTTTTTTTTTTTTTTTTTTTTTTTGTGTTTTTATGGTTTTTATAGGTTTTATATTTTTCTATTTTCTTTTTGGTTTAAAATATATACAAGGATATATGAAGCAGATCCATTACTCCTCAGTCTCTTCCTGAAGGCTTTTGAGTGTTTCTGGCTTCAGACTCTTCTCAGCTGCCATAACTTTACTTGCTGAACAATGTCCGCAAATCTAATTAGGGATTAAATCTGGCTTTTCACTCTCCCCTAATTAGTGCTCTCACCCAAACTGACAACCTTTCTGATGAATGCCCTGAATATGAAGAGGTCTTTTGATAGCCAAATGAATGTCGTCTTTAGTCTTCTAACACACAGCGAAAAATGTAGAACAGACTGTAGACTCGACCTTCTTCAAGATTTTCCATTTGTGGAACAGAATATCAACATCTTCATCTCACCAAATGCATTCCAGTAATCTTACATATAACCTATCAGCCCTTAACGTACACATGAAATGATGACACCAAAGTAACAAGTTGAAACACTGATCATCTTTAATTTGTGTCATAAGATATTAAGCCTAATCACGTGAACTTGTTGTGCGTCCTTGATGTACACATTTCTCTCCCCTAATGGTTACGATTAATCAGCCCGTGACGTACACATGAAATGATAATACCAAGGTAACAAGTTGAAACACTGATCATCTTTAATTTGTATCATGAGATATTAAGCCCGATCACGTGAACTTGTTGCGCGTCCTTGGTGTACACATTTCTCTCCCCTGATGGTTACGATTAATCAGAATCATCATAATTATGTGTACATGAGGCATTAACTGGAAGCACTTTATCACTAATCATATCAGCCCGTGAGAAGATGTCGATAATCATCAGGAGTCATCAAATTAAATGCGGGTCCTGAACTGGTTTGTGCAGGAGCCGTATGACCATTTAAAGATAACAATCAACATGTAGTATATTTACCCTTCTCCCCCTCAAAAATTTCATGTGAGGTTGCCATTTTTGATTGAATAAGTAAATAACGATGACTCTAAAATGTTGATTCACTTGATGACATAATGAGCATGGGAAAAGCATGAGACATGTTGATGAGAATGGTCATAAACAAGAAGATTTCTTTTCTTCCGAAGATAAAGCGTACTAAAGCGTACACCATTCTTTTCTTTGAGGAACGGGGCCTGAAGTGTTTTCTGCAGACGCCATTTTATTGACACTGTGTGTGTGTGTGTATTAAATGCAACAACCAAACCTTTCCATAACATGGAAAGGGTATATATACTACTTACATAAAACGCCCCATATGGGCTGTGGAGTGAGCTGACAGTGGGTAAAGACCCGACCCACTTCCACAAATACTACTATAACTAAACTAGTATTACGATAACTAAACTAATACTAATAAGCCTACGAGCTAACTTAATGCTAATAGATGCTCGGGGTGACCGAGTCTTTCATATGAATATTTATATTCCAAACACAATGCTCGTATATGATCTCGCAGGAACTTCCGCAGTCCATGTAGGCCCTGTTGACTTCCCGGTTGGAAATTAGGACTTTTATAACCACTGGGTCATTTGAAGGGGCTTAGCCTGTAATGGAAGGAAATGTTACTTCTCTCACCTCGTTTTTATCCTTCTCCGTAACCTTTCTTTTTAAACTCGTTTTGCCCCAACGAACCATGAGTATTGGGGCTTCGGGAGGAGTAGTATCTTTAGCGAATTGAGTGTCGGACATTTTCTCCTTGCCCTTCTTTATACCCTTAACCAAATGTGTTAATTGCCCGGACTTTACAGCTTCTTCTGTCTGCTTCTTTAGCTCCCTGCAACTGTTCGTATCATGGCCATAATCTTCATGGAAGTGCCAATACTTGCTCGTATCCCTGCTTTTACCCTTGCTTGTCATGCGAGGGGGTGCTTTGAAAGCTTTAGCAGCCCTCTCCGTTGCAAGTATTTCCTTCGGAGACTTAGTTAAGCCTCCTAATAAACCGTGGTTAGGACCTTTGTTTTACGGAGAAAACATGTCTCTGTTTTTTCTGTTCTTTGATCCTTCCCACGTAGGATGCTTCGAGAACTTTTCTCTGTCGATTGGAACACCATTAGTAGATACTTCCTTTGCTTCGATCCAAGTATATGTCTTTTCCATTAAGCCTTTGTAAGTTGTTGGAAGGTCAGTGGACAAGAATTCCACCAAGCTTCGATTTCGCAGGCCATGTACGAAACCAGAGATGCGCTGATCTTCGTGTAGACCCAAAATCTGTAGATTTTCATCGGTGTACCTAGTGATGAAAGCCCTTGTGCTTTCGTTCTCCTTTTGCTTAATGTTGTGCACCGTCAGATGAGTCCTGGTAAACTTCTTTTGCTGACTGAAGTGTGATCGGAACTTAGCCTTGAGATCATCGAGATTGACAATACAGCCAGGCTTTTGCCCATTCCACCAAATACGTGTAGAATACCGCAGGGTGTACGTAAACATGTGACAGGCTACAGGCATAACCCACTTTTGCATCTTAATAGCCCCTTCGAACAAATGTAGGAAATTGTCCGGATCCCCCTTTCCATCATAAGACCCAATATGCAATGGCATTTTCAACCCATCAGGCAATGGGTAGTCTTCTATCCACCTAACGAAGGGTGTAGCCGAACCCATGGGGTCCGAATATAGACAATTATAGGGTGGTGCATACGTAGGAATAGTATTATATGGAGTTTGATTCGGGGGTACTTCCATAGGAGTTTGGCTAGGGTAAGACTGATAAGATGTGTTCATGCCGAACGGATAACTGTTTCCCATGGCATACGGAGGGTATACCATAGGATCCCCAAAGGGTATGCTCCCATAAGATTGATGGAGGCTAAGGTTGCTAGGTTGCCCATTTACTAGAGGATATAAACCTTGAGGGTAAGACTGAGTTTGGAACGAGGCGTACATACCATTAGGAGGAAGATTTCCTCCCATATTAATTGTAGGCGGATTGCCTTCTATGCCTAATGCGTGAGAAGACTACAACGGAACCCCTGCTTCAGTCCTTCCAAGATGAGCTGCTAACAACGGAGGTAGATCCACCCCCGTTTCTTCCCTTCGTTGGCTCCTCCCATTGGAACCTTCAGCAACCGCTCCTTCCCTCCTAGTCGGAGTCCTCTCCGGGACTCCTTCGAACCCAATGGACCTTCTACTTGGCATTCGACCAACTGGTGACCCTATCCTTACGGCCGAGAGTGTTGCTCTTTGCGTCGGAGGCCTAGGTTCCATTTCTATCTCTTCATCATAATCGTCACTTGAGTATTCCAACTCCCTTCGCATCTCAGCATTCCGAACTTGCCTTTTGCGAGCCCTTAAGAGGGATTCCAACGCTTCGTAGTTGGCTTCGACAAAGGCTGGGCTAATAACAGGCTCCGGATTGGCTGATGTCGAAGCATGATGGTCGGGTGTTACTTCTGGGTGAGAACGTGTTGTGAACGTGGAAGCGGTTATTGGGGGGAAGTTGTTGGAGTCGTTAATTGGTATTGACGCCAAGGTCGAGAAACCCGGTGGGGGGTATCTTCTCTCCCTTGATCCATGCCGGATATATAGTGAAAGTAGTTGGTTGGTTATAAGCTTGGAAATAACGAGACCAATTGTAGCGGTCCCACGGATGGCGCCACTGATTGTACAATAAATTACACAACCAGGCCTTCGATGATGATCAAAGGATATATGGGGTGTTTGAGGTTGCGCCAAGCTTGCTCTTAACCTGAAATAAGAAATACTAAGACACTACGTTAAGTGATTGCGCAGGGGTTGGACCCTGCGAACCACCTCCGGCGTGCGAATGAGTATGTGTTATGATAAGTTGGTAGTTAATTAAGAGAGTTGAGTTAGCATACCATTGTTCTAGCTCATCTAAGCTATTTATAGGGGAGGAAATAGGTCTTAGAGATCTCTTGCACATAATTCGGAGATCATGGGGGCGTCCCATGATTTGTGGTAGCCGCTAGGGCTTTGTGGCCCACGATCTCATCCTTGGCGGGAAAGCCTAAGGGAAGAGGGAACGTGGGTATGACCAGGTCAAGGTGGTTCTCCGTTCTAGTTACTTCGAAGGAAATACCCCACAGGGCTAAAGGCTTCGATTGGCGGCTTCCCAACTGGTAACTACTTCATAGATGAATGGTTTTACGCCAATTAAGATTTTAGGAGATTGACCTGGGCCTTCGAGGAGAAGGGCTTCGTACAGGCTCGAAGGGGTGTCCTTCGACCCGTTCGGGAGGCATCATCAGTTAGAATGAAGGAGATCGATGGGTAGTGTCCCCCGCCAAGGGCGACTCAAATTCATCGCTCTAACGACGAAGAGAAAGCAGCCGCTCGGCAATTGTCTCTTCTTCATGAGAAGAGTCAGTCAGAACATGAACATGTCCGGCCTAGCTGATCGGGTTGGGAGAAGAGATGTGTGTAAAACTCAACTCATGATCAGGCGATTGTTGGACGAGTTTTTTCTTCCTTGCCGCATGAGACCCCTCTCCAGCAGCACGCTTCTTCTTAGACTTCCCCTGCCCTTCGGCAGCCGCCTTAGCTGCCGCCAGATCTTCCTTTCTTTTCCTAGCAGCAACCACCAACTCACAAGGCCTCTCAACCACCTTCATGAACTTCGACTTAGGAGGAATTTCCTTAGCATTCTCAACCGGGGGGGGGGGGGGGTGGTATAAGTCACGTGTTCCTCCCCCTCGGCCAAGGGCTGCCCAGCCGAAACCTTGCACCCCTCAAAATTTGGAAAACGCAGAAATTCAGACATGGTAACAACTGCATCACAAAAACAAAAAGGAAAACAACATAAGATAGAAGAGGTTAGTTATAAAAGGGACGAACAAAATGCATAAGAGGGCATATTACCGTTTCCCCCCGGACCCTTCAAGACACACTTATGTCCGGCGTACTTCCAAACGGAACTAAGCCCAGCAGCATACAACAAGCTGGGATGCGGCTTGTGAAGAGGAATAACCACCTCCCGGAGCCTCTCCACTAAATCTTCATCGTAAGAACCGAAAGAAGGATGGGGATCCGAGACGTTTGAGTCTGGATGACGCCATGGCATAGCAATAGGGATCGCCTTCCAATCAACTAGAAAAAATTGGTTCTTCCAGTTCTTGAGACCGGATTTTATCTCCTTGAAGCAAGGCTTGTAGGTCTTACCGGTTCGCGCTTGGAAGGAAAACCAATGACCTTGTTTCCAAAGCTTGTAAAACACCCGGAACAGAAGGATTGTAGGATCAATGTCTAGGGCTCTGCAGTACATCTCAAACATGGTCGTCAGGTTTATACCAATCGGAACCAACTGGGAGATATGGACCCTAAAGTACTTCAAAACCCTCAAAAGAAAAGTAGACGTGGGAATTCTGAAACCACCTTGCTTAAAAAAGTGAAGGTACAACCCAATTGCGTTATCCGGAACATCAAGAATAGTCGTTCCGTCAAGAGCTAGACGCGGATTTAGATCAAGCGGAATACCATAACTTTTGGCTATAAAACTCACATTAGCCTCATCCAAGACAGAAGTATGAATGTACATGTCAAACTTGGGGTGTGGGAAGCATCACCCGGACCCTCTGGGTGGTCCGGAACAGAAATATCCTCTGGCATATCTTGAAAGCCGGAGGGAATGCAACGAAAGGTCTAAAGAAGGAAATAAGGAGAAGAATGAACGCACCTGAGGACGGAAGGGATGATCACAATTCGTTCAGAGGCAGACAGTGAATAGAAGAGATGTGGTAAAAAATGAGGTTTCACCCCCTATTTATAGAGGCAGTAAGAATAGGACGAAAATGTCAAGTCTTGTCAGGAGGAGCATCTCGACCGTTGGGAGAGTGAAGTGGGACACGTGTCAACCTCACGAAAACCGAAGCATGACTCAGGGCTGTTCTTTTAACCTCCCGCATTTATTGCGTTTGTTTGATTGACCATCAATTTTGAAATATTGTACCCTTGACATAAAATCAATGCTACAATACTTGGTGGGGGACATGTTCGTGTATGTGTCCAGACGATTCATTCCGGACGACATACGCCGTACGAGGCCCATTCGCACCATCCGGTCCGGACCATACGAATACATATAATAATAATAAAGTACATCGGGAAAGACCAAGACATATACAGTGGCACAAGCCGAACATGCGGTTCCGTCCCGGATTCCACGGGATATGGTCCCCAAGTGCATGCACAGTGGCCTATAGGCCTGGTCTAGGCATAGAACGGCTCCTTGTTTCCCTATGGTGTTAGGCTACAGTAGGAGCACAGTGATTGGAGTGCTATAAATACCCCAACTTATTCAATGCACATGCATTAACTCTTCTCCCCACATTTATTACTTACATTTACTACTCTCATTGCAACCCATATTTACTACCTCACTCATTCATCCAGACGAATACTTATCCTCACACCTGAGCTTGGTCTTGGGATAAAACCCAAAGCGAGGCTAACGTGTGTTAGTTTTGTTTCAGGTTCACATAGCTCGAGACTCGGGCCTAACGATACAACACAAGCATACTCCTTTTCTTCACCACGAGTAAAATTATCAGTAGCGGAGCTTGTGAAAGATCTTGTTATTCATAATGAACTTGTACTCAACATTTCAGTCTTTTATATACACTACAAAAACTCATTTCCATTCTAGAAAACTAGTAGGGTACCCGCGCGTTGTAGCGGCGGGTACACTGAAATAAAATTTTTCGGTGAATCATGTATTTTAATTTATTATGTTTTTTTGACAATAAATTTATGGATATCAAGAATTTTGTTTAGCCAGTGCCCGTTCGGGCTCGAGCCCGTTAGCCCGTGACCGTTCGGGCTCGAGCCCGTTGGCCCGTGCCCGTTTGGCCCATGCCTGTTCGGGCTCGAGCCCATTTGGCCCATTACCCGTTTGGGCTTGAATATTTGTATAATGTGTTTTATTATTTGTATTAGTGACATTTAATGCTTGAATTGTGTTTAAGTTGGTTGTACAATATGCTTGATAATTTGTATTTCTTATATAAGAGGTGTTTTAATAATTGCATTAATTGTATTTATTGGCGAGTTAATTAATTGACTACATTAAATTTTAAGGCATTAAATGCCCAATTGTGTTTAAATTAGTTGTACCTTTAGCAAAAATATTTGTAATGCTGAATTTTAAGGCATTAAAAAAATTCATGTGTGGAAGCTTAATTATATTGTACTTTGTGGTTAAAAAGTTGTATATTTAGATGAATTGGTGTTTTTAATAGCGTATTAATTGTATTAAATGAGTAGTGTGTTTTTAGTTTTATGTGTGCATTAATTAGTTGTAAACATAGCTTTGTAATCTGTACTGCTGAATTTTAAGTTTTTGATGTAATTAATGTTGGAAAATTATGTTTAAACATGTTGTACTTTTAGCTTCTTTACTTGTATTGCTGAATTTTAAGTATTACTATTTATAGAAGGCCTAAATGCATTATAAGATAGTAAGATAATCACATTTGCAACTACCAACATTATTGTCATTTATATTTAAATTGACAGCATAAAGATGCAAGCACCAAACGTTTTGATCAAAAGTTTCATTCGTATCATTGTTGTTAAAAGATTCGAATACAAGTTTATAATACTCGATCGATCTTCTCCGACAACTTCATTAGTAACTTCCTTTTCATGAATCTTCACATTCAGTAATAGATCGTCATTAGTAATTCATTTTATGAGCTCTAGCATATACTTCATCCATTTTCGTGTGAAAAAAATTGTTTAAAAAAGGGGCCCGTTAAGTGATTTCGAGAAATTCTTACAATTTTACCTTTATGCAAAGGTACCCACAAATTCCCTATGATCCTCGAACCACATTTGCAAAATAAAGGGGGATTGTTGTTCATAACTTATGATGATAAATAAGAATCTCAGATTCTGTTATATTGTGAGTATTATGTAGATAAACAATAAGGATGAATTTGATCACGGGATAACAGAGGGTGATTAATAATTTAATATCATTGGTATAGTTTTTTCTTATTTAAAGGGTATATTAGGCATTACATATTTATAATACAATCTGTTATAATATTTTTTAGATGGGGCATTTTTGTCAATATACAATTTTCCAATGTAATTTTGGACGGATTTGGTATAAATGAAAAGTAAATATACTTGAACAGTCTGTAAGTTAGTTTCATACATGGGCGGCCTCATTGAAAGAGAGTAAAAACTTGGGTGGCCTTCACATACAAAATCTCTATAAATAAAGGGTTAGCGAAAGAAACAAGATTGTTACTCTGGAAAAAACGGGATTCTGTTTTTCTAATGAAGAATAATAACTTTTCTAATGAATAGTGCTTTCTTTTGGTTATTTTTTTTTCTCCAAATGTTATAGTAGTTAATTAATGTTATAGTAATTCGGAGTTGAGATCAATATAGATCTCATATTTGTCATAGATCCAAATAACCAATCTTAGCCATTCATTTTTCATCTAAATTAATAAAACCCATTTTTCACTTTTTTCTAAAAAGCAACATATTTTGCAAAAGGTAAATCTTCAAGCTACAAAAAATACACAATCGAGACGAGAATTAAATTATCTATCTATAGATATGCATTTCTTTGTATTTTCGACCATTTTTTTTTCAAAATTTCCGCCCAGAAAAATCACATAGATTACAAATCACATGTGATTTTTACAAATCACGTGTGATTTCTTGGCGGAAATTTAAAAAAAAAAATCGTCGAAAGTATATAGAATTCCATATCAATAGAAAGATAATTTAATTCTCGTCGCGATAGTATAATTTTTTTCGCGTAACGATTAACGGTTTGCGAGCTATTTAATTTTTTTAAAAAAGGGTGAAAGTTTATATTTTTTGTTTTGATCAAAAAAATAAGCGGTTAGCATTAGTTCATTGGATCTATGACAAATATGAGATCTATATTGAAATTTTGGCTAGTAGTTAATATAAAAATTTTATGTAAACACTTTTGAAGATAGAACCAAAAATACGATTCTTTATAAATAAAGCGAATAAACCTTGTATTTAAATCTTAGTGTTTTACCGGTTAACCCACAAAGTCAGCATCTAGTATCCAAAAACCATTCAATTCTCCCTCCTCCTTTTCTCTTAATTTTCCCGCCAAATCAACAATGATCTGTCTATATATATATATATATATATATATATATATATATATATATATATATATATATATATATATATATATATATATGTATATATATATATATATATATATATATATATATATATATATATATATATATATATATAAATTCAACCCAAATTTCTTGCTTTGGAGAAAATAAACCCAAATGGTAACAATCAACCTTGAGCCAGAAACCCATAACCCACCTCCACCACCATATTACTACTACCCCTTTTGGTTTCAAGGAATCTACTACTCATATGTACAACCACCATTATCATTACCGTTACGGAACCCGCATTACCCTATTCCATACCATCCCATTATGCTCTACCCACCACTACCATGCCAGCAAAACCCATTAACCATGTAGTATCTGATGAGAGCAGCACCAACCATAGCCCCCAGCCAAAGAAACGCAGAAAGTATAATAAGCCAAGAACTACTTTTAGGGTTTACACCAAGGCGAAAAGCGACTACTCTCTCGCGGTTTATAACGAGAAAGTCGTTCTTTCACCCGCCAACTCCTCCGATCCTCTACAGGTATCAATTAGCCGTTTAGGAGTATATGGTAACGTATACTTTAGATATGTAATTAATTAAGGAGGTGATCATGCTTAAATATATCGATAAACTGAGTTACTTAAATACGATGATCAGGATAAACTGCTTGTCTATGTCCAAACACTCTGCAAAACAATGTATTAAGTAGTTTACATGCTTGATTAATTGTGGTAGTTTAAAAGCAGATACTTAAGCGTTATTTAGTCTTTGGATGCGAGAAAATTGCTTTTATTTCATCATTTGAAAGTGAAAGAAACCGTTTTCAAAACAACGTATTGAGTAATCAGTTTGCAAATTGCTTATATTAAACTGATTATCCTTGTTAGATTCAAAACTACATATTTGCCGTTAAAGGAACCAAGACGTTTTCAGTAACCTGATCATATTTGCCGTTAAACAGACCCTAATTTTGAACCTCTTCCATATGTATCACTAATTCCCACTCCCTTAAACCACACTGCATATTAGTTTATTGGCTACTTGTTTGACTTTGAAACAACATTGGATTAAAGACAAGAATGTTGGTGTAAGTATGAAGGATGAAGAGGGCCATCCCTCTTTTGCATTGGTCACCAAAGCCACTGGTCAAGCGATCAAACACTCAATTGGTGTCACTTATCCAGTATGCTTTTCTATCAGCCATTGCTAGTTATGTCACGAGTTAACTGTTGGAATATTAGAATCATAAAACTATAAACTAATAAACATAACATGAACATCAAAGCATATTGCACAGCGGAAAATGGATCTACAATAACATGTAAATAATTAACTAATAAATTAACTTTTTGATCCCAGATGAGCTTCACGATCTTATTAATTATCTTAGATATAAACCTAAGACAATAGATATAGAAACTGTTCTTGAACAAATTATTAATCACTATGCGGAAACTAGTAATTAATCGTAAGAAGAATGACTAACAATCAAACAACACTTCAATATATTAATACGGTTGCTCTTAATAGCAACGGGGTTACAAGAAACCTTGAAGTGTAAAACAATAATGATACGTATATAAAACCTAACCCTAGATCCTCCTTTTATAGATTAAGGAGTCCTAGTCGGTTACAAGACTTTCTATACAAGCAAAATATCTTTACGTATCTTTTCTATACTTATCCTAACATACTATACATATCCAATAAGCAGCAGCATAATTACTCTAGCAGCAGAGTCTTCGTGGCTAGCAGCAGAATTACACTTGGCTTATTATACCATCCATCAGATATCACCAGCAGCAGATTAAATACACTAGCAGCAGAGTTACTAAGCCTAGCAGCATAGTAATACTTAGTGTATTTCATTAAGTACCAAGAGCAGCAGCATCTTCAAACCCAACAATCCTCCCCTAAACTTGATATTTCTCTCCAAAATCATCAAGTTTCCTATAAGCCCAGCTAATCACTAGGAGGATGCTTCCAAACACTTACTGCTTTGAAGTCTTTGCTTGCAGCACCTTTTTATACTTCTCTATTAACTCAAAAGCTTGATGATCTGATAAAAATGGCCTTTGTAACCTTAACTTTCCAGGTTGTAACATCTCAGTTAGGATAGCAGTATTTTTGCAGAAAGGATAATCTTTCTCTATCAACATGTATAAACTCATACCACTACTTTCAACCAGTTCATGTACTCCACATGACTGATATAAGTACCATTTGATAACATTCTTTGAACTTATCAAATGCTTCCAATCAAGATTCCTTTCATCAGGCTCAAACATATTACTCAAATAATAATAATGTAGCCTTTCATATACCACCTCTGGTCTCTTATCACCATAATTTTTCTTGTAAAGCTTCCAGAGTTGTACAATATCATCCCTATCCATGTGGTGCAGCATCTGAGAAAACCTAACATACATCTCACATACGGAGCTAGATCTCATGATTTCCCATCTTGGTTCACTTCCATCATACACATCATGAGTATAAGAGATGATTGGATATTTTGTTGTCAAAGGAACTGCATTGATTATCTCAGATTCTGGTTGTGGTTTATGTTCTGTGAGGTTCATAATGGCTTTCATTTCATCTGCTTCCTTTTGCTTATCCCCAGAACTACCTTCAGATGTAATTCTTCTTTTCTTCCTAGCCTCCACCTCACTTCTTTTACCAGTTCTCTTATAACCAATGATATCTTTAATCATTTCCCTTTCAATCTCCTCAGTTTGCTTATCATCCTTCTTCTTCAGACTACTTCCAAATACTTTCAAAATAGCATTTGATTCTTGAGTCTTATAGGTCCATGGATTCACTCTTCTAGTAAGCTTAGCTACCTCATCATCATTCAGTGGGTCAAATCTTCTTTCTATTTCCTTCTTTGCTGCTTCATACTTCTCTTCCACTTCTTTATATGAATAAGCTTTCAAGTCTTTTAGCTTCCATCCCTTCATATGTTTCAGATAATATTCTTGATGAGTTCTGATTTCTCTTGCAGTAGGAGGTTTAAGCACTTTCTTCTTCTTCCTTTGAGTAATTAATTTCTTCTTCTGTTTTGCCCTAAACTCTTCCAAGAAATCAAACTCATTCTTATCAGCAAAATCATCTTTTAACTCCTCCTTCACTTTAGACCATCTGATAACAGCCTCATTCCCAGCCTTTTCATTTTCCCATTCATCCAACAATGCTCTAGTTTTTGCTTCATTCTCAGCCAACTTTCTTTGCCTTTCAAACTCTTCTTGTTCATCTTGTTCTACCAATTTTCTTGCAGCTTCTTTATCATGCCTTTCTTGATCTTCTTTTGGCCAGAACTCAAATGGAATGTGTGTAGGATAAGGTGCAGATTCTTCAACTACCTTACCTTTTCCTTTATCTTTTAATGAAATGGATGATGGTGAAGGTTTGAGTGTTGAAGTGGGTTCTCTTATGACAATTCCTTTGGCTTTGGGTCTTGGAGTTGGTGATTTTACATGTTGTGTAGTAGCAGCAGGTTGTGAATTAGGAGCAGCAGTTTGTTGTTGTTTTGATGGTGTAGATGTTTTGGTTCCAAGGTTTAACAGTACTTGGGCTAAGGGCATTGTGTCATCATCTGATTCAGCAGCAGAATTCTTTTCTCCAACAGTAGAGTTCTTCTCTGTATCAGCAGCAGAGTTCTTTAGCCCAGCAGCAGAATGTTCTGCACCAGCAGCAGAGTCAATCTGTGCATTCTCTTCACCAACATCAGCAACATTTTCACCTTTTTCCATTACTACCTCCCCTGAATCCTTTATTACCTTCCTATCTTCATGGTCATTCCTCCCCTGTTTGGGAGCATCCTCCCTCAAACATGGTTTGGAACTCTTCCTTAGCTTAGCCTTCATGATGTGAGAAGATCTTGTTCTTTTCCATTGGACACTCTCTAGATGCTTTACCCTTAACCTCAGTTTGTGAATGACTGCATCTTGAGAGGTTTGAGAGTTCTTCATCACCTGCAACTCTTCAGTAAGAACAAGAACCTCTTTTGACAATCGTGTACATGTATCCGTCAAGTCAGCAATTTGTTTCATAATAGTCTCACCACTTCGGTCTGTATTACCTGACCTGAGAGGTGGATCATCGACATTGGCATTTTGTACAGTTGGAGTACCCATCAATTCAATATTTGGATTTTCAAGACTAGCCTCAACACTTCGACCTGTGTAACCTGTTCCGAGAGGTGTATCATTGGCATTGACAATGTGTACAGTATTTTCCATCAATTCATAGGTAGTTTCATATCTGTCCTCATCACTTCGGGATGTGTTAACTTCCCAGAGAGGTGAATCTTGGGACTGAAACTCAGTCTCAACCCTAGGTTGAACATCTGAGCCCCCCATGTTAGCCAGTTGGCAGGGGTTACCATCTTGTGCATCAGGTTCAAGAGAACCTTCAACATTAGATGTTGCCAAGGTTGGGGTCTTACTTATGTTGACACTGGCCTGCTCAGTTACTAAACCAGAGACAGTAGTGTCAGCCCCTTCCTTCATGCCATCTCCATCACCTATGGCAGCCTCATCTGCTTCCATACTAGCACTAGTCTGAGGTAACTCAGTGCCCTTTTCTTGTGAATGCCTAGGTGAATGGGTATTTTGGGGTTCATTGGGAAATGATTCATTCAAACTTGCAGATGAGGATGTGTGATGGGAAGCTGTGGGAGTTCCAGCTTCTTCATCCTCATTAGCAGCAGCCACAGTATCCAAAATGTGTTGAGATAAGGGAGTTATAGTACCAGAAAAACCTATCCCATTTTTCCTTAGAAAAGCAAACATTTTGATAGTCATTTTATTACTTGGCTCAATTCTTTTATGTTCCAAGGGTTCCTGAAGTTGACTGTTTATTATAAGTTGTAAAAACCTTGGATACATATAAAATTTTCCAGTGACATACTTCTTCAACTGTAACACCCCCAAATTTTGGATAGCAACAGCGGAAGACTTAATTGGGTGTTACGTAGTGGATCGCAGTCATAACCATAGAAAATGACTTTAAAAAAAGACGTTTTAAGTTTATCATTCAAAACATAAGCATTTAAGATACAAAGATGTTTCATGGTTGAACATGTTTATTTAAACTTGAATGATAAAACATTTATTTAACATCCATTGCCGGGTTTAGTGCCCACTCCGTGCCTTGAGTTCCAGCCTTTAGTTACCTGAGATAACATGCTAAAAGTCAACAAAAGTTGAGTGATATTCATAGGTTTAGGTTTAATAGTTGAACACAAAGTATCAGTGTTAATTGCATCGAATTACAATTAAACAAGTTAAAATTAAGTTGTTATTGCATTAAGCTCATGACACGCAACGTTTAACAGGCATAAAAATGATGTAAAGTATATAGGCCCTCGGGATAGGTATTTGCCAATAACCTATAAGTTTGTTTAAATAAAGTGCGCTTGGGTGGCTCATCCTAGCAGACCCAAACGGGGATTGTCAGTCCCAAATAGATCTATTCACAACTATTTACGTTCACTCGCAAGTGATTAAGGTTCATGATAGAGGGACTTCTGGCAATGGCTACTTAAGCAATAATAACATCAGGCATAGCATACCAAAAAGCTTGTGTTCATGTTTGTAGCATGTATCTCCCCACAAAAGAGTTTAAAAGTTTAAGAGTGGGCTATGAACTCACCTTAGTAGTACAGTAGTGGTGGTAGTATCGTAACTCAAACGATAAAAGGAAACGGCTTCAACACACGACCTAAATAATATATGGCAAGTTTTAGTGGTTTGATAGTCTAAGTTTGGTTTATCGCGAATCATAATGTTCAAGGTTTTTTTTTTTTTTTTTTTTTTTTTTTTTTTTTTTTTTTTTTTTATCGATTGATTTGTAACATTAAAACATGTGTGTTTAAATGCTTAAAGTTCAAAACAAAAGTTATATACGTATATATGACTCTTGAGTATGTTTTCGTTTGTCGTAGTAAATAAAGTTGACTAAAGAGATTGTCGTTTATAATTTAAGGTTGGTTGATGAGCAGTTATGCTTCACGTTAAATGTTTCGTTAAATGATTATATATATATATATATATATATATATATATATATATATATATATATACATATATATATATATATATATATATATATATATATATATATATATATAATTGTAGTGAAAATGCGTCGTTAATGTCGAGTGTCGGGTTTATAAAATAATTATATAAACTTGTAATTAATTATTTCTGAATTAACCTTTAGGTTTCACAAAGTTACACTTTATACCCTAACGGCAAAATATGTGCACCGTTAGTTCTCGGTTAAGTTTTATTACATTTTAGGTCCAAAACCTTTAATACTTACATTTTTATACTCAAAAGTTCCTAAATTTACAGTTTTCATTACAAAATATAAAAATGACAGTTTTACTCCAAGTTTCCAAATTTGACAGTTTTAGTCCTTCGGTTGGAAATCTTTTGCAAAACAAGTCCATAATTTATAAAAATCAGAGTTTACTATTTTTATTTCATAACTAAGCTTAAAATAGCTTTTGTAACTTATATGTACAGCTTATATTGTCGAGAGCTTATTTTTTTAAGCTTATGGGCTTTTTAACGAGCTAAGTATATAGCCCATTATGGGTTCTCGATCCAATGGGTTTAGAGGGGGTTTGGGCTTGGTTACGGGCTTGTTTAAGGGTTATAAAAACATAACAAAAGGGCTTATACCATCAGCTTATACGATAAGCTTAAAAGTAGCTTATTGGGCTTTAAGCCCACTCGTTACACTTTTTAAGTTCTTAAAACTGTGGCGAGTGAGTTTTACTTTGGGGTTTATTAAGGCATTACATGAGTTTACTAGGTCGAAAGGAATATGCAACCCGTAAGTTTGGTAGCTCGACTATTAGGTCGAGCTATAAAACTTAGGTATTGTGTGTCGAGTTTGTGAGATACAAGGTCAAAGTTATCGCGACTTGGCCATTATGAAAACTGTTTTAAAGTTCAAAAATTTTTCTAAGTGTTTTAATGAATTTCGAAAGTGGCCAATGCGACATGTAACGTGCGATTTTTATGGTTGATATATTTATATAGAGTTCGAATAATGGTTATTCTCGATAGTTAGCATGGCAAACTTTTAGGATGTCGTGTTTTTGGTATGGGTTGTTAATTTAAATAGCGAAATATTACACCAAAGCAAAGCATGATTCGCTATGGCAATGAAATCATGAAAATAATAAAATGAGAAAAGTTTAAGACGTGCTTACTTCACCAATATGGTGGGGGATAAACTGAGTCGTTTTGGAGTTGTGAGGGCTAGAAAATGATGTGGCGTGATTCTTCACACTCCAATGATACGAGAGAAACTAAATGATCACCCTTGGCTTGATTCGAATTCCTTCAAAACTGGACAAAGCTAGTCGACTTCGGTGGTTTTAAAAGACTTAGTGAATATTTGCATATGACATATTTTTGGGTGTGCATGAGCCTAGTCGAATGCATGCATGTATTTATAGGGGGTTTTAGAACTTTAACATGTGCACATTATTGAATTGAAAGTGAAGAATAATTAGTATGAATCGTCCTTGTTGATAGTTCGAACAAAAAGAAAAGAAACAAAGTAGAATCATGGAGTTTGTCTTGACTCTATTGGTGTATTCAGTGGTCAACCAAGTTTCAAATTATGATAGTCCTAACTTGTGGGAATGGCTTGAGTGTGTAAGTAACACAAATGATGAAAATGGTTTGTGGTTTTTGCTTGGCCGACGCTCACAACTAAACAACAAGGAGACAAAATGATTTTGAGTTTGATGAGTTGCTCGTTGGAGGCTAAGATGGGTCAAGCAACATTCTAAATGTGACTAAGTATTACTTGTGACTCATTTGGGGTGTCATGCGAGATACTACTTAACTAAAATATGGAATTTAGGTTGTGTTCATAATATGTCGAGTGCGTTGAGCTTTGATGGATTTTAAACAAGTAAATGTTCGAGTTAAGATGTGATATTTGTTTTACTCGATTCTCGGCTGGAATGAGAATTGAGTCGTGTAAAAATATTATGTCATTGTTAAGCTAGATTGCGCGTAATTTAGTCAAAGTGTTCGATCCTTGTGGCTGCCAAAATGAAAATTACCTATATAACATTTTGGGCTTGGTTTGTGATTTGGGCTCGTTTGGTGGGCTAGCGCAAGAAAAGAAAACAAGTATTAAGGGTCCGTTTGGTGGGGTCGGTTTGTGGTAAGATTGGGCCGAGGCCCAATGAGTCTAGTAGCCCATTTGGTATTTATCGGGTATTGAGTCGAGGTCCAATGTAGTTACTGAGTATTTGTGAAAATTTTCGTGAGCTCGGGAATGTATTTGATCACGTTCGGTTAATTGACGAAACGTATAGACATTAAGTATTAAACATTAATGGTTTTAGATAATTTCGCGATTTTAGACTATCAAGGTTCGTGTGTGAGCATCGTTTCTAGGAAATTGGCAAATCACAATATCGTTGTGACTTAAATAGTTTGGCATAAATAACAAAAGAAAAATTTTGTTACCAGTATAAATGGTTATTAGATAACGTAATGATTTATTAATCATTTATTAGCATTTACTAATCATAGGGAAAATTACGAGAGGTTACAGTACCTACCCCTTACACTGAATTCCGTCCCGGAATTCTAGTCTAATATAGTTGTTAGAGGTGTCTATGAAAATAGGTGTGGGTATTTGGCGCGAATCTGGTCCTCGCGTTCCCAAGTATATTCTGGTCCTCGTTTAGAGTTCCATCGGACTTTGACAATGGGGATGCGGTTCTGTTTTAGTTGTTTGATCTCTCTGTCCATGATTTCCACGGGTTCTTCCGTAAAGACAAGTTTGTCGTCGAGCTGAATCTCTTTCAAAGGAATTACAAGAGATTCATCTGACAAACACTTCTTAAGATTTGATACGTGGAAGGTGTCGTGAACTCGACTAAGTTCCTCTGGTAGTTCGAGCTTGTAAGCCACTGGTCCTATCCTTTCTACGATTTTGAATGGACCAATGTATCTCGGGTTAAGTTTTCCACGTTTCCCGAAACGTACCATTCCCTTCCAGGGAGATACTTTCAACATGACCTTGTCTCCAATATGGAATTCCATAGGTTTTCGCCTCACATCGGCGTAGCTCTTCTGTCTATCCCTTGCAGCTTGCAGTCGTTGCTTAATCTTGACTATCTTCTCTGTTGTCTCATGGATGAGATCGGGTCCAGTAAGTTTTACATCTCCAACTTCGGCCCAACAAACAGGTGATCTGCACTTTCGACCGTACAGTGCTTCGAATGGTGCTGCCTTAATGCTAGCGTGGTAGCTGTTGTTGTAAGAGAACTCAGCTAGAGGTAAGTGTCTGTCCCAACCTTTTCCGAAATCGATAACACATGCTCGGAGCATGTCTTCTAAGGTTTGGATTGTCCTCTCGCTTTGTCCATCAGTTTGTGGGTGATATGGAGTACTCATATCCAGTTTGGTTCCCAAGGCTTTTTGCAAAGACTTCCAAAAATGAGATGTGAAACGGCTGTCACGATCTGAGATGATTGAGATCGGCACTCCATGCCGTGAAACTATTTCCTTTAGATATAACTTTGCGACGGTGTCCATTTCGTCGGTTTCTTTGATTGCTAAGAAGTGAGCAGATTTGGTGAGACGATCAACGATGACCCAGATGGTGTCCAATCCAGTTGATGTCTTAGGTAGTTTGGTGATAAAGTCCATTGTAATGCGTTCCCATTTCCATACAGGAATTTCGGGTTGTATGAGTAATCCTGACGGCTTTTGGTATTCCGCTTTTACTCTTGAACAGGTCAAACATTTTCTTACATACTCGGCGATATAGGCCTTCATGTTTGGCCACCAGTAAAGTTTCTTGAGATCTTGATACATTTTGTCGGAGCCTGGGTGAATGGAGTACTTGTATTTGTGAGACTCATGCATAATGAGGTCACGTATACCTCCGTATAGAGGAACCTAACTTCTCTCTTTGAAACAGAGCATCCCGTCTGCTCTTTGCACAAAGCCATTCTTATTTTTTGGCATGCCGTGAATCTTTTCACCAGGTCGGTTCTCTTCCTTAAGAGCCTCAGATTGAGCGATGAGTATTTGTGAGGGCAGGGGCGAACAAATGGTCATTCCTAAAGATCTGACTCTGAGTGGTTTTAGTCGTTCCTTCCGGCTTAATGCATCTGCCACAACGTTGGCTTTTCCTGGGTGATAACGGATTTCGCAATCATAATCGCTAAGTAGTTGTAACCAGTGATGTTGTCTCATGTTCAGTTCTTTCTGATCTAAGATATGCTGAAGACTTTTGTGGTCAGTGAATACTGTGCACTTGGTGCCGTATAGGTAATGTCTCCATAACTTAAGAGCGAATACTACTGCTCCTAACTCCAAATCATGAGTCGTGTAGTTTGCTTCATGAGTTTTGAGTTGTCGCGAGGCATAAGCTATCACTTTGTTTCGTTGCATTAGTACAGCTCCCAAACCATGATATGAGGCATCGCAATATACTACGAAGTCTTCACTTCCTTCAGGTAGTGCTAATATTGGTGCTTCACAGAGCTTTTGTTTTAACAGTTGGAAAGCTGATTCCTCCTCTTTTCCCCAGATATACTTCTTGTTTTTCTGGGTTAATTCGGTCAAAGGCTTTGAGATTTTTGAAAAACCTTTAATAAATCTTCTGTAGTAACCAACAAGACCCAAAAATTAGCGTATCTCTGTGGGGTTTGTAGGAGACGCCCAACCTTTGACGGCCTCGATCTTTGCAGGATCTACATGAATGCCTTGACTGTTGATAACATGTCCGAGAAATGGTACAGTTCGAATCCAAAAGTCGCATTTGGAGAACTTGGCATACAATTGTTCCTTTTTGAGTAACTCTAAAATAATCCTTAAATGTTCGGCATGTTCCTTCTCGTTGCGTGAGTAGATTAGAATATCGTCTATGAATACTATCACGAATTTATCCAGGTATGGTTTGCACACTCGGTTCATCAGGTCCATGAACACTGCAGGTGCATTAGTTAGACCAAATGGCATTACTTGGAATTCGTAATATCCGTAACGCGTCCTAAAAGCTGTCTTGGGAATATCCTCCTCTCGAACTCTTAACTGATGGTACCCTGACCTTAGGTCGATCTTCGAGTATACACTCGATCCTTGTAATTGATCAAACAAGTCATCGATCCTAGGTAGTGGATAACGATTCTTTACAGTGAGTTTGTTCAATTCCCGGTAATCGATACACATTCGGAAAGATCCGTCCTTCTTCTTAACGAATAGGAGCGGAGCTCCCCAAGGTGATGAGCTGGGTCGGATAAAACCTTTATCAGACAACTCTTTCAGTTGTTCTGACAATTCCTTCATCTCAGATGCCGCTAACCTATAAGGTGCTTTCGCCACAGGTGCCGCTCCAGGCACTAGTTCAATCTGGAATTCTACTTGACGAGAAGGTGGAAGACCGGGTAAATCTTCGGGAAACACTTCGGGAAATTCCTTGACGATTGGAACGTCTTCAAGTTGCTTATCTTTTGACTTATTTTCTGTTACATGAGCCATGAATACTTGACATCCTTCATTCATGTACTTCACTATTCTGATATATGAGATAATACCGTATCGAGTTTTACTTTTGTCACCATGGACAATAAGAGTTCCACCATTAAGTGGAATGTGCACGGCTTTCTTGCCACAGAGAATTTTAGCACGATGTCTGGATAACCAATCCATACCAATGACTACGTCGAAACTACCAAGTTGAATAGGTATGAGTTCGATGGGAAAAGGGTTTCCTTGTAGGGTTATGGTGCAACCACGAATTACGGTGTTGGTGACAATTAGGTTTCCGTCAGCCATTTCAATTTCGAAGGTGGTGTTCAGTTTGGAGGGGGTAATGTTATGTAAAGGGGAAAATGTAGTTGATACAAAACTTCTATCTGCTCCAGAATCAAATAATACTTTAGCACTATTTTGATTGAGTAAGAACGTACCCGTGACAACGTCAGGGTTCAGTGGGGCA
This sequence comes from Artemisia tridentata subsp. tridentata, assembly GCA_021014915.2. Taxonomy (NCBI): domain Eukaryota; kingdom Viridiplantae; phylum Streptophyta; class Magnoliopsida; order Asterales; family Asteraceae; genus Artemisia; species Artemisia tridentata. Next base: position 165,542,043 of record CP139503.1, read on the forward strand.
TCTTCCTCCTTTAGCACATATGCTCTCCCTCGAGCGTTGTTTTGCTGACCATTTTCTTTCGGACAACGGTTCTTGAAATGACCTACTTCTCCGCAAGAGTAGCAGGTTGGGGTTACAGGCTGTAGGTTGCTACCAGTAGCGGGATTTCTGCAATCCTTAGTCTGATGACCCACTTTCTGGCATTTCATGCATTTGGTTGTGCAAGGTCAATTGTGGTGTAGCTTGCATCTGTTACACTGGGGTTTCTGACCTTGGTATTCTCTGCCTTCAGTAGCAGCATAGGCCCTGGCAGTTTCCTGTCTTTGGTTTTGTTGATGGTGACGGTTGTTTCGATTATGGTGGTACGGGTTGTTGTTTCTATGGTTGGGTTTATTGTTGTGGTGGTTGTTGTTACTGTGGTGGTGGGTGGTCCTTTTGTCATCGAGCTTCCTCTTGAGCTCATTGTTGCATTTGACCTCTCGGTCCAGTAGTTTTTGAGCAAGTTCAATGGCTGCTTCTAGAGTTGGTGGGTTTGATGAAGTGACATTTCCCTCAATGCTACGGGGAAGCCCTTCGACGTACTTTTCCAGTTCTTTTTCGAAATCTGGTACAACAGTAGGACATAGTATTTTAAGCTCTTGGAACCTCTTGTTGTAGGTTTTAAGATCAACTCCTTTTACTACCAATTGATGGAATTCATCTTCCAGTTTTCTTAGTTCAGAACGAGGAAAGTATTTCTTCAGTATCTTGGCCTTAAACTCAGTCCAAGTGAGCTGATAGGCTGCTGTTGTGCCCATGGCTTTGACAGTAGCATTCCACCAAGACAAGGCATCTTGCATGAGAGTTCCAGTAGCGAAAGTAACTTTGTTATCCTCAGTACAACCGCTTCTCTGAAAAACAGTTTCAGCTCGCTCGAACCAGTGAGCAAGTTCAGTCACTCCTTCAGTACCCTTGAAGAAAGTTGGTTGGCAACTCATAAAATCCTTGTAGGTACACTTGCGGTTTGCAACTGTCACACTTTCTCCTGTCGGTAGGCTAGTACCACTGTTGCGAGCATTTGCTGCTGCCTGTTCTGCCAAGACTGCATTCACACCGTCGGCGATTGCCTTTCGGATAGCTTCTGGAGTCATGGTAGGTGTAGCCGTTGAAGTTTTATGAGTTGCGGTTGAGGTTGCTTTCCTTGTACGTGCCATCAATATCGCAAAAACATGTATTTAGAATCTCGTAATGATCACGTTAGGTTAGAATAAATTGTAAAGTATATAGGCCCTCGGGATAGGTATTTGCCAATAACCTATAAGTTTGTTTAAATAAAGTGCGCTTGGGTGGCTCATCCTAGCAGACCCAAACGGGGATTGTCAGTCCCAAATAGATCTATTCACAACTATTTACGTTCACTCGCAAGTGATTAAGGTTCATGATAGAGGGACTTCTGGCAATGGCTACTTAAGCAATAATAACATCAGGCATAGCATACCAAAAAGCTTGTGTTCATGTTTGTAGCATGTATCTCCCCACAAAAGAGTTTAAAAGTTTAAGAGTGGGCTATGAACTCACCTTAGTAGTACAGTAGTGGTGGTAGTATCGTAACTCAAACGATGAAAGGAAACGGCTTCAACACACGACCTAAATAATATATGGCAAGTTTTAGTGGTTTGATAGTCTAAGTTTGGTTTATCGCGAATCATAATGTTCAATGTTTTTTTTTTTTTTTTTTTAATCGATTGATTTGTAACATTAAAACATGTGTGTTTAAATGCTTAAAGTTCAAAACTAAAGTTATATACGTATATATGACTCTTGAGTATGTTTTCGTTTGTCGTAGTATATAAAGTTGACTAAAGAGATTGTCGTTTATAATTTAAGGTTGGTTGATGAGCAGTTATGCTTCACGTTAAATGTTTCGTTAAATGATTATATATATTATATATATATATATATAATTGTAGTGAAAATGCGTCGTTAATGTCGAGTGTCGGGTTTATAAAATAATTATATAAACTTGTAATTAATTATTTCTGAATTAACCTTTAGGTTTCACAAAGTTACACTTTATACCCTAACGGCAAAATATGTGCACCGTTAGTTCTCGGTTAAGTTTTATTACATTTTAGGTCCAAAACCTTTAATACTTACATTTTTATACTCAAAAGTTCCTAAATTTACAGTTTTCATTACAAAATATAAAAATGACAGTTTTACTCCAAGTTTCCAAATTTGACAGTTTTAGTCCTTCGGTTGGAAATCTTTTGCAAAACAAGTCCAAAATTTATAAAAATCAGAGTTTACTATTTTTATTTCATAACTAAGCTTAAAATAGCTTTTGTAACTTATATGTACAGCTTATATTGTCGAGAGCTTATTTTTTTAAGCTTATGGGCTTTTTAACGAGCTAAGTATATAGCCCATTTTGGGTTCTCGATCCAATGGGTTTAGAGGGGGTTTGGGCTTGGTTACGGGCTTGTTTAAGGGTTATAAAAACATAACAAAAGGGCTTATACCATCAGCTTATACGATAAGCTTAAAAGTAGCTTATTGGGCTTTAAGCCCACTCGTTACACTTTTTAAGTTCTTAAAATTGTGGCGAGTGAGTTTTACTTTGGGGTTTATTAAGGCATTACATGAGTTTACTAGGTTGAAAGGAATATGCAACCCGTAAGTTTGGTAGCTCGACTATTAGGTCGAGCTATAAAACTTAGGTATTGTGTGTCGAGTTTGTGAGATACAAGGTCAAAGTTATCGCGACTTGGCCATTATGAAAACTGTTTTAAAGTTCAAAAATTTTTCTAAGTGTTTTAATGAATTTCGAAAGTGGCCAATGCGACATGTAACGTGCGATTTTTATGGTTGATATATTTATATAGAGTTCGAATAATGGTTATTCTCGATAGTTAGCATGGCAAACTTTTAGGATGTCGTGTTTTTGGTATGGGTTGTTAATTTAAATATCGAAATATTACACCAAAGCAAAGCATGATTCACTATGGCAATGAAATCATGAAAATAATAAAATGAGAAAAGTTTAAGACGTGCTTACTTCACCAATATGGTGGGGGATAAACCGAGTCGTTTTGGAGTTGTGAGGGCTAGAAAATGATGTGGCGTGATTCTTCACACTCCAATGATACGAGAGAAACTAAATGATCACCCTTGGCTTGATTCGAATTCCTCCAAAACTGGACAAAGCTAGTCGACTTCGGTGGTTTTAAAAGACTTAGTGAATATTTGCATATGACATATTTTTGGGTGTACATGAGCCTAGTCGAATGCATGCATGTATTTATAGGGGGTTTTAGAACTTTAACATGTGCACATTATTGAATTGAAAGTGAAGAATAATTAGTATGAATCGTCCTTGTTGATAGTTCGAACAAAAAGAAAAGAAACAAAGTAGAATCATGGAGTTTGTCTTGACTCTATTGGTGTATTCAGTGGTCAACCAAGTTTCAAATTATGATAGTCCTAACTTGTGGGAATGGCTTGAGTGTGTAAGTAACACAAATAATGAAAATGGTTTGTGGTTTTTGCTTGGCCGACGCTCACAACCAAACAACAAGGAGACAAAATGATTTTGAGTTTGATGAGTTGCTCGTTGGAGGCTAAGATGGGTCAAGCAACATTCTAAATGTGACTAAGTATTACTTGTGACTCATTTGGGGTGTCATGCGAGATACTACTTAACTAAAATATGGAATTTAGGTTGTGTTCATAATATGTCGAGTGCGTTGAGCTTTGATGGATTTTAAACAAGTAAATGTTCGAGTTAAGATGTGATATTTGTTTTACTCGATTCTCGGCTGGAATGAGAATTGAGTCGTGTAAAAATATTATGTCGTTGTTAAGCTAGATTGCGCGTAATTTAGTCAAAGTGTTCGATCCTTGTGGCTGCCAAAATGAAAATTACCTATATAACATTTTGGGCTTGGTTTGTGATTTGGGCTCGTTTGGTGGGCTAGCGCAAGAAAAGAAAACAAGTATTAAGGGTCCGTTTGGTGGGGTCGGTTTGTGGTAAGATTGGGCCGAGGCCCAATGAGTCTAGTAGCCCATTTGGTATTTATCGGGTATTGAGTCGAGGTCCAATGTAGTTACTGAGTATTTGTGAAAATTTTCGTGAGCTCGGGAATGTATTTGATCACGTTCGGTTAATTGAAGAAACGTATAGACATTAAGTATTAAACATTAATGGTTTTAGATAATTTCGCGATTTTAGACTATCAAGGTTCGTGTGTGAGCATCGTTTCTAGGAAATTGGCAAATCACAATATCGTTGTGACTTAAATAGTTTGGCATAAATAACAAAAGAAAATTTTTGTTACCAGTATAAATGGTTATTAGATAACGTAATGATTTATTAATCATTTATTAGCATTTACTAATCATAGGGAAAATTACGAGAGGTTACATCAACCCTTCAAAAATCATAGATGAAAAGTTAAATGGCTGTCCTGAGGCCAGGCAAATCAAAGCTGATGCTTGAGATGCACTGAACTCATTCCACCCACCAGTTTTTGCAATTAAACAGTGTTGAATAGTATGAAGAAGAAATTTCCAATGTGGGCTGAGGAGGCGTTTAAAAAGTTTACCACTAGAATTTTGCCTCTCATACCCAATTTTCTCAAGTTCGGCCAAAATCGTGGCTGTAGGAAGACAAGTTGTTGCTTCATCATCTGCAAGACGAAGAATTCGCCTTATAGATGTTTCAGTAACTACTATTCTTTCTTTATCCACTATTCCAATTCACATTTCCTCCCCATGTCTAGTTTCGATCGTAACAGTCGACCAAAACTGTCGCATGTGGGATTTATATATAGGAGGATCCACCGTTAATGCATACCTTAATTGTGATGCATTAAGAAAGTCTATGACTTCAGTGAAACCCTCAGCTTCAAGGATCTTTTGAAGAAACGCAATTTGATTGTGCTCAGCAGGGAATTGTCTTATAGCCATTGTGAATTAGGGTTCTGATTTTAGGGGTTTTTGATCCAATGATTTGAAATTGTGTTCAGGGTTTGAATAGGATGTAACTTTGGGCGCTTAAGGTATTGGACCATTTTGATCTAATTAGGGTTTTATACGCGCCAAATTTTACAAATTGGACCCTTGACTTTCAACCTTTAGCAGCAGAGTGACGGAATGTTTGACTAAAAGTCAACTTTCCACAAATCGCTTAATTAAACCCTCAAACAACTTAATTGCTAACACCAACGTCCCATTGAATACCCAGAGATATCATAAGTCTATATACTGCCTTGATATGATAGCAAATCCCAAAATCCACAAACCCAAGCACAATAATCCAATAACCATGAGTTCGTCAAAAGCACCTATCATTGAGCTTTCATCCGATTCATCATCATCTGATGATGGATGGTCGACATACTTTCCATCAGGCTACATTCCATCAGCAAAAACAAAGCAATCAGCATCAAAATCCAATCAATCTAAGAAGCCAATGGAGATCTCCTCATCAGACTCAAATAAGCTTCCTACACCATCATCCGATTTAAGTGACTCATCCTCTGACTCAGATGACGGAACATGGGTTCCATCCTTATCAAAATTCCTTACAAAAGAGATGGAGAGGGTTGTTGATGCGCGTGTATGTCGTTGCGGTTTAGCAGTATTAATGCCTACTCAAGTTTTAAATTTATATTTAGCCGACTTATCAATAACACACACACTTAACGAGCAGTGTACCCGGTCAGTATGAATATAATGGTAAGTAGAGTGTCGATCACTAAGAGTGGAACGTATTATCTAGTTATTCTAATCAGTATTTTAATATTTAAGTTAGCTATACAACCTAATCTAACGCAAGGGGGTTTCAGTCTGAGAGACTGGCACGTTTTGGTTGCAAATAAATAATAAACTAAACTAATGAGCACGAATCAGCGATAGACATGCACGTACACAGATAAATACTCGAGACAATAAGAAGACCTGTCCTGATGATTAAGTAGATTGTCACTTGTTTTATTGATAGTTTTATATGAAGTGTATGTAGTTAACCCTTTCTCGTTGGTCCTAATCTTATCGGCGAGAAATCCCTTAATGATTACTTATGTCTAAAAGTTATTCCTAAGTGATCAATTTAGTAACAACCGTGGGAGCCACATTCTCTTCCGTAGTCAAATGCGCAGGCCACTAATAAACACAGAGGTTATCAATGCACTAATAAGTAGTAACCAAAAACATCAACATATAAACTTTAATTGATGGGAAAGCAGTTTTAAGGGAGTGCAATCTTTCTCCTCACATTACACAAGCCACCAATTCTGATGAATTAAAGTTTACTAACACAATAAAACAAAACTACTTAATGAATTAAATGCATGCAGGACCTTCTTACAGCTCTTGTATCTTCGTTCGGGTGTGTCTTGTGCTGCCTATTCGTCTGAATTCGGCCTTAGGTTTCTGTGGTCTTAGGTCTTCTAAAACTGTCGAATTTCGGAACTCTTAATTCGTCTGGTCTTTGGGGTATTTATAGTTTCTGTCTGAGGATAAGATGCGGCGCATCTAATAAGTAGATGCGGCGCATTGACTTAACTTCGCGTGGGGTCCAAGAATAATATGTTCAGGAATATTCGTACACCGCCAGAAGATGCGGCGTATCTTCATTCTTGGATGCGGCGCATGTCCTTTTCCGTCTTGGATAATATTTTGTGAAATCTTGATAGTGATGCGCCGTATGTAATAAGCAAGATGCGGCGCATCTGGAGCAGAATAGTCTTAATCTTGTGCATTTCAGTAGACTCTTAACTTCTTGCTTGTTTTGCTCCATAATTAGTCAAAAATCGCCAAGTTTCACCAAATGCTTGTTTTTACCTGAGAATTACAAAAGTAAACGATTAAGTATCAATTCTCATACATAATATAATGAAACAAGTCAAATAAATAGGATAAATGATAGTAATAAAATGTACTTATTTGAGTTCATCAAATATCCCCCCACTTGAACTTTACTTGTCCCCAAGTAAACCTTAGAATTAATCTTATGAAAATGTATCCTAAAAGATATTTAGGATTTATTTTTATATTTAAGCATGTATTCGTTTTTGTCATAATCACACAACCAAACACTTAACGAAGTAGAAACCAAAATAATTTTTAATGTAAAACAATTCTAAATCGTTTAGTTGCTCAGTCGTGACGAATATTCTATCATAGGCTTGGCAAATATACACATCTCCCCCACTAAAGCTAAGGAATAACAAGTCTAAAGCGGTAAAAAGGGTTTGTTGGTTAAGGGTTGATCATTCTTTTCAATCTCTATCGATCTCAAATTCCAGAAAAGGCGACAAAATCACAAATACATGACCGAATCCACGACCACGATACTTGCAATTGCTCAAATCCTTAACTCGAATAGGCTAAAGATAGGACCAAGTAATCTTTACCAATAATATTATATCAAAAAGGGCGACAAAATCATAAATACATAGCCGAATCCACGACTACGATACTTAAGATTGCTCAAATCCCTAATCTCAATAAATCAAAGGTTTAGATGGAGAATAATATAGGGTATGGATAACATTTGGGATATAAATTGGTATAAAATGAAAAATAAACAAAACAAATAAATTAAAATCCTAGATGTGGTTAATCACTATCCCAACCATCCCATGAATAAGACTCATATCATTGAATAACTCACGCTTTAACACTCGAAACACACGCTTTAGGTAGACACGAATTATACTCAATAAAATCTCAATCAAAGAATAACCTTAGTTGGCGTTCCCATAACGGCCAACTCCCATTCAATCCATAAATATAATATACAACAACAAATAGTGGTGATATCGCCCACTTAATACAAAACTTTACATAAGTTGGTTAAAACAAACATCCAACTTTTTCTTTCTTTTTCTTTTCTCATTTTTTTGATTTTTTTTTTTTTTTTTTTTTTTTTTTTTTTTTTTTTTTTTTTGATAACATAAAACATAAATAGCTATTGGTGTAAAATTTCACAACTTTTCTATTACTATTTTTCCGGATAATTTTTCCATACTTTTCGTACTTTCAGAAATAACTGTAATAGTGAAAGTAGTAAACACACGAAAAACAATATTTAAAATATACAATATCTACTTTCACTCCAATTGCATTGTGCAATTTCCCGACCTAACCATAGATAATGAATTACGCACGCGAACACAGGTAATGTAAGGAAACACACTTTGCCTAAAGCAATCAACCACGGATTTTAATCTACAGGGTAGGCTAAGGTGTAAAGGTGTAACGAAACATTATAACAAAGGTGCAAGAAACGAAAGGAATGGCTCTGAGTGTTATTCTAGGGGTATCTTACTCTAAAAGTGAGAGTAACAAAGGGTTTATACGGGGGTTAACTAACCAATGTAGCTAGTTAATATCACAAAATGTATAAAGGCTATTTGGGTGTAATCCTAGAAATTTACCAATTTAGACAAGTCATTCCAATTATATAAATAATACTTATTATGGTGGTCTCGAATAGTATACAAGCCAAGTTCTAAAGTTTACAAGTCACCGGCACACTAAAGTTTTAATATTTTAAAAGAATAGAGTTATGTGTGCGGATATGTAATTTAGACTTTAAACAAAAACATGCTAAAAAAATTTAAATTTTGATATATTAAGCGCAATTTAGCATATTTTGAAAAAGTTTAGGACAAGTAAGTGTTCTAATTCTCCTATCCCCCCACTTAAGTTGAACAACGTCCTCGTTGTTCTTGTCTAAGGTTAAAAATTGGAAAGTAAAAAGAATTAGAACAGAAAAACTCCCCTGAGATTTGCTCGGAATGATTCTCCGTTATTTGAGTAAGAGCAAAAATCATCGTTCTTGTAGATGAAAACTTTTAATCTTCAAAAATCATGTATCCACAATAACCGCAGGAGTCTATAATACCATTAAGACTAGAACACACCTGAGTTAAGAAGTTCAAACTTGCATAATACATTAGTAGTTAGTAAAAATAAAAGATAAAAATAAAATTGAAAATCATCAGGTCAGTCGATACGCCGTATCCTATGGAAAAGGATACGCCGTATCGAGCCTGGAATAAGTACGAATCAGAATAAAAGATGCGTCGCATCCTTAACCAGGGATGCGCCGCATTTAAATAACTGACAGAAAGTTTTAAAGTTAAAAATTAAAAATGCAGAAAAATAAAATAAAGTACGGATATGACCAGTGCAGGAGATGCGTCGCATCTCAGGATTGAGATGCGCCGCATCTTCTGCGGGTCTGACAGACTCGACAGAAAACAAAATAAAAGATAAATCTTCCGGGTTGTCTCCCGGTCAGCACTTGTCTTTATTCCAGAATCTTCAAGTTAGACTCACGTTCAGCTCCTTAATACCGATCATTGAAAGAGTCGGAAGCGTCGCGCTCCCTCATCGCCAGTCCAGTAATATCGCATACTCCTTGCTTGTTCTTAAAGTCCACGCCATTTTTTTTTAGTATCTGCATGATCAAAGTCCTGTCCCTTTCGGGCAGAAATGACAAGATGATAGATGGGAAATTATTATTATGGCATAAATATGCAAGGTGAGGCGGTAGTTCAATAAACATAACATTATTCAAATTTGCATTCTCGACTATTCTCCTACGTTTGTTAATTACTATGCAATCATTCCACTCATCATCAGAATCACTAACAATACCGCGCCTAAGTTCAATAGGTACATTAAGGTCAATAAATTCCTCGATGTTTTCATGATTAGGATTAGTTGAGTTGTTTTGAATTAATGTCTCTCCCATAAGCCTAGCTTCTAGATCGAGGTCCATGCGTTCTCTTAATCCTAGCACATAGACACCTCTAATTATGCTCTTAGCAGGATTTTGGCATTTATAGATTAGTTTATTGTTTCCTACTTTTAATGAGATTTTTCTTTTAAACACATTAATCTTAGCATGGGCGGTAGACAAGAAAGGTCTTCCAAGGATTAAAGGAATCTTAACATCCTCGGGCATATCTAATATAACAAAGTCTACGGGGAAAACAAACTTCTCGATCCTAACTAGCACATTTTCAGCAATCCCTTCAGGTTGTTTTACCGTTTTATCAGCTAATTCAATAAGCAGCTTAGTTGGTGCTAATTTTCCTAATCCTAGGGTAGTGAATGTCTTAAGGGGCATAACACTAACGCTAGCTCCTAAGTCGGCTAATGCATTATTGAAAGACATGTCATTAATTGAACAAGGTAAAGTAAAACTTCCTGGGTCTTTTTCTTTATGAGGCAAGGCGTGCAAGTTGGTTGCAGAGCTCTCTTCTTTTATTGTAGCCTTGATTTCTTCTTCAATCTTTGCCTTCTCTTTGATTAACCTTCTTAAACTGATTGAAGAGTTAAAGAAAAATTTGGGCTTTGCAGCATCATCACCATTCATCAATCTCCTAGGAAGAGGTGTAATAGGCGTTGCTCCTTTAGTAGTGCTTATGGCCTTGACATGATCTCTCGGGTTTGTTTCAGTCGAGCTAGGTAAACCTCCGTGTCCCCTTTCTTGAAGAACCTTGCTCATCTGCCCGATTTGTTGTTCCAATGCCTTGATCGAAGCTCCTTGATTTCTTGTTGTAGTGTCCGTTGAGGCTCGGATTTCTTTTATCATGGCGGTGTTCTCTTCATGTCTTTTAGCAGCATCGGCCATAATTTGCTTCAGAGTGTCATCCAAAGTTTGCCTTCTTTCTTGATAAGTGGGATTATAGTTGTTCTTCTGATAGTATCCCGGAGCAGCTTCCCTAAATCTCCCAGAAGGTTGGAATGGTTGTCCAAATTGTGTGTAGTATGCCTCTTCAAAAGTCTCACTTTCATTCATTTTAGGGCAATCTTTAGTGTAGTGAGGTCCTTCGCATTTTTCACATCCAACTTGGGCAGCATAAACTTTTTCATCACGCTTCTTCATCTCTCTACTAATTTTATCCAATTGAGCTTGAATTGCAGCAAACCCGTCAAAATTAGTGCTGCTCTTAGATCTAGTAGAGGTCCCGTCGTGCCATTTTTTAGAGTGATCAGCAGCTTCTTGGATAGCTTTTCTAGCATTTGCTGCACTCATTTGAGGCACAGCTCCCTTAGCATCCAAGATTTGTCTAGTAGGCACGTCCAATCCTTGATAGAACAATATTATCTCCTGCATTGAGCTTAGGTAATGTTGAGGGCATTTCATCAATAAATCCTTAAATCGTTCCCAGGCTTGATAAAGAGTCTCATCAGGCTCTTGCTTGAAACTGTTGATAGCCTCCATCTTTTTAGCAGTTTTAGCAGGTGGACAATATCTTTTCTGGAATTTGCTCTTCAAATCTTCCCATGTCGTGATTGAACTAGCAGGTTCACTCCTTAGCCACTTATTAGCGGCTCCTGTAAGCGAAATTGGAAAGATTCTTAGCATAAGTTGATCGTCAGAGACTCCCTCTGTAGTAAATAAATCTGCAATCTCTAGGACTTTTTCAACATGTTCATTAGCATCTTCATTTTCTGTCCCACTAAAAGCATTCTCTCTTAGCTCCTTGAGAAACTGACCCTTCAACTCAAACCTTGATTTGTCATCAAACTTTGGTCTAGCAACTCCTGAACTGTAATCAGTATGGGTTTTGTTCATGTATTCCACCATAGTAGTTTCCTCAGCAATTGTTTCTGTTTCTTCTTGATTGTTCTCTTCAGAAAAGTAATCAAGCTCGAATGAATTTGAAATATCAAAGCTTTTTTTGTTGAAAAGCCTTTTAAGCGAATGAAAGGCCCGTTCAGGATCTTCGAAAGGTTTAGTCAAGTTCTTTGTTGAACTCCTGGTCATGCACTTCCTGAAATCTTCACAAAAGCATCAGTAGGGTATGTTCCAGAAATTTTGAAATCAGAAAAAAAAAAAAAATAAAAACTGAAGATGGAATACGGAAAATAAAAGTTACTGATATCTGCAGACGATGCGGCGTATCCAGAAAGATGGATACGCCGTATCTTGTTACGTTAAAATTAAATCAAACTTTTATTCGAAAAGTAGATACGCCGCTTAATAATTAGAATGCGCCGTATCAGTTTTTAACTATCAAAAATCTTTTATATTTAATAAAATTAAATGCGTCGTATTAGTAGAAACAAATGCGCCGTATTTTCGTTATGTTTCGAAATATAAGATTTTTGATTTAGTAGATGCACCGTATCGGTAAGTACCGATGCGTCGTATCTGTTTAATAATTCGAAAAACTGTTTTTAATTTAAATATACATACGCCGTATCTGTTAAAACAGATGCGTCGTATGGCGTTAGGGTTTAGAAAAATTTTCTTATTAAAAACAGAATACGCCGTATCTTGGGGTAAAGATGTGTCGTATTCGAATTTATTAAACGCGTTGTATTTTATAAAAATTAAACGCAATACGCCGTATCTGTGAAAACAGATGCGCCGTATCGTTTGTGTCTGCACAATACAACGACAGCAAAATACAAAGTAAATAAAAATAAAAACAAACAAAAACAAATAAACGAACAAAAATTACAGAAAATAAAAACACACAAAAATAACAAATATGCAAATAATACAATGAATGCAATTAATCTAATACACAACAAGGTTAGTGGTTAAAATCAATTACACTAAAAACCTAATTAAAAAAAACTAATTAAAATACTAATCAAATTAACAGATAATAACAATTCACTCCCCGGCAGCGGCGCCAAAAACTTGATGCGCGTGTATGTCGTTGCGGTTTAGCAGTATTAATGCCTACTCAAGTTTTAAATTTATATTTAGCCGACTTATCAATAACACACACACTTAACGAGCAGTGTACCCGGTCAGTATGAATATAATGGTAAGTAGAGTGTCGATCACTAAGAGTGGAACGTATTATCTAGTTATTCTAATCAGTATTTTAATATTTAAGTTAGCTATACAACTGGGTTTCAGTCTGAGAGACTGGCACGTTTTGGTTGCAAATAAATAATAAACTAAACTAATGAGCACGAATCAGCGATAGACATGCACGTACACAGATAAATACTCGAGACAATAAGAAGACCTGTCCTGATGATTAAGTAGATTGTCACTTGTTTTATTGATAGTTTTATATGAAGTGTATGTAGTTAACCCTTTCTCGTTGGTCCTAATCTTATCGGCGAGAAATCCCTTAATGATTACTTATGTCTAAAAGTTATTCCTAAGTGATCAATTTAGTAACAACCGTGGGAGCCACATTCTCTTCCGTAGTCAAATGCGCAGGCCACTAATAAACACAGAGGTTATCAATGCACTAATAAGTAGTAACCAAAAACATCAACATATAAACTTTAATTGATGGGAAAGCAGTTTTAAGGGAGTGCAATCTTTCTCCTCACATTACACAAGCCACCAATCCTGATGAATTAAAGTTTACTAACACAATAAAACAAAACTACTTAATGAATTAAATACATGCAGGACCTTCTTACAGCTCTTGTATCTTCGTTCGGGTGTGTCTTGTGCTGCCTATTCGTCTGAATTCGGCCTTAGGTTTTTGTGGTCTTAGGTCTTCTAAAACTGTCGAATTTCGGAACTCTTAATTCGTCTGGTCTTTGGGGTATTTATAGTTTCTATCTGAGGATAAGATGCGGCGCATCTAATAAGTAGATGCGGTGCATTGACTTAACTTCGCGTGGGGTCCAAGAATAATATATTCAGGAATATTCGTACACCGCCAGAAGATGCGGCGTATCTTCATTCTTGGATGCGGCGCATGTCCTTTGCCGTCTTGGATAATATTTTGTGAAATCTTGATAGTGATGCGCCGTATGTAATAAGCAAGATGCGGCGCATCTGGAGCAGAATAGTCTTAATCTTGTGCATTTCAGTAGACTCTTAACTTCTTGCTTGTTTTGCTCCATAATTAGTCAAAAATCGCCAAGTTTCACCAAATGCTTGTTTTTACCTGAGAATTACAAAAGTAAACGATTAAGTATCAATTCTCATACATAATATAATGAAACAAGTCAAATAAATAGGATAAATGATAGTAATAAAATGTACTTATTTGAGTTCATCAGTTGTAGGAGGAATGAGCAAGATCAAAGTGCCAGGAAGAAAGCAAGCATCTTCAATGCAGAGAAATGTGGTGTTGGGGCTTCCATGTCCAAAAGTGTCAATACTGATGAAAGGCAAAGGACTAGGGAAAACCATGCCTGACATGAGGGACAAGGGAAAAAGGAAACTTTAATTAGGTGTTAGTGTTGGATGTCTATGAAAGCTTGTGTCTTGTAGGTGTTGTCTTTTGAAGTCTTGAATGATCTCTGTTATGTACTGTCCTTGTGTTATGAAATAAACTTGAAGTTTCCTTGCTTTTAATGTGACTTTATGAATTTCTTCAAAAGATTAGTAGAAAGCCACAAAAACACAAGCAAGAATATCCCATAATCCGTATAAACACATAAGACAGCATAGCAGCAGAGTATCATAGCAGCAGACAACTTAACAGCAAACAACTTAAGAAACAACAAATTTTGACTTAACAACAGCACAAATCCTTACTCAGCTTTACAAAAACATACAGAGATAAGATGTTTAAAGATTGATCATTCCAATACTAGCAACTAAAAATTGAAATCTACCTACATCAAAACCTTTAGTAAGTAAATCTGCAACATTATTGTCAGTATGTATTTTAACTACTTGAATTAGCTTTTTCTCATAACAATCTCTAATGAAATGATGTCTTATCTCTATATGCTTAGTTTTAGAATGAAAAACAGGATTTTTTATGATACACATTGTGCTGTTGTTGTCAATGTAAATTTTGGTGTGCATGAAATTGTACCCATAATCCAGCAGTTGATTCTAAATCCAGAGCACTTGTCCACAGCAACTAGAAGCAGCCACATATTCTGCTTCAGTTGTTGAATTTGCCACCATAGTTTGTTTCTTACATTGCCAAGAGATTAACCTATGTCCAAGATATTGACAGCCTCCAGTGGTTGACTTCCTATCCAAACTTGCTCCAGCATAATCACTATCTGAGTATGCTACCAAATCAAAAGGTGAGTCCTTAGGATACCAGAGGCCCAACCTAGGTTGACTCCTCACATACCTAAAAATCCTCTTAACAGCATTCAAGTGTGAAACTTTTGGGGACACTTGAAATCTGGAACAAGCACACACAGCAAACATAATGTCTGGCCTTGAAGCAGTCAGATACATCAATGAACCAATCATTGATCTATAAAGATGAACATCAACCTCTTCCCCATCTTCATCCTTGAGCAAAGGTTTGTTGGTCTCTAGTGTTTTTTTTGCAGGCTTCACATCTTTACACCCAAACTTCTTCAAAATATCAGCCACATATTTATCTTGGCTAATAAAGATCCCATCAGGTTTCTGCTTAACTTGAAGTCCCAAAAAGAAAGTGAGTTCCCCCATAGAACTCATTTGAAACCTGTTGTGCATAAGCTTCTCAAATTCTTCACATAACACCTTGTTTGTAGACCCAAAAATGATATCATCTACATACACCTGAACTAGTAGAATATCATTTTTGTCTTTCTTGATGAACAAAGTCTTATCAATGGTTCCCCTGGTGTAACCATTTGATAATAAGAATTTAGACAAGGTGTCATACCAAGCTCTTGGAGCTTGATGTAATCCATACAGTGCTTTCTCCACCTTATAAACCCTATCAGGATACTTAGGGTCTTCAAACCCTGGTGGTTGCATCACATATACCTCTTCATCAATTTTACCATATAAGAAAGCACTTTTAACATCCATTTGGTACACAGGAAAGTTCTTATATGAGGCAAATGCTAAGAATAGTCTAATGGCCTCTATTCTTGCAACAGGTGCAAACACCTCATCATAGTCTATTCCTTCAATCTGAGTGTACCCTTGAGCCACCAATCTTGCTTTGTTTCTTACCACTATACCTCTTTCATCTCTCTTGCATCTGAACACCTATTTTGTACCAATTGCCCTTTTTCCATTAGGCAAATCAACCAAAGTCCAGACTTCTTGAAGCTTGAACTGCAACAACTCCTCTTGCATTGCATCCACCCAACTTTCATCCTTCATAGCTATATGAATATTCTTGGGTTCTTCTTGTGATAAGAAACAGGCAAATAGACAAGTTTGTAGATCTTTGTGGTTGTTCCTCTGATGGGGAGATTTAGCAAACAATCCTTGATGAAGTAAGTCACCCAATCCTTTGGATTTGCTTCTGGTTTGAACTGCAGATTGAACATCACCAATAATCTGCTCTTTGGGATGATCTTTATGAATTCTGGTGGTTGGAGTAGGACTGACTGGTATGTTCTCTTCCATGTTGTTGACATCAGCCTCTGCACCAAACCCTTCAACTATTTCATCATCAGTATCAGCATATATATTCACCAAACCAGGTATCTCATCAGAAGAGTCATCATGTGGAAACCAATTTCCTTCATCAATAGGAAATTTTGATGTAGCAGCAGAACTTTTTGGTGTGGCAGCAGAGTGTTCTGCTCTGTTGATAGGTATAGCAGCAGGTGATTTTGGCTTAGCAGCAGAGTGGGAGATGCTGCTGCTTGCTTTGTTTCCTTGGTTTCCTTGATTTGCAGATCCTTCATTTACATTCTTGCCATCATTTGAAGGATTTTCATCATCTTTTGGTACTTGATTATCTTGTGAACCCTTGTCCTCTTTCTCCTTTGTGACAAACTGATCATACTTCCATTTCTCAACCAAAACAAATTCTTGAGCAGATTCATCCACCTTTGCTTGTGTACCTGCATTAGAATTTGCTTGTGTACCTGTAGACATGTTAGCAGCATTTGCCAGCACTGGCTCATAATTCATGGTTTTAGTCAAATAATCAATATCATAGAGCCATTTGGGTTCAGATACTTCATCATTTGGGGTTGTCTCACTAAACTGAACATGCAGATTCTCTTCTATTACTCTAGTTCTGCAATTGAAGACCCTAAATGCTTTACTATTTGTAGAATATCCTACAAAGAACCCTTTGTCTGCCTTTTCATCAAATTTGCCTAACTGGTTATAGGTATTTAAGATAGTAACAGGACACCCAAATGGTTTAAATAAATCTATCATAGGTCTCCTACCATGCAGTAATTCATAAGGGGTCTTGTTATGAGGCTTGACTACCTTACTTCTGTTTTGAATATAACAAGCAGTATTGACTGCTTTAGCCCAAAAAGTAGTTGGAAATTTTTACTCAGACAACATTGTCCTAGCAGCCTCAACTAATGTCCTATTTCTCCTCTCAGCCACACCATTTTGCTGAGGAGTTCTAGCCACACTAAACTGTCTTAAAATACCTTTTTCCTCACAGAACTGATTCATAACATGATTCTTAAATTCAGTTCCATTGTTACATCTGATTACTTTGACCTTATGATTTACTAGGTTTTCTATTCTAGTTATGAATGCCTTAAGAATGCCAGAAGTCTCATCCTTAGTAGCTAAAAAGAATACCCAGGTAAATCTACTAAAATCATCAGTGACAGCTAAGCAATACATCTTTTTATTCAAGCTTTTCACAAAAGTTGGCCCAAAGAGATCCATATGCAACATAAACAAGGGCTCAGAAATAGTATTCACAACTTTGGACTTACAAGAGGCTCTGTGTTGCTTTCCCATCTGACAAGCAACACATTTTTCTGAATTTTCAAAAATCTTTGCAGGTAAACCTCTGACCAAATTTCCTTTCACCAATTTGTTGATAGCCTTGTAGTTCAAATGGCCAAGCCTTCTATGCCATAGTTTGGATTCATCAATTGTGGCTTTGGCAAACAGACAAGTTAAATCTCTTTTGGGAATAATGTTCTTTATATCCACACTGTATATGTTGTCTTTTCTAGGGACTTTAAGAAGCACTAATTTATCATCAGGTATCTTATAGTCAGGAGATAAGACAAGACACTCAGTATCTGTAAAAAGAACAAAATTCTTTCTGTCACACATTTGTGAGATACTAAAAAGATTGAACTTTAGTCCATTCACCAAATACACTTTCTCAAAATCCAACTTGCCAGTTCTGATGATGCCTTTGCCAATGATTTTACCTCCTTTAGGGTCATTCCCAAAGGCAACATATCCACCATCCAAAGCTTCAAAGTTTTCCAAATTGCTTTGGTCTCCAGTCATATGTGAAGAGCATCCACTATCAAAAATGCATTTATCCTTTAGCTCCTTTTGTAGATTGCCCTGCACAAAAAGTAAGAGAATTAGTTTCTCTTTGGGACCCAAGCCATCACTGACTTGGATCTGCCTTGTGCATCAAAGTAGTCAAATTTCTTCAACTGCATTGGTGCACTGCTGTGTCTGAGAACATGATCCAAAACTTTAACTTTAGGTTTCCAGACCCAGCAAGCTAAGGCCTTAACAGCATAAAAATGATTTCCCACAACAGTATCTGTAACCACTTTTGGCAAAGCAGCAGAGTCCGCCCTTGCCTCAGCAGCAGTATCAACTATGTCCTTCTTTATGGGCCCTTTTGGTGCAATAGGTGTGATAATTCTAGAAGCACCATTTCTCATCAAAACTTCCTTGGGAACCATGTTTCTTTTGGGGTGAGGGTGAGTCTTACTAGCAAAATTTCTATGGTTCACCCTAGTGTGTTGGTTCCAAACAGGTTTTTGATAGTAGTAGTAGTTTTCTTGCAGATTTTCAAAACTGCCACAACTATAACATGCCTTTTTAAGTAGTTGAAAATCATTACCTAATCTTTGTGAAACTAGGCTGTTCCAATTTCTCTGGTTTCCTCTAGGCAAGTTATTAGATCTCTTAGGGTATACTCTAGGTGTGTTATCATACTCAGCCATTTTTCTAGAGATACTCCTACCTAACTTAGGTTTAACAAACTCAACCTTTTTAGCTTTAGGTAATTTTGATTCAACAACAGCAGGAATTTCTTCCTTTTTGTTCTTAGAGGTTGAATCAGATTCTCCAACATCATCATCACTGTCAGACACCCAATCTTCAATAATGGGTGCATTAGTCCACTTTTTCTCAACCTTAGGTGACTCTATTTTAGTTTCACTATTTTCACCTACATGTTTGGCTTCAGACTCAGGTATGAAAGACAATGTCCTAGTAGGGGGAGCATAGGCACTAAGGTTCTTTGGTGGAGCAACAACATTGTATCCTATGCCACTACCTATGTCTGCAAAGTGTCTTCCTATTGGTTTACTGAGGATGTCAGTGGCAAATTGTTGTTTTTCCACCCTAACAATATGTTTTTTAGTCTCACCTATAGCTGAATCTCTAGCCTGTTCAGCCGCTTCTACTTTCCCCATTAGAACCTTAATTTCACAATCTTTATTAATAAGCTCAATTTCTAAACTAGTGATCTTATCAACATATTCAATTTCAGTTTTCTTAAGAAATTCGAGCTTCTCTTCTACAAAATTTAAACCATATTGATAACTAAGATTGTCTAACTTAAGTTTTTCAATTTCCATTCTAAGATCTCCATTGCTAGACTTAAGGACTTCTATTGTATCACTACATGATTTAAAAGAACAAGATGATTCATTTGATACCTCAGAGTCTGATCCAGAGGAAGAGTAGGCCATAAGAGCAAATTTTTGTTCTTTAGGTTCTTCATCAGCTACCAATGCAATGTTAGGACCATCTTCAGCTTGATCACTCCAGTCAAACTCTCCTAACCCATCACATGACACCATAGCAGTGTTAGGATTTGCCTCTTCAATAGTAAGCTTCTTGGTATTCTAATTGTTTCTTTTGGGTGCTCTGCACTCTCTTGCAAAGTGTCCCTTCTTATGACAGTTATAACATTCAGCTTTTGATTTGTCAAATCCCACATTACTGTTTCTTCTGAACTTAAGTTCTTTACCAGTCCTTTTAAGAAACCTTCTTGCCCTCATAGTTAGCATTGCAAACTGCCATTGCAAATCCATCTCTTCTACATCATCAGGATCAAGTTCATCCAGATCTTGAGGCATAACTGAAGTACTGGTAGTAAGTTCAGCCAAATAAGCACAAATAGCAGCATCACTGATGGTGTTACTATTGGTAGAGTCAGCAGCAGAGACATGTGAACCAGCAGCAGGAATGAAAGAGCCAATAGCAGAGTGCTGTTCTTGATGACTACCAGAACTGTTGTTGCTTGAGGATACACAGGCAAGATTGTTTGTAGTTGAAGATGAACTTGACAATCCCTTGACTTCAGATTCATATACTTTCAAGTTATTATACAGATCATCCAATGTCATCTCTTCAAAATCTTCCTTGTGCCTCCAAATCACTGTGTGAGTGTTCCACTCAGGTGATAGGCTTCTCAGAAATTTTAGATTGATATCCTCTTGAGATACTTTAATCTCCAATAGAGCCATCTGACTGGTCAGTTTATGAAGTCTATCATAAGTTCCCTCAATGTTCTCAGAACTCGAAGCAATAAAAGTTTCAAACTGGTGCTTCAGTAGGTTCTTTCTTGACTTCTTAGTAGCTTCATTCCCACCAAAACGAAGTTCAATAGCCTTCCATAGCTCTTTAGCAGACTCAATATGATTAAAGCTTAGTTGATAATCATTAGGTATTCCCATCATGAGAATATTGTGAGCCTTGACCTCCAATCTCCTCTGTGCTTTCTCCTCACTAGTCTTGAGAGTTAAGACTGATCCAGTAGCAGTCTTGGCTGGCTGACTGTCACCATTTAAAACAACTTCCCAAATTGAGTAATCAACCATTCTCATGTATTGTTGAATTCTCATCTTCCAGATCTCGTATTCTCCAGTTTTGAGCATGGGGACTCTTGATGCAGTAACCATGTGTGTTGAATCGGGCTCCATTGCTTACTTTGATGAGTAACAGATCTTGTATTCAGTAATTCTTCTTGGTACCAGTTTCTAGATCACAAGCTCTGATACCACTTTTTGATCCCAGATGAGCTTCACGATCTTATTAATTATCTTAGATATAAACCTAAGACAATAGATATAGAAACTGTTCTTGAACAAATTATTAATCACTATGCGGAAACTAGTAATTAATCTTAAGAAGAATGACTAACAATCAAACAACACTTCAATATATTAATACGGTTGCTCTTAATAGCAACGGGGTTACAAGAAACCTTGAAGTGTAAAACAATAATGATACGTATATAAAACCTAACCCTAGATCCTCCTTTTATAGATTAAGGAGTCCTAGTCGGTTACAAGACTTTCTTTACAAGCAAAATATCTTTACGTATCTTTTCTATACTTATCCTAACATACTATACATATCCAATAAGCAGCAGCATAATTACTCTAGCAGCAGAGTCTTCGTGGCTAGCAGCAGAATTACACTTGGCTTATTATACCATCCATCAGATATCACCAGCAGCAGATTAAATACACTAGCAGCAGAGTTACTAAGCCTAGCAGCAGAGTAATACTTAGTGTATTTCATTAAGTACCAAGAGCAGCAGCATCTTCAAACCCAACAATAGATGCGTACCTTTTGGTTTCTAGCAAGAACAAGAAACCTACGTGATCACCAAGAACAATATAAACCCTAATTAGGGTTTAGGATAAATCGACTTTTATGTAGTCGAATAGGGTAAGTAACAACAAGCTAAAGCAAGCTTGCACTCCATTCTTGTACACACGTAATACTAGCGTTTCAATGGGAAAAGCTAGGTTCATGATCACTAAACAAATCCAAAACTTATTGAATTGCAAGATCGAAAATCCCAAGGTGTTTGGGAGTGGGTTTCGATCAGCCAAGACAAAGAGGAAACGAAGAAGAGAAGTTGGACAGCTTAGAGAATCAAGATTAGGGATTAATGAATACAAGGGTTTGTATTTATAGAGTCCCAAAACTTGTTCCCTACTCCAAGCAACCAAGCCCTAACCCAATAGGGGTGGCCGGCCATCTAGAGCCCATAGGGGTTCTAGATCCTTCTTTCCATCTTTGCAAATCTAGTCCTTTAACTTAGTATTTAACGACCGTTAAGTATTTGTTTGTGAAATGAATAATTAAATCATAAACATATATTTAATTATTCAAACCATTGAGACTCTTACGTATTGTGTGCAATCCCGAAGTCTCGGGTTTGAAACCGGTCATACAAATATTAATTTATATCCATTAACTCTAACAGCTCCCACTTGGATATTCATTAATATAGTAATGACATGGGTCAGTCTAGCTTAACCTTCCCAATGCCCCCAGTTTGATCCGAGTATGGTTTTCCAGGAAAAAACCACGTGATGATATAATCATCATACTTATCCTTTTGTTTCTAATACCTCGTTAATATGGATATGGATCAAAATCATTCCATATTTAACTTTCTGTTTCTCGTTATTAATAATTGATCAAGATTACCAAATCATCGGAACGTATTCCAGATAGACTTTGGGTGTGGCCACACAAACATCTTGTCAACCCTACGAGGGGCCCAGCAGTATTATACTTCAAAACAAATTTGAAGGAACAAATCCTTTCTTGACTACGAGCATAACCCTCGAACTTTGCATCACCTCCGAAAATAGCCCTTATAACCACCTTTTACGGATATCGTTAGACTACCTTACAGAAAATGAGCTACATCCTTGGAGTTATCTGGTATCTCAAGTCTGAGGATAAATATTCATGATTTACTTAATGACAAAGATCCATAAAGTACAATCATGTGGTTGGGATAAGTCCTATATTCCAATCCTTGAATATCATGTGATATTGGCATCTCAACCTTACAGTACATTCTACCAATCCTCTCATTTGTCTTTATTTAAAGATATTCCCATATCATTAATCGACAACGGACAATTTAGAATAACATAAGTTATTCACGGATTTAAACATGCAAATATAGGATACAATATTATAAATGAAAATAAACGTTAACCACACTTTATTTTGTTAGGAATATAAATATTCATCTGAAGACTCGGTCACCCCAAGTACTCATTAGCATTTGATAGCTCGTAGGAATATTAATATTAGTATAGTATTAGTAATACTAGTTTAGTTATATTTGTATTTGTGGAGTTGGGTCGGGTCTTTACCCACTGTCAGCTCGCTCCACAGCCCACTCAGGGCACCAATATTACTTATTATAAATACCCCTCTCCACCTAGGGAGAGGGTTGGACCTTCATTCACATTTAACCTAATATATCACACTTTCTCTCTCAAGGTTCCCTTTCTCTCTTTTTCTCTCTACAAACCGCCGGCTTTGTATCTTATTATTGTATGTTTAGTGTTATGAATATGTTACAATTGGTATCAAGAGCCATGGTTAGGTTCTAGCTAGTCATATTCATAAATTCGTGGTGAGATTTTGGCGGTTTTGTGTTTTTTTTGGTCGATATATATATACTTAACAATATCATTGGTTAATCTTTGTTTGTGGTTAAATCCGTGGTAAAAGTGTACTTTTGTGTTCATAGAACTGTTTTACATCTTCCTTGATAACATACAACTTTGTTAGTGTTTGTTCGTGGAAGATTAGAAGGTTTTTTGGCAGCGGTTCGACATCCGGAAGAAATTTCATCCCAGCGGTTTGATCCTCGGTAAAGGTTTATTAGTAGCGGTTTGTGTATTTCAGGAAATCTAAGTAGCGGTTTGGCATTCAGCGGTTTGGAGTGTAACTAAAACGAAGAAAAAGACAAAAAGTACTGAAAAGGACGGTTTATCTACTTGTGATAGCGGTTTGTCAGTGTCTGTCGCTAGCGGTTTGTCGTATTCTAATAGCGGTGTGACTGGTCTCAGCGGTTCAGCTTTCAGCGGTTTGAATTCTAGCGGCTTGGTTTTCTGATTTAGCGGCTTGACTATAGTGGTTTGAATACTGTTCCAGCGGGTTGAATCTAGCGGCTTGACACTCTGGTTCAGCGGTTTAGTTACAGCGGTTTGGTCTTCAGTTTCAGCGGTTTGACATAGCGGTTTGTTGTGTATCAGCGGTTTGAATATAGCGGTTTGGTCGTCAGGTTTAGCGGTTAGTTATTAGCGGTTTGCATTGTGATTTAGCGGTTTGTTGTGTGGTTTAGCGGTTAGATATTAGTGGTTTGACCTGAGGTTTTAGCGGTTTGATATTTACTGTTTGAATTGCACTTCAGCGGTTTGTTCTTGAATTTTGTAAAATCCTGCGAAAGAACTCATTTCTCGGTTTAAACATTAAGAATAGTAAAATCCCGTATACAGTATGACAACCATACCAAGCACTACATCTGATGACATTCAAGCAGCTGGGTCCGATACCCGTCCTCCTATGCTTGATAGGACGGACTATGAGTCGTGGGCACAACGAATACGGCTTTACTGCTTGGGCAAAGAAAATGGAGTTAACATTCTTAAATCAATTGATGAAGGACCATATCAGATGGGCACCACCAGAGACATTGTTACTACTGGTGAAGATGGAACTGTTACTTTTGGAATCGACAGACCTCGAACTTACAATGATCTTAATGATGAGGAAAAGAAGAGGTATGATGCTGATATTAGAGCCTCAAACATTGTCATTCAAGGTCTGCCCAAAGATATCTACAAACTCAACAATTTCAACACTGATGCAAAAGCAGTGTAGGACAATGTAAGAATGCTACTGGCAGGATCAGAACTCACAAAGGAAGATCGTGAATCACAACTGTACGATGAGTTTGAGCACTTTAAGATGAACCCAGGGGAAAACATCACAGATTACAATGTGAGATTCCACAAGCTGGTAAACGATATGAGAATTATCAGAATGACTATGCCAAACATCCAACTTAACTCAAAATTTGTGAACAACATGACACCTGAATGGGACAGATTTGTTACTGCAGTGAAACTCAGCAAGGGATTGATAGAAACAAACTACGAACAGCTGTATGCCTACCTGCAACAACACGAGAAGCATGCTACTTATGATCGTCTGTTGAGAGAAAAACTCAATCCAACTGCTCCAAATGATCCATTGGCTCTTGTTGCTAATGTTCAAAAACTCAACCAATCATCATCTGATCAAGCTTATCGTCATCCCTATTCTTCACCATCAGCTTTGAGTACGCAACTGGACTCAGTGTACTCTCACACCGACAGATTGATTGATAACCTCACCAACCAAGTGTCTTTACTTGTTCAACAATTTAAGGCAACACTCCCTCAGACTAACAATCAACTCAGAACCTCATCAAACCCACGCAATCTAGCAACTGTGGAGGATGGAAAAATTGTGGTTCAGAATGTGCAGGGGAGGCGAAACTTGAATCAAAGAAACATGGGTCGAGGTATTGGGCAGTTCAGAACGGGTAATGCAAATCAAGGGCAGGGGAAACAACCCAAGTGTTATAACTGTGGTGGACTTGGACACATTGCCAGAAACTGCAATCAACCAAAACGTCCTCAGAATGCAGACCACTTCAAGGACAAAATGTTGTTGATGCAAGCTCAGGAAAGTGGAGCAGTGTTGGATGAAGAAGAATTGTTGTTCTTGGCTGGTGATGATGGAAGTACTTTTGATGCTGATGTGGACGAGCAACCGGTTCAGGATCTTGCACTTAATGATCCCAACGTCTTCAAGGCTGATGATTGTGATGCATTTGACTCTGATGTGGATGATGAACCAACAGCTCAAACAATCTTCATGGCTAACTTTTCCTCTATGGTCTCATCACCTCATCAGGCTGGTACCTCCAATGCATCTGTGATATCTGAGGTACTAAAACTATATGACACATATAACGTGGATACTAAACTGCAGATTCTCAACAAAGTACAACAGACAGATGTGGTTGATTCAAATAATGTTGATATGGGGAATAGAAACATTGTTCCATATGAACAATATGTGAATCACAACAACGTGTCTGAAGTACAAGTTAGTGCATCTTCTGTTAAAAATATTGCTTGTGATGTAGATAATGTGAGTGCCTTAGATAGTACTTGTACCAAAGATACTGCTTATGTGTGGCATGAAAATACTGTGTTTGTCCCTAATGACACCCTGACCACTAGACAAAACATATATAAAGATCAGGTGGCCATTTATGAACAGCGTGCTAAGTATGAACTAACAGAACGTGAACAGAAAATGGAAAGTCAAATGTGTATACTTATAACAGAGCGTAATGTTAGGGAAGAAACATTAAAACTAGAGTTGAATTCTTTGAAATGCCAGCTGGATCAAACTGTTAGACAAAAATAGGAAGCTCAAAAATGTCTAATTACACTAAAGCAAGAATTCAAAGATAAAGAAACACAACTCTTAAATGATTTCTCCAGACTTAAAACCCTAAAGAATAAACTTGAAGATAAGTTGTACACTCAGGACCAAACCAGACAGACTGCTCAAATGATGCACAAGTACAGAAAACTGAGTGATAAGCATAGTGAGAAAACCATAGGTGAACCAAAGTCTGCGTACCTTAGGATTGCAAAGATGGCCCAACCCGCATTATATGATGCTAATGTGATGTTTACGCCTGATCATGCCCCACCTGAACACCAATCGTCAGAAGAGAGTGATAAGATAGATGAGAGGAATAGAGAAAGAATGAATGAAAAAATGAAGGATCCCATGTGCATAGCCAAGCGAGTAATAGTCGAACCCTATGATTATAATATGGAAAATCGCTTGACTGTGTTTGCACCTCAAAAGAAGTTAACACCTGAACAAATATTTTGAAAGATTGATATAGAAAAAAGAAAAGCTGATGAGCTTGAAGCCAAAACCCCATCCCTTAGGAAAATTGCTGCTGCGACGGTGTATCCTCCCAATACACCTAGACATTTGGTTCCTTTAACTCTTCCAACTGAATGTAAGACCTTAATTAGCATATATGTACTTTGTCAACTATTTGCTGATTTTGATAAAACATGTAAGAAGAGAATCACACCAACAGGAATTACTGAAGGGGAAAGGGGTTTCGAACAAACAAAAAGGTGTTACTTAACTGAGGTCATACCATTCTTTAAATTACTCAAAGAACAATTTGAAGGAATGCAAAACGTCCTTGAAACTGAAGTTAATGAAATAAAAGTAACGTTTAAAGATATGGAAAATGAGGTAGCTCAAAATGCGATAGAACTTAAGAGTCGTGAGATTGAGAAAAAGAATATTCTCATCACCAATGAAAATTTGATTGCTAGATGTATTGCACAAGATGTATTTTATACTGCTACTGATGCTGCATTAACTGCCTGTCAATTTCATGAGTATTCTATTGCTTTGAATGTTACCCAGAATCGTGTTGTTGAGCTTGAGGGGGAGAATTTGAAACTACAAAAGAAAATTCAAAATGATGACCATGATAACATGGTCAAGCGTTTTTCAAAACTAGAGGTTGATCATCTTAATTTACAATTAAAATATCAACACTTAGAAGAAAGATGTAAAATATCAAATGTCAAGACATCTTTGGATGCCCCTGAATTTGATACATATTTTGAATTAAGCAAACGTGATGAAAAAATTCAAGCTCACACTAACACGATTCAACTATTGAGGGCTCAAATTGCCCAGTTAAAGTCAAACAAGAGTGATGTAATTGGCACCAACAAACCATTGTCTCTAGATTCTCAGAATTTTCAATATCAAGACATCATTAATAAGTTACACTGTGAAAATGAGTGTTTTCGAGCTAAAAATTCAAAAATCAAACAACATTACAAAGAGTTATATGACTCAATTAAAGTCACAAGAAACAGTCACAATGAAAAGATAACTTCTTTTTCAAATGAAATTGAGAATCTTAAGACTCAGGTGAAAGGGAAAATGTCAGTTAACTCTTGTGATTGTGTTGCAAAAAAGGTTTCTGCTGTTAAAAAGTATGATGTTGATGTTGTGCCTATTCCACCACCCCTTAGGAACAATAGGTCCGTCCATCAAATTTATCTCAACCACCTTAAGGATAGCCTTGACACACTTCATGAGATAGTAGAGGAGGATAGGATAGAAAAACCACTTGATAATGCGATTATGGATGCCTGTTTCCTCACTAAAAGATCTCAGGAACTTTTAGAACTTGTCATTGGCACTGGTCCTAAGATTGATAACAAAAAGGATAGATTTGTTGCATCATCATCCAATACTAAGAACAAGCACGTAACCTTTGATTTACAAGTGAGAACATCAGAACCAAGCACATCAAAGTCCGGAAAGCAAATGACAGTACAACAAACTAATGTTCCCATCATTACTTCTACAGGAGTAAACTGTGACACCGAAGCTGGTAGGTCAAAACCTAGAGGCAATGCAAGGAATGATAGGACTGAGCCGGCTAAGAGTGGTCACTTGAAGAAGAAAGTAGAATCCCAACCTAGGAACAATAAGTTTGCTTCAGATAGAATGATTCGTGTTGATTCTAGTATTAGCTATGAGCGTACTGTAATTAATTCGAATTCTTATGCTGTCTGTAAAACCTGCAATGAATGTTTAATTTCCAGTAATCATGATGCTTGTGTTGTGTCATTATTGATGTCTCATAAATAATCCCATGTTAAGAATATTAGGAAAACTGAACTGAGTAATCAGATTTGGAAACCAACAGGGAAAAGGTTTACTAATGTCGGGTATCAATGGAAACCCACTGGAAGGAAACTCACTTTAGGTAATCAGTCCCCCTTAACTAGATTGAATACCCGTAAAGTAGTGAATGTTAAGGAATGGAAGCCCACTGGTCGAATATTGCCTTTAGTGACACAATGCCCTGCAACTAGGTCTCGGGTTGCTTCTAGTGATGTTTCCTCTGATAATACGATTGAATCTATGAATCCTGGTGTTCCAGAATTTGTTTGTGCTAACCAAACGGACCCCAACTGCACGTGGGGATCCACATTCTTCAGTTATCCATCGCTGTCTGATTTCAAATGCAGGTCGTAAAAATCATCCTTTGGTATTTGGACTCAGGCTGCTCAAAACATATGACTGGGGATCGCTCACGGCTCAAGAACTTCGTGAAAAAGTTTATCGGGACAGTTAGATTCGGGAACGACCATTTTGGGGCAATCATGGGTTATGGAGATTACGTTTTTTGTGACAGTGTAATTTCACGGGTATACTACGTGGAAGGGCTAGGGCATAATCAGTTTTCTGTTGGGCAATTTTGTGATTCCGATCTTGAAGTTGCATTCAGAAAACACACTTGCTTCGTCAGAGAATTGGACGGTCTCGATCTTCTTAAAGGCAGTCGTGGAACCAACCTATATACCATCTCAATTGAAGAAATGATGAAGTCCTCTCCTATCTGCTTGCTTTCTAAGGCCTCAAAGACTAAATCCTGGCTTTGGCACCGGCGTTTGAATCACTTGAACTTCGGTACCATAAATGACCTTTCTCGCCAGGATCTTGTACGAGGCATGCCCAGATTAAAATTTGAAAAAGATCATCTTTGTTCCGCCTGTCAACTGGGCAAAAGCAAGAAACAAACTCACAAACCCAAAATGGTAAACACCATCTTGGAAGTTCTTCACACCCTTCACATGGATCTGTGCGGACCAATGAGAGTGCAAAGTATCAATGGAAAGAAATATATTCTTGTAGTGGTCGACGACTACTCTAGGTTTACATGGGTAAAGTTTTTGAGAACCAAGGATGAAACTCCAGAGGTTATCATCAAACTAATCAAGCAGCTACAAGTAAGGCTGAACAAAACCGTCAGAATCATCAGGACTGAAAATGGAACTGAGTTTGTTAATCAACAACTCAGTCAATTTTATGAAGATCTTGGCATAACTCATCAAAAAAGTGTTCCACGCACTCCTCAGCAGAATGGCGTTGTTGAAAGACGAAATCGTACCCTTGTGGAAGCTGCAAGAACTATGCTAATTTACTCTAAAGCTCCGATGTTTCTGTGGGCAAAAGCAATTGCCACTGCTTGTTACACCCAAAATCGTTCCTTGGTACACACCATTCACAACAAGACTCCTTACGAGCTGATACATGGCTAGCAACCTGATCTTTCCTTTCTTCGGGTGTTCGGTACTCTGTGCTATCCGACAAATGACGGTCAAGATTTGGGAAAGCTAAAGGCTAAAGCAGACGTAGGGTTCTTCGTTGGGTATGCACCAGATCGCAAGGGTTATAGAATCTACAACAAAAGAACCAGACAAATCATGGAAACTATTCACGTAACGTTTGATGAGCTGACTGAGCAAACAGCTCCTGGACAACCCAGTTCTGGACCCTCTACTGACACCTGGACCAATTAGTTCAGGTCTTGTACAGAATCCCACTCCTGTAGCTCCTTATGTACCACCTACCAGTGAAGAATTGAAAATGTTATTTGATCCGATGTTTGACGAATACTTCGAGCCATCCATGGTTAATCCTACAATGGAAATTCCACCAGCACTTCCGATTACTGAAGCTCAAGTTCCACAAAACTCAGAAGGTCCATCTATATCTGTCTCTATCAGTCAAGATGCTCCATCTGCCAGTCAATCATCCTCATCATCAAATATTCAATCTTCTTCGGTGCAACAAGGATCTACAGATGAAAATTCTTTTTAAGTGAATCCTTTTGCTCCTGTTGATGATGTTCCATTTGAGAATGTATTTGCTCCTGAATCCTCTACAGAGACATCCTATTCAGGAGATCACAACACGGCAATATCTGTTCACCAACCTCAACCACATGATCATCTCAGAAAGTGGACCAACCATCACCCTATTGACAACATTATTGGAAGTCCCACTAGTCCTGTATCCACACGAAAGCAACTCGCCACCGATGCTTTGTGGTTCTTTTTTAATTTTGTACTCTCCAAAATCGAACCCAAAGATTTTAAAGATGCATTGTCCAAAGACTGCTGGTTTCAAGCAATGCAAGAAGAAATCCATGAGTTTGATAGACTTGAAGTATGGGAATTAGTACCCGCTCCAGATTGTGCAATGATTATCGCTCTCAAGTGGATCTTTAAGGTGAAACTCGATGAGCATGGTGATGTTCTTAAGAAGAAGGCACGGCTAGTTGCAAAAGGATATCAACAAGAAGAGGGCATAGACTTTGAGGAATCATTTGCTCCTGTTGCACGAATTGAAGCCATCAGAATCTTCCTCGCAAATGCTGCAAGTCGGAATATGATAGTCTACCAGATGGACGTTAAAACAGCCTTCTTGAATGGTGACTTAAAGGAGGAAGTCTATGTGAGTCAACCTGAAGGATTTGTGGACGCCGATCATCCTACTCATGTCTACCGCTTGAAAAAGGCCCTCTATGGCTTGAAGCAGGCACCTAGGGCGTGGTATGACACATTGTCCAAGTTCCTTCTTGCAAATGGATTCTCAAAGGGTGTTGTTGATCCTACATTATTCACTAGGAAGGCGGGAAAACATCTACTCCTTGTTCAGATATATGTAGATGACATTATCTTTGCCTCATCTGATCCTAGTGAATGTGATCGGTTTTCAAAAGAGATGAGTTCTAAGTTCCAGATGTCTATGATGGGACAAATGTCTTTCTTCTTAGGATTGCAAATCTCCCAAAGTCCCAGAGGCATCTTCATTAATCAATCCAAATATGCAAATGAGACATTGAAGAAATTTGGATTTGATTCAAGTGATGCGGTTGACACCCCTATGATTGAAAGATCAAAGATGGATGAAGACCTCTCTGGGATGCCAGTTGATCAAACAAAGTATAGAAGTATGATTGGATCCTTGATGTATATCACTGCCAGTAGACCAGATATTTTGTTCGCAGTATGTATGTGCGCAAGGTACCAATCCAAGCCCACTAAAAGGCATCTGGAAGTGGTAAAAAGAATCTTCGGATATCTTCATGGCACGGTTCACATGGATCTCTGGTATCCAAAGGACACTGCAATGGAACTCACAGCTTATGCAGATGCGGATCATGCAGGGTGTCAAGATACTCGTCGAAGTACTTCGGGGGGAGCTCAGTTTTTCAGGGAGAAGTTGGTTAGTTGGTCTTCTAAGAAGCAAATGAGCACGTCTATATCTTCTACAGAAGCCGAGTACATTGCTATGTCTAGTTGCTGTGGTCAAATCCTATGGATGAGATCACAACTTTCAGACTATGGTTTTTCATACAACAAGATTCCCCTATATTGTGACAACAAAAGCGCTATCGCTCTTTGCTGTAACAATGTCCAACACTCCCGATCAAAGCAAATCGACATCAGGAATCACTTCATAAGGGAACAGGTTGAGAAAGGGATTGTTGAACTCTACTTCGTGAGGATGGAGTTTCAGTTGGCTGACATCTTTACCAAGGCACTTCCAAGAGAACGATTTCAGTTTATTCTCCAGCGTCTTGGAATGAAGAGCTTGACACCTGAAACACTCAAGGGTCTTTAAGAAGAATAGGAGGAGTAATGGATTGGCTTCACATATCCTTGGATATATGTGTATATATTTTTAAAAACAAAAAGAAAAATAGAAAAATATAAAACCTATAAAAACCCAAAAAATCAGAAAATTAGAAAATACCAAAAATAGTCCTCCTAGGCATGTCTTCTGTTTATCGATAACATTTATGGTCTTAGAAATTTCATTCAATAATGACACGGGACTTTAAATGAAGCTCGAGCAGAATTTATACAAACTGGTTAAAACATGTCTAAATGGCTTGCTATTACTTTAGATAGCAACCCGCGTTTCAAAATGGGGAAAGCATGTCGCCAAAAAGATAGCTGTTCCTTCAACTGGGTGATGTTCACCTGGGCATGGATTACTTTATATACATGTTTCTTCGATCTGATGTATGATTCAATGCATCATTTCTTGTACAAGAAGAGAAGTCTTCTTTACATCAAAAACTCTTTCCGTTCTATGACTCTTCAGGAGAGGTTTGGTGTTTCACAAGGTGGTAACTGGACTTAAATTTTCACAAATACTTGTCTCTCAATTGAATGACTACAGCTCTTTAAATAGAAAACGGGTCATTAATTAAGGGGGAGAGTATTTGTTCAAAATTTATGACACCTTTTTTAAACATTGTGCAACATCAGCAGTGACACTCTCTCTTGGTTTGAGGGTGAGTATTGTATGCTCCATCATCAGAACACATACTAAATCTGACCACATTTTCTCCCATGTTTTCTAACTTACTTAAATCAATTGGGATCACAAATCTCAAAAGGTTTGAAATTTTTAATCGGGGGAGAGAATGTGATTTAAATATGAAACCTGATGAAAATGTGAATCTTTGGACTGAAGTGTACGCTCTCTCATATGTGCTAAACTCTTTCGTATATCGATGCACATATTGAGGGGGAGCGAATGGATGAAAAAGGATTTGGCATCTCATGTGAGCGTGACTCAGACTTCACGAATGAATTGACGAAACAAAAACTGTCATTAATCGAAAGGTCATGTCCTGGCCGGGTAATAATGTCAAGCTGGTTTAACCAGTGATGTAAGCGTGTCTCGAAAAGGACGTGTCTGAGTAGAGTGTACCGTTTTGAGAAACTTTCTGTGGATTTGACCAGGCAGGGTAATAATTTCAAGCTAGTCTAACTAGTGATGTAAGCGTGTCTCGAATCGGTCATGTTCACTGAAAGTGGATCAATTCAAAAAGTGCGAACTCCACCCAACATGTGCAAATTTATAATAAAATCATCCGAGCACATGTTGAGGGGGATCATTTGAAAAATATAAAACTCTCAAAGTGTTAGCAAAATGTATTTCATAATCATGAACACTTTGAGAGATTTTTCAAGGATTTGGTAAATGGCAACATAGGATAGTCATGAAGTTATAAGGTGGCTAAGGTTAGGAAAACCGTCCTATGATTCGCCAGAGCCGGAGGGATCTACCCAAGGACAATACCAAATAGTTAGTATTAGGAAGTCCTAGGTATGATTAAAAAGGAGAAATGTGTGAATAAGGGAAGAGTGCCGACTAAGATGGAGCTAGTACTGGAATAAACCCAACAAGGTGCTAGTAATGAAGTCTCGGTAAGCGCTGAAGGGGTTGAAGAATGAAAAAGAAATGTAAAGATAAAGGGTGAAAAGAAAGAAGCCCTCCTTACACTTTAGGCAGAAACCGGGTCAATACATATACTGTCAGAATCACTAAGTTGATTGCTGACATTGAAGACAAAGTATCATGGACCCAGTGATACGCTGCACAACCCTCCCTAGCCACTCAAGGTCCCTCAAAGGACTCTTGTTTCAACAGTCACGGAGATCAATACATTTCTATCGTCTCTCTCACTCCGAGTTAGATGATATTGAAAAGGTGGCAATTCTCTCCAGCCTCCGCTTACTAAATCAAAACGCACAATTGAGTATAGAGCCAAGAGATCATCAATAAATCTCATTAGGACACACTTCTAATATGCTTGTTGTTTCACACATTGTGAAAAGTAAGAAAATATATGTTAAAGAGTCCTACGCATTATCTCTGTGGTAGTGCCAGAACATCTGAGTGATACTTAACGTAATCACAAGGAAGATGAAAAACCTTCTAGAGCCAATATCAAACAAGCTCTTGGTAGGTGACATGTGAGATCCTGCATGGATCAACACTTGTGACAACTGGACTGAAAACAATGGGGCGATTCACATTTGAATCAAACTTGTTCCAGGAATTGGATTGACGGTCTCATATTAATCAATGAATTTAATTAACTGATTCACTCTACCGTGTTGTCTGCTTTGAGGCGTTCTGGTACGAGAACATGCTTGTATGACGACTCCAATGAGAATTCGTTGGATAAGTTTAACAACAAGCTGGAAATTCCTGTCAAGGAGAATTGTCTTTAAAGGGAATTCTACCTGATCACAGGTCGGTCCTCACAGAACCGAAGGTTAATCCAACCACACCGAACGAATGACAAAGCCATATTCGTTCTCCAACTTTATTGCTAACTGTTTTATTTCAGATTCATATAAAGATGGTGATGGTGGTTCCTGATTCCAGAAGAGACGTGTCATTTCACACTCCATGCTCACACTTCCAATTGATTATCAATGACTTCATGATAGTTAAAAGGCCTTTGACACAGCTTCCGCAACTCTGATGGTATTTATCATGATCCTGAAAAGTGTGAGCATGTGAGTCCAATTGTCACAACAAATCATATGGAGGCAATATCACAGCAGTGGATAAGCTCAGAGAATTACGATGACTGATGATCTCAATGAAAGCTCAAAGATCACAACTTCGCATGATGTCGACACTGCAAGATGAGACGTGTGATGGATGATAACTTCAAAGATACTCAAAGATCATCCAATACAATCGATCAGTCATCAAAAGTTCACTGCTGAAAGGCACAAAGACTTATGACATTGAAGAATCAGATGCTACGAGCTATGAAGTCATGCTCAGAAGATAGAATGCTAGAAGTCTAAATATTATATCCGGGGTGACCTCCCTTAGGGGGAGATTGTTAGGAATATAAATATTCATCTGAAGACTCGGTCACCCCGAGTACTCATTAGCATTTGATAGCTCGTAGGAATATTAATATTAGTATAGTATTAGTAATACTAGTTTAGTTATATTTGTATTTGTGGAGTTGGGTCGGGTCTTTACCCACTGTCAGCTCGCTCCACAACCCACTCAGCGCACCAATATTACTTAGTATAAATACCCCTCTCCACCTAGGGAGAGGGTTGGACCTTCATTCACATTTAACCTAATATATCACACTTTCTCTCTCAAGGTTCCCTTTCTCTCTTTTTCTCTCTACAAACCGCCGGCTTTGTAACTTATTATTGTATGTTTAGTGTTATGAATATGTTACATATTTCATTGTAAATAATAATTGCTTAACATCCCTTATCCAAATACTAACTAGATCAATGCATGATAATTCTCATTAGTGAATTATACCACAAGTCATGTTCCACATACTTGTTGACACGGCATAAAGCAACTAATATTGATCTATTGGAATTTTGAGAATACTTATTTCAATAAAGAAATTCTTGTATGTGAGCATCCATCTATCTAGATATTGCCACATACTTCATAAAATGCATGACATCCTCATCCACGAATTTATGACAATCAGACTACCAAACCTTGTAGTTAAAGTATTCTAATTCTTTAATGTATAATGCAACTATGCTCATATTGAGCATAACTAGTATACATGGCCATTAACAAGGATAAACTCCCACCATGACTAGTATTGAGTGTCATCTCAATCTCATTAGCATCATTGTATCCAAACAATAATATGCTCTTTCCAAGTTCTCGTAAACTTTAATATCCATCGTGTAATGTTTGACATTTACAAATCTTACAAGATTTGTCATCTATATCAACATCTTGCCATATGGCTCTTATTTAGAATTTTGGAGAAAATCCAGGCTGAGGATGTTAATTCTAATCCAACCATATCCATTACACTTAGCTATCTAATAATTTACAATTAGATATTAATGTTGTCAATCATCTTTCATTCAAGCATGATACAACAAATAACATGATGTACATGAATAATCCTTCCGTCAACCTTAGATTTATTCATGTCATATCTTTTCAAAGATATGTATCTATCTAGCCTTTCTAATAAAATATCATGTTTATTAGAATCAGTTATTTTTACCGCTCATGTTTATAACAATAAACATATATTTCAAGGTTTTATTTTCTAAACTTTCATGTGAAGTTTCATTCCAAACTTAGACTTAACATATAAATATTAATAGAATGTTACTTCTCATATGTTATACAACATATGTGAAATAAGAAAATAAATATCACTCCCACTAGCTTTCAGGAATATTAAGAAATACCTTATTTTAATTATAAATCAAAACTAGATTTAATAACTAAAATAAGTACGTCTTCTAGATGCATGCATTAATCCATTTACAAATGATTTGCACTTTGTATACTTCCAAAGATTATTTGAATTCAAATACTCCTTTCAATTACTTTTCGTCCTCGCACAAGTAATTACACAAGAAAGAGTATTGAAATTCCATTATTAATTTTATATAAATGAAACTAAGAATGACAATCATAATCTTTATATATTCAATGTGCCTAGAAAGAATTTCATTCACATTTAATTGCTTAAGTGTGATTGATAATCTTTTCACACATTAAATATATATACAAAATTTTGTCCCTTATGATTTCTACTCAAAAATTTAAATCTCTAGGATTTTCATTTCCTTTGTAGAAATTCATTTCCATTCTATAGTGTTACTATAGAGTTCAAGATTAACTACGTTTCCAAACTAGTTACCTTTTGGACTGCATCTAATTATTCATAGTATGAGTAATTTGCCAAATAAACATTTGCAATTTATTAACAGGTATACCATGATCCTGTAACTCATAACCCTCAACATATTCTACAAATATTTGAGATATCCTTACGGATCTATGAATAAGAATTCCATCATCTTGAGATTTAACATTAACATGTTTAATCCTCATTATGATCTTGCTAGTGTATTTTTAGAAGATTATGTATCTTGTAATTTTATCTCATCACGATAAACTCCTCCCACTTGCCTTTTACAATTTATAGATTAACTATAAATTCTTAGCAAATAGAGCAACACAAACTTGTTCTCTTTTGGGATTTTACAAATACATATTAACAGTTCCTAACCTTAATTTGTTAACAACCTACTCATCAAGTAGTCTAACAAATTCTAAACTTCAATTTTAAGACTTAATGTGATTCAACACATTCCATAATAAAATGGTGTCTTATTAATCTTCTAGGTTGGAGTCTAATTGAGTATATCCAATCCATACTCAATTTTCTAACCTTGACAACTTTTTGAAGAATAGAAGATATAGTCATCTTAATCAAACAATATAACAAGAGTTTGATTCTCCTAACTGAACATACCATACACTTATGTATTTCATTAGGATTAATATTGTAAGTTAATCTTACAATATGTGAGATAAATATATTTCGTTTTTGGCTTATCTATTTACCAACTAAATCAATTTAATGGTATAATAGATTTTCCAAGCTTATTGCATGCTTTATAACATAAGTGCCTTTTAGCCCAAGCCACTTAATTTCTATGTCTTACCAAAAAGACATAAACTGTTATAATCCCAATCTACGTTATAAGTCATTAATCATTCAACGACTTCTTGTATATGTCTTAATTAAAAACATAACAAGTTAACGTTTTACTTTATTATAAGTCTTATAGCAGTAAAAGACTTCATATTTATATCTTCAATATAAACATGTATAACTAAAGTAATTATGAACACCACAACTTGGTTTCATTGGTAATTTCAAGTTAATTTATTACTTCATATATTTATGTCATTCCAAGAATACATAAACATCTAAAAATGAAGTAGTATAAGATTACTTCATTTATTTATGTCATTACAACAATACATAAATATTCACATTTGAAGTAGTCTTATTTACATATCGACACTTGTTCTAATAATTATCTAATTTTAGAAACTTGTAAATTAACATAGTTTCATTACATCAGCTGAGGCTGCTAATAATGAAAGTATGTAATTTACCTTGTCATTAATATCTAGTAATAAAAGTAGATATTAACTCCAAGTGTTCTATTAAATAGAATGTGTATAAAACACATTAGAACATTGATCTCTTACCTTACAGTCAAGAGAAACCTTTAAATCATATTTCTTTTTTGTGTTGTTGCTTGCACACTTAA
Organism: Artemisia tridentata subsp. tridentata; assembly: GCA_021014915.2. Lineage (NCBI taxonomy): Eukaryota > Viridiplantae > Streptophyta > Magnoliopsida > Asterales > Asteraceae > Artemisia > Artemisia tridentata. The sequence goes on from CP139503.1 coordinate 165,580,497, forward strand.
ATATTTCTCCCACTTGTGCATGGAACAACACCATGTATCAGATAAACAACATGTCAACAGTTTGTTTATGTGATCAATATGATTTGTGTCATAGATGTAAGTAGTTATAGAATCACCTCATCTAGTAAGGAAACGTACACGACTATCCTTAATACCACAAGTGTCTATAATTGGAAAGTAATTATCTTAAGAGATTCTAGAGATAATTCGGGTTACTATCAAGATTTAAAGCTTGTAGCTCCCACTGAACTAAAGATCACTACATGAACTCATTATTCAGTAATTACAACACAATGCTCCCACTGGATTTGACAACATTATAAATGTTTCAAAACTAGTAAAAGCAAATAGCGTGTTGTTTACTTTCCTACACTTTTGAGTAATCCCTTAGAATATCCATCAATACAATTAACTTGAGAAGTTGGGTATGCAATTTCTTCCTCAATTAGGTCTACCATCACCACTATGGTATGTAGCACCAATAATTGGTCAAAGCACAACGACTAGACAAATCATTCTAGTTTACCTTTTACCAATTTTGCGGTAATTAGTCTAGCTTCTAATTTTTAATAACTCCAATACGTGCAATTTATTAAAAAATGCCACGAGTTATTTCTTAGAATTTAGACAATTCTAATTATCCTATTATACCTTTCTCATTCATGAAAAGGAATAGGATTAAGTCTCACTCTTCGCACGGAAAGTAGACTAGGTTTATTCTTTTAGTTAAGTTGACTCTATTCAAAGACCCCTACGGGTGCAGATCAACCTTCCACTAAAGGAATGTTCCACGTTTACGGTTTTATCGTTGCATTTAATACATTAAAAGAATTTTCAAAATTCAATTTTAGTATTTTCGATAATAAACTTTTCAAGAAAATTAAACACCCATGGTAAATAAAATTTAACCATTTAATTTTCACTGAAAAATTAGGATCCAAATTGACGTCGTTTCATTACATCAGCTGAGGCTGCTAGCAATGAAAGTACTCAATAAGGTAGAGCTACACTCAATTGCCAATATCCAATTGCAATTCCTAGAGTCATGGGACTTACATATTTTGCCAACATCAGTTGCAAATGTAAGCATGTTTCGTCCCCAAATCTTTATGCCTTGACGCCGTTTCATCACATCAGCTGAGGCTGCAAGTAATGAAAGTGCTCAATTAAGTTAACCAATTTAGAAACATGTAAATTGACGCCGTTCAATCACATCAGCTGAGGCTGCTAGCAATGAAAGTGCTGAATTTACCCTTTGATTCCCATTCTTTGAATCATTACATCAGCTGAGGCTGCTAGCAATGATAGAATGTAACCTCAGGTGTTCCCGTATTAATTGGGTGGCATATTACTTAAATTTAAGGGTATAAATTTTTTGATGTGTGTAATCAAAATATGTACAAAGATGTCATGCATTCATCTTTGTATCATATGTTTCAAAACAAGTTTACTCATTCGTTACATTTATAAGCTCAAATCATCAAAGTTTTAATTGAGGCGTTGAGAAGCTTACAACATTGCCTTAAGATGCTTCGTACTTTTTCATGGTGTACTTGGTAAGTCTAATATTGACGCACAGGCGAGCGGAGAGGCAAACGTCCGCCCGAAGGCTAATTAAAAACGCGCCCCTTTAAGGTCACAATTTAATGCGAAACCAACCTTATACCCACTTTATAGTTTGTCAATATTAGGTCCGCCGCTTCGACCACTTTTGTAAAGTCGCATGAATCAACTAAACACTTATGATTTTCTTACTTAAAACAATGTTACACCATTATTTAGTCAAGTTTATTTTTAATTTGAAAAATTACCCTTGTTTACAATTTATGTCTACAACATAATTAAACAAACGCGAAATTTATAAAAATAAACAACCAAATAATGAACATGCTAATAAATCAATTAATATGTATATATTGATTGTAAAACCCCAAAATTAACACAATTCGAAATGACTAAAATGCCCTCAAATTTAAATTTTAAGAACTTATGAAAATTATATAAGTAACATCATTATACTTAACCTAAAATGATTATGTCCTAAGTTATGTAATGAATTAAGCTCCAAATAAAAACATTACACTATAAGTAAGATGTACAAAATAAAAATCCTATAAACCTAACTTTAACTTACACGAGCTGCAACTAAAGAATTTCACACATTTTTTTTTTATGAATCTCCTTGGGCCGAAAGTCATTGTCACACTAACACTAACTCATCGGGCTTTAAAACTTGAAGATACAATAACCCATTATGGCCCATACCCTCTCCCTTATACACGGTTTGTCCCATCTTTTCTTATGTACCGATTATATTTTTTTCAAAACCCTAAAAACCTAAACAAGAGTGGCGGCATAACAAATTCTCCCAAGAGAAACCGAACCCTAAACTATTTTTCTTGCATTCCATTCGTGATCAAGAAGGAGAAAGGAAGAGGTGTGGTTGAATTCGTGAGGTCCTTGTGTTGTTCTTGATTCTCTATTCGTTGGTGAAAGGTATCACGAAACCCTTTTATTTTGAATACACATTCGACGCATACAATGGTTATATTTTAATGAATCTAAAACTTATAATCATGCTCTACATATTTTGATTTTGTTCTGCCTTTGTCACGTTTGGATTATGTATGTCACGAATTGAGAATGAGATATGTTATGCGAATTGATATGAACAAGTACAGGAAATAATAAACCCTAGTTGCTGACAGAAAATTAGGTCGAATTGAATTGGGTGGATTTTGATGATGGTAACGTATGATTGGGTGTTTCTTGGGTCTAAAACTAAGTTTAAGAAAAGAGCTTTCTGGGAATATAAGCCTTGTAATTTTTAGAGTTCGGGAAAATATACTTTTTGATTTTACAAGTTCATGTGTCAAAACTGAATTCGGATGTCTGGAAAATTAGTCTGTGTTTGCGATTTTTAATTTTCAAACCATATCGAATTAGATTATAAAAATTGGTGGGATTAATATTTCATATGTTTAGTAGTTACGGGAATTTTTGTAGAATTTTCTGAATTATTTTGATAGGGTTAAGAAGTGAAAACTTTTCGTATGTAAAATCTGATCAGAAATCTGGACGAGCTAACTTGTGGAAATTTTAAACCATAGTCACACTAGCTAATAAATTCTGGAAAAATTAGTGTGAGTTCTTAAGACATTTAAGTATCTCTGAGAATTTTTGAGGATTTTATTTCTGAGTTCTTATATGATTCATAAATTTGACAAAACATAACAAATTCGTATGTAAAAACTGTTAAAGGTTTAAAAAGGATTAAAAAGGTGCTATGTGTTTATTTTCTAAACTAAAGGGTTTAATTTGTCATTTTTCTAAACTAAAGGGTCTAACTTGTGAAAATATGTAACTTTAGAATATTTACATTTCATACCCTAATCTTACCATAATGACACTATAATCCCTAAACTTGTTATATTTGCATATTAAACCCTAAAACTTATGAAAGTTACACTCTGAACCCTAAACTTATGTAAATGGTATTATGAACCTTAAGCTACTAAATGTGGAAACCTACTAATTATGGGAACTTACTAATTCGGGAAACCTGCTAAAAATAGAAAGTCACTTAAAACGGTTGAACTACTCAAAGAGGAAACTTACAATTTTTGGAAAGTTACTATTTTTGGAAAGCTGTTATAAAAGGAAAGTTACTAAAAATGGAAAGCCGACTAAAATGAGCAATCTGATTTAAAATAAGTCATTAATAAGACAATCATGAATTCGTGTAGATTCGCTGAAGAAGGAGTTGCTTCTGATCTTTATGTTTCTAGTTGTGTGTTTCACTTGCGGTCTAAGGTACAGATATTCTACCCTTTTTCAGTAAGGGTGTCTTCATCCTCATGACTTCTTGATCTTGATCTTTGATTCGTTATAAGATTCCCCTAAGCCATTTCTATGATTCCCTGTACTTTGATTCATTCGTTTGATATGCTTCGTTGTTATGATGATCCATTTGACATTCGTTCATTATGATCCTTGTGATATAATACTTGATAAAATTCGTTCGTTACCCTGTGATATTAGTATTCGAATCACTTTACACTTAGAATGTTCATTTGATTTTGGTGACTAGATATGAAAACCTTTCTTAATTATATCATGGAAATGTTTGAGAAAAATTATTTTAAAATGATGTTTACGAACGATGCGATACCACTTTTATATGGAATTTTGCTATCTATTATGAAAACAAATTTTAAAGACTACTTTTATGAAAACCGTTATTAAAGATCATTTTTATGAAAATCATTTGATAAAGACTTCTTTAAATAAACCATTTGATTATGAACCTTCGATTATGAACCTTTGACGATGAACCTTTGATACTTTGATGACTTGACATTTGACCCTGATATGATTCCCTTATTTGACTCATGACTTTCATTGTATGATTGTCATTCTTATTCACTCTGACATTTATTTAAATGTCTCTGCTATGTTATGATTATGCTTTGCCATGCTTATTAGAGTTACTATCTTGTTTCTCTTGCCATGCTAGATTATGATTTGTTGTATGCTATGATAGATCCGTGCCTGAGCTTACCTAGTTCTGGAGGTACCAGGACCATGTCTTTGATGGCACCTTAGACATGACACTCCCGTAGAGGTGTGATAGATCTACGGCGTTCCCCCTTATGATATGATATGATTTTGTGTACACTATTGGCCAACTTTATATATGTGTGACCAGTCTAGTACTGGCATTCATATTTTGTTAGGGAGCGTATGGATGCATCCCAGGATTTATGTATATGTATGATTATGGTGACCAGGTGGTGTGTGCCTTACACTCCTTCTCACACTTTTAGTACTTAGAGGTCTCCCCTCTTCGTGCACTTTTACGATATGATATGATTTGACGGATTATGTATGGAGTTCTTATGGCACATCCTTATATGAACCTTTCTTTATTTCTATTTCATTTTCTCTTGTTTCATTACTTATTCAGATCTCATGCACTTTTGACTCTTAGTTCTCTTTAATATTCGTATGACTTTCATGATTATGCTCTTCGTTTTGTATTCTTATTCTTTCGTTGCTTATGCTCATTTACCGTTATGTTATGTTGTATATATATATCTGTTCACTGGGCTTTTTAAGCTCAGCCGCATTTCTTTTCCTGCGGCAGGTTTTAGATGGAAGCTGGGTTATGAGTGGAGAGCACTTGGGACTTAGAGGACGTTACTTTCATAGCTAGTCTGGATTAGAGATGACTAGAAGTAGTTACAAGTGTAGACTTAGAATTTATTATTGACTTTTCCTTTGTAACCTTGTATTATCAATTCTTCCTTTGTAACCTTTGAAATTCATTTTGTATTATTTAGTCATATGCTTATGTTTTCTTTGATATGTCACCATAACGTAATACTTCCACCCTTATCGGGTTGGGGTATTACATTGATCATTAGACTCCCATTGGTTTTCGAGCTAGGTACCAATGAACCACATACACCAATTTCTTGGTTGTGTAAGTCTTTTGATTAATATATACACAACACACATAATTGATTAAATACGCGATTATGGGGTCTTCCCCAATTTTAGGTCTTTCCTAAAAACCTAATTAATTAACTTTTAGTAATTTTTAATTCGTGTTCAACAATTATAATTAATAAACCCTAGTTAATTAACAATCGCAAAAATTAGCACGTAGAACATGTAACATAATAATCAACAACCATTCCATAACAAAATATGCAAGATTTTGTCATGGATCTTATATTGCACATATAATCATGTAATCACATATTATCATGTCAATATAATATACGCATTCTAATTAATGACATCACATAGGTACTCATTAATTTCCACATAAAATTGCATGCAATCCTAGGGTTTCTACAAGATTTTATCAAAACCAAAAACCCTAAATATAATAAATAGGTGTCGACCCATAAATTAGGGTTTACAAAAAATCCAAAACCCTAGAACACCTATTGCATGTTATTATTCACATAGGTTCAATTTTATGTTTTTAGTAATTAATTACATGTTAAAAACGGGCTCATGATGCCACTGTTGGAATATTAGAATCATAAAACTATAAACTAATAAACATAACATGAACATCAAAGCATATTGCACACCGGAAAATGGATCTACAATAACATGTAAATAATTAACTAATAAATTAAATAGATGCGTACCTTTTGGTTTCTAGCAAGAACAAGAAACCTACGTGATCACCAAGAACAATATAAACCCTAATTAGGGTTTAGGATGAATCGACTTTTATGTAGTAGAATAGGGTAAGTAACAACAAGCTAAAGCAAGCTTGTACTCCGTTCTTGTACACACGTAATACTAGCGTTTCAATGGGAAAAGCTAGGTTCATGATCACTAAACAAATCCAACACTTATTGAATTGCAAGATCGAAAATCCCAAGGTGTTTGGGAGTGGGTTTCGATCGGCCAAGACAAAGAGGAAAAGAAGAAGAGAAGTTGGACAGCTTAGAGAATCAAGATTAGGGATTAATGAATACAAGGGTTTGTATTTATAGAGTCCCAAAACTTGTTCCCTACTCCAAGAAACCAAGCCCTAACCCAATAGGGGTGGCCGACCATCTAGAGCCCATAGGGGTTCTAGATCCTTCTTTCCATCTTTGCAAATCTAGTCCTTTAACTTAGTATTTAACGACCGTTAACCAAACTCCGTTAAACACTAACGACCGTTAAGTATTTGTTTGTGAAATGAATAATTAAATCATAAACATATATTTAATTATTCAAACCATTGAGACTCTTACGTATTGTGTGCAATCCCGAAGTCTCGAGTTCGAAACCGGTCATACAAATATTAATTTATATCCATTAACTCTAACATTAACAATTCAACAGACTGCTTATCACTATTCTTGTCTGTGTTTGCGTGTCTTAATTTTAATTCTTTCTCAAGTTCAGCTGAAGAAATACAATCCTGATAAACTCGACAAGTCTGTTCTTTGGACTATGGGCAACAACTTAGATGATGGTTATAGGACAGTTAGCGCAGTCAACAATACACACCTAAAACTAGATGCTGCATTTAGGGTTATTAAGAAACATGGTGGGGTAAATGATGATGCAGACATTGTTCTATGTGACTGGCGTGGAGGAAACAACCAGAAGTGGACGATCATCTTTTACTACATTGTAAGTTTCTCAGCTCAAACTTTACATAATACTGAGTAGTACTATTTTAATTATTCATTTCACACTTTATTCAACATCAGATCTTTTACTACATTGTACTGGTTTTATATTTTGTCAAATGTCACTCTTCTGCTCTTCAATAAACACAAAAAGCGGAATTGGATTTGGGGCATACTTTATAGTGCAAGTCAATCTATTGCTTGTTGGATTATAACAGTTATATATGGCATAATGGCAATCACGTTGTGTCTTTTCTTTTGTTAAAAATAGATTACAAAATGCTAACAGCCCTCATAAATGTACCATCGCATAGATTCTATAACAGAATAGTCAAGATTGTTACCACTGTTTTTGTGTGATTAAAAAACGGATTCAATCATTCTAATATTTTACCGTTTTCGATCTTTGGATATGTTGAAGCATTTTTCCGCTAGGCAAGGCCGGACGGCTACCACATGCCACTCGTCCTTGTCCCGAGCTGTGAAGCATACTACAAACATAAAAGAACCCGTTAGAAGGAGTCCCGAGGCCGAAGCCCCGGGAACCACCCTCCGACGGTCAAGTCAGTATCACATGCGCAGGGGATTTAGTATGACTGTATATAGTGTATTATATGCACTATCATGTGTGTATGTGTTTAGATCTGATATATATAATGGCAGTATATAGAGAGAGAATATGTAGAGAGATGTAGGAGAAATAATGTGTGTGAGATATCATGAGGTGAGATAATGAGAGATAATGGAGTAGTATATATAGAGAGAAAAAAGGTGGGAGACACAATCCCGTAATATCCGAATTACGTGGGAGACACAATCCCGTAATATCCGGGTTAGGCAGCGTAGTCTGGTTCTTGTGTCGGACTGCTGGGCAAAAGGACGTATCTGCATAAAGAGGGGTGTATACCTTTACGGTCTTTGGCATATTCCCTTCAGACAAGAGTAGCATCCGTCTTCCGGTAATTCCTTTCAGACTGATGGAGCTTCTTCGGTTCGGCACGTGTCGTCCGGACACATACATCAACATGTCCCCCCAGTATTGTAGTATCGGTCGAAGACCGATGGTGCAATACTTAAAGAATATCTTTATGCCTTTCGGCACACGTCGTTCGGACACATACACCAACATGTCCCCCCAGTATTGTAGTATCGGTCGAAGACCGATGGTGCAATACTTAAATAATATCTTTATGCCTTTTGGCACGCGTCGTTCGGACACATACACCAACATGTCCCCCTAGTATTGCATTATTAGTAAAAGACTGATGATGTAATACTTTAAAGAGTACCTTATGGCATTTCAGCCTTTATCATTCGGACATGCCTTCCATTCAGTGACCATCTTAGAGTAGTTTACCAAGTGGCCTATAAGCTAGTGCTTCACAAGGCAAGTTGGGTCTATTAGACCACATACGCCATCATGTCCCCCCAATATAGTATTGTTGACCCATGGTCAATGATATTATACTTAAACATTGTTGGATCCGAGGCGAGACATATTTTTTCCATTATCCCTTTGTTTCCTGCACAAGTAAAACATAGCTTTTTGACCACAATCATTATTTTGTGAATTGCCGTTAGATATAATTTTTTTTTAAATCAGAAATGTATACCAAACACTTGTTTTTTATTACCGTTGCTACTCACATAGCTCCGGAGGTACAAGCTTATATGTTTGATTTACATTTTTGAACATAAGCATAGGGGCGTCTTGCGCCGTTCGGCCTTTTTCCCTTAATTACATATGGCAACCACTTTTTTGGGTATAAACCATTTTAGGCGACATACGCCGTTCGGCTTTTTTGCCATAGTTGTGCGGCGACCTCTTTTCGGTTATGAATCATCTTTGAACATTGACCACTGATCTCCGGAGGTCGAGAGCCTCTCGGAGGGGTCACTTTCGGCTTATGTTCAGAAAATAATAAATGATTGTGCGGCCACCCCTCTTTGGGTGCCGTTCGGCCTTTTTGCCATAATTATATGGCAACCCCTTTTTGGGTATGAACCATCTTTGAACATTGACCACTGATCTCCGGAGGTCGCGAGCCTCTCGGAGGGGTCATTTTCGGCTTATGTTCAGAAAATAATAAATGATTGTGCGGCCACCCCTCTTTGGGTGCCGTTCGGCCTTTTTGCCATAATTATATGGCAACCCCTTTTTGGGTATGAACCATCTTTGAACATTGACCACTGATCTCTGGAGGTCGCGAGCCTCTCGGAGGGGTCATTTTCGGCTTATGTTCAGAAAATAATAAATGATTGTGCGGCCACCCCTTTTTGGGTGCCGTTCGGCCTTTTTGCCATAATTATATGGCAACCCCTTTTTGGGTATGAACCATCTTTGAACATTGACTACATTTCCCCGGAGGTCGCGAGCCAACCGGGGGAGTCACATTAAACTTATGTTCAGAAATTTGTAATTGTTACACATGTGGAACCTCACCCCGTTATTCCTGCACAATAAGACATGAAAGCTCTTTTGCCTTTTCCCGTTAGATATGACAGACAACATATTGCTCTTGTATCACTACAACATTCGGGTCATGACCGAACCGTAACATAACCAATGGTTCTTCAGCTCATTAGTATTCTCGAACTTAAATAAAATAGTGCCTTTCGCATGTTCAAGCATCAATACTAATGTTGAATATAGGCGTTTAGCTATGAGGCCTATACTATTATTTCATGTAACACTCCCAATGCAAACTATTGTTATAAAATATGACTTAAGAAGCAAAGTGAGGCCTTTCATAATGCATATTTTGGGCAATGGTAAAAACACTTGAATGTGGTATGACCAGGGGCGGAGCCATGTGGAAGGTAGTGGGAGGCGTTGCCCCCAACCAAGTTCCCGTCGATACCCAAAATATGTAGGAAAAAAAGTTAAATTGGTAACAAAAATGACGAGTGCCCTCAGGCTAATAACCCGAGTGCCCTCACACTCTCAGGTTAACAAGAATCAAAGTACTCTTTAATTTTGAAAATGTTTTCAGGCTGCTTTTTTCATCGGAAAAAATGAAGTAAATACTGAAAAGATAACTGTAAGTGCGAAAGTGGGAATATGGAGGGTTGGGTTGGGAAGTGGGAAAAACTGCTTTGTTCACTTAATTTATTACAATTATTGTCTCTCACTTTTGCAAATACTCGTAAAACATTAATACATAATTTAAGGATCTTTTGACTTTTACTCGTGTAACAATTTAGTATGATTTTGTTAACAACATGATTTTCTAGTTGTAAATTTCTAACGTTATACGTTTCTTCAATCTTAAAAATGTTTATGGTTTTGATAAATACACCGTAAATTAAGTTATTCAAAAAATGACAAGAGGTTTAATATAATTTCATTAATTTGCATGACACTTCTTATGTTAATTCCTTTGCTCACTATTTACTAGAGCATTTTTATTTACTTTAGTCAAACCCGACTCGACTTGTTTCAACTCACACTAAAACTTTTTTTTTTCTTTTTCTCGATGGCTAATCTATTGCATTCCCTACTAATGCCACTATTTTATGAAGAAAAACAAAATTTACATTATATTTTGCATGCTTAAAGATTTCATATTATCGTTATTTTTTTGCGCCCACATGCAGTGGCGAAGCTAGACTGGATTCAGTGGGGGGTCGGGATCTAATATACCAAAATTTCACAATTAAAATGGGGGGTCGAAATCGAATATACCGAAATTTTTCTACACGAAAACTATATACCCCTACATCGCAAAAAAAATTTCGGGGGGTCGGGCGCCCCCCCCCCCCTATGTAGCTGCGCCCTTGCCCACATGTGTAGGGAAAATTTGTTTTTGCCCCCTACAACCTAGTTTTCTGGCTCCGCCACTGGGTATGACCCATGGCATGAATATGAACCTCTGACGAATAATCATTATTAGTAGAAGTTAATATGAGGCTAGGATAAGGGCAAATTGTTATATCGCTGAGATGATTGGTAATAACGGATGGAAGTGGCCAGTGGACTGGTATGTCTCTTACCCCATGATTACTCAGATTTTCTTCCAATTTTATTTTATTTTTTTTTTAAATGTTAGAGATGACGGTGTTAAATGGAACTTATCAACGCGGCTTTGACATTTTTCTAGTTCAATGCAACATGTTGCAAAAACTGAACAAATAGTATCAAGAGAAAAATACACTGCTAAAGAGTTGCGTCCCCCACCCCTATTAATTAGCAATTAATCATAAAGCTCAATAACTGATCAAGGCTTAAAGAAGGGGGTTATTCAAATACTTTTTGGGGCAATTGTATCAGTGGAACAATAAACATAAACAAATGTTAATCCACGTTTGGGCAACTAAGCGCTAAAAGGTTAGTCAACCGCTTGTGTGCACCAAATATGCTTATTAAACGCAAAGAAAAAAGAGAAGAACAAGAAACTTACTTGCCATTGAAGGCAATCACCAAACGGATTCGTGTTATAACTATAACCATCTCTGATTTCAGCTCCTTCCATGCTTTCAATTCCTCTTTATCAGCTTTCATGTTACGAATAGCATTCTTTTTTTTTCCTAGGCATTACAGTATGTAAGTGTTCCATTAAAGCATCACCCCTTTCAGTTTTAGTTTAGTTTTTTTTTTTTTTTTTTTTTTTTTTTTTTTTTTTTTTTTTTTTTTTGAGTCCTGAACTGATGACAAACAGCCAATGTGGCGACACGGCATTGTATGTACGTTCCTACCGGAAGTTACCACTTCATATAATCGATCCGAAAGAACATACGGGTCGGAATCTTAGTCACCAAGCCCGTCACAATTTTGCTTTTCACGTCCAATCGGATGAAACCCGTAACTAGTATGTCTGAACGAGGTACCCCCCCCCCCCAAGGAGCACAGTACATCTAAACAACTTGACCGAAGAGGATCATACCGAAAGACCTTTAGTAGATCCATACCGGATGTCCATATACTTGATGTCAAAAGCGAATGTCCGTGCCGAACGAGACTGTGTTTGAATGAAGCAACACATTCGAACAGGTTAGTACCTTCGAACGACATGACCAAAGAAAATTATGTCGGACAGGCCATAGTCGTCCGTCGTCCATGGCGAGATATAACCAGAAGTTGTACCCAATCCCCAAGCAATAGCACCCACAGCTACTTCAGAAGTTACATTGAATCAAGAAAAACACTCCCGTAGCAGCCATATGTTCACCCGACTGAACGTTGAAACCCAACAAACCTAATCTGCATAGCGAGCAACATCCCCACAATTTACATACAATTATACGCCACATACAATCTCATCGAATACCTCCCAGTAATCAACAACACCAACACATACAACGGAATCAAATTAATAATAAACACATAACCACCCCACGCCGAAACCATATAAAAATACCCAAAAGTCGAGGCTAAACTCCACGCAAGCGATCCCGTATTAATGGCCTTAACACACAAATAAAAAGTCAACAACAACGCAAAAATCGCAACACCCTCATTATCACAACTCCCTGCAACAGCCCTCGATATATAACCAGGACATATATCAATCAAAATAGCAGCCACTAGACTCATTAAACCAACTAGGCATCGAACCATTTACCTTATTCTCTGCCAAATTCAAAACTTCTAAATTCCTTAAGCTCGATGTTGATTCCGGTATCCCATTCATCAGAATCCAAAGCTTACAATCTTCACATATGAAACTATAGACATATTTGAGGTCATAAAGGTAACTGTTGGGTCCATCAGTACCCAAGAATACCTAAAACAAGATTTGGACACAAATTAACTAAGTGTTAACTTAAACCGAGAACAATTCAAGTCACTGAGAGAACAGCCTCTTAGTGAGTCATCTTCAGGATGCTTAAGGCGAATTCAAGAAGAAGAATTCACTAGTCAGGAAGGCGGTACTCCCTGATTAGGACTTAAGACAAAGAAGAAGATGATGGTTCAGTGAGTGTTGGACAAGAACTCACTGAACCCCAGTCTCCTCAACAATGATGAAGTGATTAGAGACTGAAGGCGTGTACTGAAGAACCAACTGCCTGAGAAGAAGGCAGAAATATCTGGGAAGGATTTAAGATAAGATCATATCTTATCTTGTCAGGAAAATCCTTCCTAAGATGGCTTAAAGTCTTGGTGTGTCAGACCAAACACTACTAAGACTTTATAGCCCATTCCTATTGGTTCTTGGAAATGACAATTACTGTTTGTAATTGTCAGACACGCTACCTCAACAACTTGTAATATTTTAATCACTTATACTTAGAATAGATGTGTATAAATAGATCAGATGGAGAGAAGTTATGTGTGCTTTGTATATTGAAAGCTTAGAACTTTTGCAAAGTAACTTCTCTCCTAAAAAGTGTATACAACTCACTGAGATTGCTCATTGGGTATATTGTTACCACTCAAGCAAAGCTTGAGTTTCGATAGGAGACACAAAACCCTTGTCTATTCAATCCCAAGTGTTTGTTCCGCAAAACACTTGGGTAATAGATTCTTGGAATTATTTCTAATAAGAATTTAAACGTTGAAAAATATTGTGTTTTTATATTCACGTATTATAAACTGTTAGAAATATTCTTTGCATTAATCTCAGTCATAAGCACACTTAGTTTAACATACTTGTTATTACTCGGTGTGCTAAGGGAACAACAAGTGGTATCAGAGCCTCTGGTTTATAAAACCTTTCAAAACCCAGAGAGCTCCAGGTTTTTAAAACCAAGATCCTAAAATGACTGATACTAATGTACCCCAGTTAGTCGATAAAAAAGGTGGCAGCTATTCTGCTGTAGCACCCAGACTTGAGGCTGGCAAATTTAGCAAATGGAAAAAATGTATGATTTGCTATTTAACTGGAATGGAACCTTATTACATCTCTTGTATCAAGGATGGCCCGTTTGTCCCTAAGACTGCTGCAGGGCTTAATAAGCCTGAAGCTCAATGGACCATTGATGAGAGGAGGGTGGTCAATCAGGACCAACGCCTTAAAAGCATCCTTATATCATGTCTTCCTGACGATATAATGGAATCAATCATCAACTGTACTACAGCCAAGCAAACTTGGGATGACTTGGTTAATAGCTTTGAGGGTCCCTCAGATACCAAGGAAAATAGGGTCATGGACCTCAAACTTGAGTACAATACTTTCAGGGCAAAGGACTTTAAAAGTCTCTCTCAGACCTACACCAGATACAAGACTTTGATAAATGAGCTATCAAATGATGGTGTAACTTTGTCTAAGCATGAGACAAATGTTGGCTTTGTCAACAGTCTCCCTGAGAAGTGGCTCAACTTCTCACAAGGCCTGAGGAATGCTAACCACATTCAGACCCTTGAGCTCCTTGAAATTTATGGGAAGTTTGTCTATGAAGACAACTTGATCTCAAGGAGATATCCTGACTCAAAAGCACTTGAGTCCAAAAAGGCCTTAACCTCCACACCCATATCAACTGCGTTTTATACTAATGGTGTTGTGCAGGACTTTCAAGAGGATTCTGAGGATGAAATAGATGAAAGGACTAGTGATGAGTACCTTAATGACTTAAACTTGGAATTCCAAGAGAGGGCACTCTTAGCTAGTTCAAAACGTTTCATCAAAAGAAACCAGTCCAACCTTTTAAAATCAAAAGCAAATGAAACCACTGAATGCTTCAAATGTGGTAAAAAGGGTCATTTTGCTAGGGACTGTTATTCTAAAACCATCTCAGAACCCTCTTACAAATTTTCAGGAAACAGTTCCTCAGGAACTAGCAAGTTTCAACCCAAAATGTTTCAGTCCACCCAACAAATTCAAAACAAGGGTCAAAAGGATTTTGAAGCAAAATATAGGAAAATCAAATCTAAACTTGCACTTCTTGAAACTAACCCCATAATGTCTCAGGCTGCTCTAACATCCAAACCTGTTCAGACAAAGAACAAGGTATTAGTAGCTGAAGCATATGATTGGGACGAAGAAGAGGTCTCCTCAGATGAGGAAATTAGAGTCAGTGCACTGATGGCACTTTCTGAAGAGGATCAGGTGGCTGTTGGAAAGAGCCATGCAAGGAATGGAGAGTGGGTTAACATCACCATGAAGAAGGTAAACACTTTACTTTCTATGGATGATAATTCTGATTGGCAGTCTTACATGAATTATATTTGTGTAGATCTTAAGTTTGTTGAGGAACAAAGGCTTAACTTGCTTTCAAAATATAATAATATAGTGTCAGAATTGAATACATGTAGAGATGAACTGCTTACACTGAAGCAAGCCAAATTAGAATCCATCACTCTACAAATTCAGAACACTGAAATTTTGAAACAAAACCAAGCCCTTCAAGTTGAACTTGACAAAGAAAAAGCTGTCATTCAAAGCTGGACCAAAAAGAACCCCAAGGTCTTTGACACTGTGGGTCTAATTCCTAAGATAACCATAGGAGTTGACCCTCTCAAAGAATACCCCTATTTGGGTTCAAATGAATTGAATTTTGTTCCAGCTGACATATCTTTTGAGCAAGAAATGGAACCTAAGTCCAATGACTGGATTGTCAGGGACAACCCAGTCAGTAAGTTACCAAACTATGAGACTATCTTGCATCCTGAAAGCCAGGAACTGAAAAATATGCTTGGACTTTTTGACAACCTCAGTATCTCTGAGCAAATCAAAGAGTCTGATTCAGAATCATCCACACCACTCCCTCCACTAAATACCCTTCAGGGTGCTGCACCTACCTCTAGCCTCCCTCCATTGGTCTACTCCCCACACTCTCCAAAGGAGAGGTCAGGAAAAGGTAGAATCCTCCTGAAAAGACCACCCCTTGAAGTCTCAGTAAACACTGATGACTCATCAACTTCAGTCCCTTCTGAAGTTAGAACCCAAAGTCCTGACCCAAGAATTGATCAGTTGACTTAAATGGTCAGGAAGCTTAGTGAGAAGATTGAATCTTCTGAAAAACCTTCTCAATCTAAGAAGGAACAAAAACCAGCTTCCTCAAAGACCAAACCCAAACCAACCAAACCCCTGAAAAGATGTGAACTGTGCAACTATACAAATCACCTCACTGATGATTGCTATAGAGTCCTTTATTGCATGATATACAAAAAGGAAGATCACAGGACCTCTGATCATAAAAAATGCTCAGTCATGTCAAAATTTTCAGGACTTAAGGCTCAGTGCTTGAACTACCCTTCTGACACCAAGCAAAAACAGAAGCAAAAAGCCAAGCCTTTTCCAACTTGCCCTTTGTGTGGATTCAATGACCATCTTCCTGAGGATTGTCAAAATGACAAAAACTGTGAATCTAGTGGAAGCTCCACTAAGAAATCATTAGGAAAAGAAAAGGTCATTCAGTCAAAAAGAGGAATGAACAAACAATCCTCTCAGACTACTGAGGCTACCCCTACACCTAAATGCAAAACATGTGGTAGCTCAGTCCACTCAACCACTGATCATGAATCTATTAATACTTTCATAAAGACCTACAAAATCAAACCCTCCATGAAGTGGAGTCCTAGAAAGAACTGACCCAGTTTACTATTTATGCAGAGGCATGCCAGAGATCCTGTTTGGCATCTAGACAGTGGATGTTCAAGGAGCATGACTGGTCAAAAGGAGTATCTGCACAAATATGTGGAAGAATCAGGACCCAAAGTGGTATTTGCTGATAATTCATCATGTCTCACTGAAGGTTATGGTTCAGTAAACTACAATGGTATAGTCTTTACTAGGATAGCTTATGTGAATGGTCTTAAGTACAATCTGATCAGTGTCAGTCAACTATGTGATGCAAAATACATAGTTCAGTTTGATGATAAACAAGGAACCATCTTCAATGCAAATAAGGAAGTTGTCCTTATTGCACCAAGAAGGCAAGATTTTTATGTATTAGACATGTCCAGTCTAACTCAGAATGGAACTTGTCTCTTTGCTCAGGCCACTGAAACTCTCAACTGGCTTTGGCATAAGAGACTCTCCCACCTGAACTTTAAAAACATAAACAATCTTGTAAAACAAAACAAGGTCCTTGGATTACCATCACTTGTGTTTTCAAAGGACAAACCATGCTCAACCTGTGAAAAAGGTAATCATCATAGAGCATCCTTTAAAACCAAAACAAACTTTTTCATCAGGAACTGCCTTCATCTTCTCCATATGGATTTTTTTGGGCCAATCAGTCCTAGATCCATTAACCATGAGAAGTATACTCTGGTCATTGTGGATGAGTACTCAAGATACACTTGGGTATACTTCCTGATCAAAAAGAGTCAGGCAGCTGAAACAATCATGTCCTTTGTCAGGAACATTGAAAATCAAAATGACATTAAAGTCAAACAAATTAGAACTGACAATGGGACTGAGTTCAAAAACCATGAACTTGAATGTTTCTGTGATGAGAAAGGAATTTCCCAAAAAATTTCCTCACCTTACACACCTGAACAAAATGGTGTGGCTGAAAGGAAAAATAGAACACTCATTGAAGCTGCAAGGACAATGCTAAATGGATCAGTCCTCTCCAACCACTTTTGGACTGATGCAGTCAAAACTGCCTGTTACACACAAAACAGATTCATCATTGTCAAGAGACATAACAAAACTCCTTATGAGTTATTCAAAGGAAGGATCCCTGACATCAGTTATTTTCATGTCTTTGGGTGTCCTGTGTTTATTCATAATCACAAGGATCACTTAGGCAAATTTGATGCCAAAGCTGATGATGGATACTTCCTAGGATACTCACTTGTCTCAAAGGCCTTCAGGGTGTTCAACACTAGGAGACAGCAGACTGAGGAAACATTTCATGTTACCTTTGATGAGAGCACTGAAGCAATCAGGTTCTCAAATGTCTCAGTGGAAGAGATAGGAATTGATGATTCATCTAGGTATCCTCCTGATGAATATCATCCTGAGAACAATCCTTCCACTCAATATCAAGCAAATACTGACATCTCCTACTACATAATCCCTCACAACCTCCCTAAACCAACCATCACTGAATTTGTGGAAGCACATACAGGCACTGATGTAATCAATCAGTCTGTTCAAAATGCTCAGGAAACAAACAATCTCAGTGATGAATCAAACCACTCAGACACCCAACATGTTGTAAATCATGTGTCTGATCCTGATCATACCCATCAGGTCTCTACAAGTTCTAATCCATACCCAAGACCTCAGGACTGTTGGACGAGGTCTCAGGACATAGAACTTGTCAATATCATAGGTGAGCCTACTGAAGGCATGCTCACTAGAAGCATGGCTGCTAGTCTAAAAGCAGCCTCAGCCAATGAATGCCTATTTGTGGACTTCATTTCCACAATTGAACCCAAAAGTGTCAAAGAAGCACTTGAACATCCTAGTTGGGTTCAGGCCATGCATGATGAACTAAAACAATTTGACAGAAACAAGGTAATGACCTTGGTCAAATGTCCTGAGAATGTTTCAATCATTGGCATGAAATGGGTATTCAAAAACAAATCTGATGAAAATGGCATAGTCATCAAAAACAAAGCCAGACTTGTAGCCAAAGGCTATAATCAACAAGAAGGCATTGACTATGAAGAAACATTTGCACCAGTAGCAAGGATGGAAGCCATCAGGATCTTCCTTGCTTTTGCTACATACATGAACTTCAAAGTGTACCAAATGGATGTTAAAAGTGCATTCTTAAATGGTTCACTAAAAGAAGAAGTTTATGTTCAGCAACCTCCTGGATTTGAAAGCCATGAGTTTCCTGGCCATGTCTGTAAACTTAATAAAGCCCTCTATGGACTGAAACAAGCACCTAGGGCATGGTATGAAACTCTTTCAGCCTTCCTGATCCAAAACAAATTTGTCAAAGGCAAGATAGACAACACCTTGTTTATCTATAAGACAAATACTGATGTCATACTAGTACAAGTGTATGTTGATGACATCATATTTGGCTCAACAAGTTATAAGCTTTGCAAACAATTTGAAAAACTAATGGCAAAGCAATTTGAAATGAGCATGATGGGAGAACTTACCTACTTCCTTGGTCTACAGATCAAGCAGACTGATAAAGGAACCACTATCAGTCAAGAAAAGTATGTTAAGAACCTACTGAAGAAGTATGAACTCAGTGACTGTGCCTCAGTCAAAACTCCTATGGTTCCCCCAAACAACCTTGGTCCTGATCTCACTGGTAAACCAGTAAATCAAACTCTATTTAGAGGTATGATAGGATCACTGATGTATCTACTTGCATCAAGGCCTGATATCCAATTCTCAGTATGTCTATGTGCCAGATATCAATCTGACCCAAGAGAATCTCACATCACAGCTGTGAAAAGGATATTCAGGTACCTGAAAGGCACTCCAAATCTTGGATTATACTATCCAAAATGTTCAGGCCTTGATCTTAAAGGATACTCAGACTCTGACTATGCTGGATGCAACATGGACAGAAAAAGCACCTCAGGCTCTTGCCAAATACTTGGTGGGAAACTAGTCTGTTGGAGTGCTAAGAAGAAACAATCAGTTGCCTTGTCCTCAGCTGAGGCTGAATATGTTGCAGCAGCTAGTTGTTGTGCAAATGTACTCTGGATGAAAAGTCAACTCAGTGACTATGGAATTCAGTACAAGATGGTACCCATCTTTTGTGATAACACAAGTGCAATTGCCATCTCAAACAACCCTGTTCTACATCAGAGAACAAAACACATTGATATCAGATATCATTTCATCAGGGACCATGTCATGAATGGTGACATTGAATTACACTTCGTTCCTACTGAATATCAATTAGCTGATATATTCACCAAGCCATTGGATGAACCAACTTTCACCAGACTGAAAGCTGAACTAGGAATGTTGGATATTGAGAGTCAGTCCACTAATTGACTCCTTCAAATAAGTGAAAATTCAGATAAATCAGGTCCCTGACTCAATGTGTACCTCAGTGATATATATCACTAAAACCTCAGGAACTAGACCCAAGTTCCTGAAACCTTTGGCTACAGGAACTAAAACCCAAAGTTCCTGAACACTTGATACTCAGGAATCAGTCCATATTCCTGAACACATCAGGGACTAAACCCGAGTCCCTGAAACGCCTCACTGAATGAAATTAATCATTCAGGGCCCTTAGAGGACATTAAATGCTAACTTGAATGCTCTAAGTATCTCGTTAGTAAATATCCTAGGTTGGTAACTGAACTCTTATTTATTATAAGAATATATGTTCTTTTTGCCTTTATGGCATACACCAATGGGCCCCTACATCCCAACTTGGCATTCAATGCCCACTCTCACACTCAACACTGTGTGATGATGAAAACTCTGCAACTTCCCTTCTGCAGAAACTGCTCAACTGTTCACTCTGACAATTGTGCAAAAAGAGGGTCAGTGGGATAGGTGGCATTAAATGCGGACTTCAAAAATTTATTCAATTTCCTAAATGATTTTGATTAAATATAACCGCAAAATACCCAAAATGCCCCCATCCTCACTACCCTATATAAACCCCAACCAAAATATAAACACACACGCGTCTAAAAATCCTTGCCAAAACTCTACCATTTTTAAATCTCAAACTCTGTGTGTTTATAAGCTTTAGAAAACCCTAATCTTCACCAGATCCACCATCACAAATGGCTTCTTCTAAAGCTGTGAAATACGCCCCTAATGTGGATTTCACATTGGAGGGTGTAGACCTCACCAAGAACAATGTGGTAGG
Organism: Artemisia tridentata subsp. tridentata; assembly: GCA_021014915.2. NCBI lineage: Eukaryota > Viridiplantae > Streptophyta > Magnoliopsida > Asterales > Asteraceae > Artemisia > Artemisia tridentata. The sequence goes on from CP139503.1 coordinate 165,601,289, forward strand.
AAACTTCTCCTATCCACAAAGGTTCGATGCCTACAAAAACGTTATGAAATATCTTCGTAATTGTTTTCTTGCAAAGGCCTTCACCCACACCCCCTCAGTCATCTAGCATGACTATTTGAGGGAATTTTGGTGCACGGCTGTGGCTACCAGCCCCAAAGACACCAAAGAGTCAATCATCACCTTCACGATGATGAATGGGAGTAGAACCCTCTCCTTTGACTATAACTCCTTCATCAAAGCCACTGGACTTGACTTTGTTAAGGATTTTGCACCCAACCCCTCTGATCAGGAAATCAAGAATGAACTGATCTTTCTTGGACCTCATGATCCCAGACGTCCAACAACGTCTGCGGGAGGCTTATTGGAGAAGGCTCCAATTGTAAAAACTTGGTTCCATCCTATCTGGAGGATCCTGATGACTTTTGTCATTCAGGTCCTGGGTGGAAATAAATCCTCTACGGAACAAGTGAACTCATCACAACAATTGATGTTGTTCAGTCTCCTTGAGGGTACAAAAATTGACATCGGTGGAATAATCTACCGAGACCTTGTCGCTAAGCTCTCAGAAAAACATAGGCAGAGACATATGTCTTATCCTAGATTTGTTTCCTGCGTGCTTCAGGACCTACTTGGTTCTGACTACATGAGGACTAATGCAGAAGGTACAAAGCCTGATGTTCTGCACAAATCAAACTTCGTGAGTGGCATCCTTGAGGTTACAGCAATTGCCCTGACTACCTACATGATGTCGGTGATTCAGGCGGAGAACTCTATTTCTCCAATACCGTCACCAACCAAAACGGTGACAAAGAAAAAGACCCTGAAAGGGGATAAGTCCAGGAAGGTGCCTAAACCCAAGTCACTCACCACTGAGACTGACTCCCAAAACCAACTAAACCTTAAAGAGTTGGAAGTGACCCAGACCTCTGAGACACCCGCTACAGAGACCACCTTGGCCACAAAACAACCGCCAACGGAGGATACTGAGAAATCATCCTCAGTATCCTCGGGCAAACCCTCTCCTAATGTCCTCTCAGGCAAACACAAGTCTAAGGGGTCAGGAACATCCACCCACTCACATCCCGATGAAGGAACTGTCAAAAAACAATCAGTTCCCAAGGGAGGAAAGGGTCCTAAATCCTCGGTAAGGCAGCACTACCTTACTGAGAAGGGGACCCACAAACACTCACATCCCGTTAACGTTCCTGAGCAATTACCCTCAAGAACTCAGGGAGAAAAGGACCCTAAATCCCCTGAAGGACAGCACAATCCTGATGGGAATGGGGTCCACCAACTTTCACAATCAGTACCTAGTGATACTACTGAAAAGCACCCATCAGTAGTTGAAGGTGCTAAAGGGGACAAAGACTCAGAGGGAAAGAAACAACCCGTTGATACGGAACCCATCACCCCCTCAGGCGGTCCACTTCTTTCAGGAACTGCCCCCAAAAGCCAGGCTGGTGTTACCCCAGTTATTATGGCTAGTCAGGCTGAGAAAACCCACTCAGTTATTATGACAACGGGGTCAGGACCTGACCAAAACAAAGGCCAGTCTTTTTATAAAGAGGAGCCGGTTGAATTTTTGGGTATTGAGTCCATGGGGGACATTCAGGCTCTTCTTGATTCTGATAATGAGCTCAAGGAAGAGAGTGATGAGGAAGTGTTCGAGGCAGGTGAGGATATGGAAACTGATGAACAACCTGAACAATCACATCAGTCATCTCCTCCCCAAAATGAAGAGTCAGGTTCTCAAACGTCTGATTCTTCTGATACGGTTGACATCCTCAAGAAGTATGATGACACTCTTCCCCTCACTGAAAGAAAATTGGTCAAATTACTACTGAAGACCAATAGAGCTCTTTACAATGGTCTCACTGATGAAATGTTTGACCATCACACTGAAGCAGCTGTTCACTATACTGACTTGAAGGATTCTATTGAGCAATACCATGAAACTGTTAATGAACAACAATCATTAGTCTCCTACACACTGACATCTCTTGAATCCCACCTCCTGAAGTTTAACAACGCCCTTGCAGGCATTCAAAAGAGCGTTGCATCTATTCAAGAGTCAGTAAAAGATGATCCTGAGCTTACAAAGAAAACTCTTCAGGCAGCTGAGACTTATCAGAAACAATCTGCTCAGTTCAGTGAGCTTCTCAGCATACTGAAGTCTTCAAATCTTCATGACCACAGCTCTTCAGTGGCATCCATTCAGGCATCCTTAGCTCCCATGGAAAGTAACTTGGCTACCTTGGCTAAGTCTTCAAACTCCTTAGCCTGGTCTCTTGGGTCAAGAATGTCAAGCATCGAGGGTTCTCAGGCATCTCTTGATGCTAAGGTCTCCATCCTTCAGCAGGACACTTCAGACATAAAGGCAATGATGACTGAACTCTATCAGGCATTCAAGGGTCCTGCTGCTCTAGTGGCTCCAACTCTTGCTATCACCATGGCTCAAGCAACAGTTGAGGGGGAGAAAGACACTGGAGTAAGCCAGCAACCTCCTTCTCACACTGAGGGGGAGAATCCTGAAGCTTCTACCTCCCATTGTGAAGGCAAAGGCATACTCCTTGATCTTAAACAACCAGCTCCAATCTTGGAAGCAAAGGAATCACCACCCAGGATCCCGTATGACATTGATGGAATTCTTCACCACTTCTCAGCTGATGAACTCAGTGCTTACCTAGAGGAAGAGGAAGCAAAGAAAAAGTTAAAGGAGGAAGAAAAAGTGAGCAAGCCTGCTATTATCAAGGTTGTTCATGAAGAGGCTGAAAAGATTGGTCTTGAAGCTAAGGATCTTTCAGGAAGAGAAGGTGGTATGACCATTGTAAAAGCTCAGACTGAGGAGATGATCACTCTCAGGAAGAAAAGGGAGGAAAGGAATAAAAGGGTTGAAGAGATCAGGCAGGGCAGGATAGAAAAATATCAGTGGTATATGACTAACAGGTTGAAGCCAGAACCTATCACTGATATTAAAATTCACAAAAACACCAATCCTGCTGTTGTCACTATCTACAGGAGTGAAGATAAAAGAACCTTTGAGGTCCATAATCCTTTCAGGTTAGCTGACTTCGGGATCACTGAATTGGATGAACTAGGTCCAATATTAGCAAAGAAGACAAATGTTGTGGTCCCAAGTCTGTTAAAATCCTTGAGCCTCAGGTATGAAAGACTGAAAGCAGCTCCTCAGGAACTTGGTATTCAATCTCTTCTTCCTGCATCATCCCAACCAGCCATCTCTCAGTCTTCTTCAAGAAAGAGAAAGAAGATTGAATTTGAACCTGAGATCAAGATCCCTGGCCTTAACTGCAATAGGGTTGTCCCTGAAGGTGTTCCTTTCAGGAACAACATGGTCATTGAACAACCTGAGAGAGGTCTGTTCTTTATTGATGAGTTTGGTGACCAAGCCTTCCAGAGGTGGAGTAATATTGACCTATCAGGGATAAGGACAATGCTGGGATTCCTGATGATGGCCTTACCTATCAAGACTCCTGAGAATGAGAGGTTCTGTCAAGAGCTGAAACTAAAGATCCGAGAACATCCTGATCAACATGAGCTGCAGTCCAAGAAAGCTAAACTTGAAGCTCTTGGTATCAAGTTGGACTGATGAATATGCCTGAAGAACCCCCACTAACCCTTTTTGTACTAGTATGACAGGACTTGTAATAATATTAATAAGATGATGTTTTTATTATTTCAGTATCCTTATTTACATTCTAGTACATACAGTATGAGTAGAAGTCTTTAGCTCACTCATTACTGATCAAAACACTTAGGTATAATTTATATCCAAATAGGGGGAGATTGTTGGGTCCATCAGTACCCAAGAATACCTAAAACAAGATTTAGACACAAATTAACTAAGTGTTAACTTAAACCGAGAACAATTCAAGTCACTGAGAGAACAGCCTCTCAGTGAGTCATCTTCAGGATGCTTAAGGCGAATTCAAGAAGAAGGATTCACTATTCAGGAAGGCGGTACTCCCTGATTAGGACTTAAGCCAAAGAAGAAGATGATGGTTCAGTGAGTGTTAGACAAGAACTCACTGAACCCCAGTCTCCTCAACAACGATGAAGTGATTAGAGACTGAAGGCATGTACTGAAGAACCAACTGCCTGAGAAGAAGGCAGGAATATCTGGGAAGGATTTAAGATAAGATCATATCTTATCTTGTCAGGAAAATCCTTCCTAAGATGGCTTAAAGTCTAGGTGTGTCAGACCAAACACTACTAAGACTTTATAGCCCATTCCTATTGGTTCTTGGAAATGACAATTACTGTTTGTAATTGTCAGACACGCTACCTCAACAACTTGTAATATTTTAATCACTTATACTTAGAATAGATGTGTATAAATAGATCAGATGGAGAGAAGTTATGTGTGCTTTGTATATTGAAAGCTTAGAACTTTTGCAAAGTAACTTCTCTCCTACAAAGTGTATACAACTCACTGAGATTGCTCAGTGGGTATATTGTTACCACTCAAGCAAAGCTTGAGTTTCGATAGGAGACACAAAACCCTTGTCTATTCAATCCCAAGTGTTTGTTCCGCAAAACACTTGGGTAATAGATTCTTGGAATTATTTCTAATAAGAATTTAAACGTTGAAAAATATTGTGTTTTTATATTCACGTATTATAAACTGTTAGAAATATTCTTTGCATTAATCTCAGTCATAAGCACACTTAGTTTAACATACTTGTTATTACTTGGTGTGCTAAGGGAACAACAGTAACCTAACATCATGTTTAAGCTAAACCACATGTTTCTGCATAATAGGATTAAAATCCCCCCAAATATCGAGTACTTTATACCACGCCTTCAATAATTAATTCCGAAGTCCAATGATGATAGACATTAATCTTCCATACAATTCTTCCATGTACTCAATATTCTCCCATTTCACTCTGTATTTTATTCCTATTTCATGGGTTTTCACTACTAAAACAGAACCCTGTCTTCACTACTAATTCCAACCCATATACCAAAAACATTAAACAACCAAATCCTAAGACGCTAGTTCAATCTTGATATCACAAACTCACATAACTTTGCCAATTTATGTCAACCGCATATATTTTAATCATTCGGGTATTTTCGAATCAAACTTCGAGACTAACAATTCAATATCTTTCACAACTCATAAACACACAAACATACATAACCCAAAATGTACCTTCTCATTCATAGCTTTCAACGCATTCTGAGCATCAGCATCAGACTCAAACATAACGAAACCGAATCCTTTCGGCCTTTGCGTTCCCGTGGGGACGTGAAATGCCTTCACGCTTTATCAATGAAATGTCCTCATCATCCCACTTTATCAGTGGTGGTATCAGTGATTTGATCAGAGTGATTTAAACCCGTTCGACTGATTCAAAACCATGAAATGCCTTCACGCGCCGCCGTCCTTGGTATGAGCTCATCAACCGCGAACAATCCGACTGATTCAAACCCATTCGAGGCCGAGGAGCTGAGACCCACATGTAGTGGATCATTTTTCTCTCCGTTTTGAGAGCGAATGGAGCCATATCTTCCTTCCATTCCAGACCCAGATATGAAATCGAGACCGGATCCACACAAACCCATCTACCCAGATTTGACATGTAAGAAACGAAATGGAGATGAAACCCGTCATTCTTAGCTCTAGTAGACTGAATAACGGGTCCCACGGATGGCACCATTTGTTGAAGCATTTTTCCGCTAGGCAAGGCTGGACGGCTCCCACATGCCACTCGTCCTTGTCCCGAGCTGTGAAGCATACTACAAACATAAAAGAACCTGTTAGAAGGAGTCCCGAGGCCGAAGCCCCGGGAACCACCCTCTGACGGTCAAGTCAGTATCACATGCACATGGGATTTAGTATGACTGTATATAGTGTATTATATGCACTATCATGTGTGTATGTGTTTAGATCTGATATATATAATGGCAGTGTATAGAGAGAGAATATGTAGAGAGATGTAGGAGAAATAATGTGTGTGAGATATCATGAGATGAGATAATGAGAGATAATGGAGTAGTATATATAGAGAGAAAAAAGGTGGGAGACACAATCTCGTAATATCCGGATTACGTGGGAGACACAATCCCGTAATATCCGGGTTAGGCAGCGTAGTGTGGTTCTTGTGTCAGACTGTTGGGCAAAAGGACGTACCTGCATAAAGAGGGGTGTATACCTTTACGGTCTTTGGCATATTCCCTTCGGACAAGAGTAGCATCCGTCTTCCGGTAATTCCCTTCGGACTGATGGAGCTTCTTCTGTTCAGCATGTGTCGTCCGGACACATACATCAACAGGATACATAATATACTTTGATATTCATGACCAACTCTGTTAGATGCAAGTAAACAGTGTCAACACATCTCTAATGATGATAGCGCGTTTCGGCCTTTGTACCAGAAAAATGAATCCGCTTCTGGTATAGTTGTCTTATATGAAATTTTAGTAATCATTAAATTATTTCTTTTTGGCATAGTTTTAGTTCCACAAGTTTTCTCAATTCGTTCTTATTAAGTGACGTTTCCATTTTTTGATTATCCATTAAAACTTTATAACTGTCATTACCACACAAGGAATTGGTAATCCTCATGAGTGATTTGTTGGGTCATCCTCATGAGTAATTTGTTGTACTTTTCATGCCATATGAGTAATTTAGATTTGTTAGAATCTTTTACCTTATCAGAAGTAGGATGGTTGTCCTAATCTTATACAGACTAATCTTAAACCTCTCTCGATTTGCTTGTGCAGGATATCGTCTCGTGCAGAATTTTTAACGTCTAGGAACCATATACAATCATGAGAGGTGCAATGTTAGTTACTCGTCATAAGTTTGTCATCTATACTTTCGATGGTGATATGTTCATATATTTTGGTTCAGGATATGTTTGTATTACTAGATTGTTGAACCATTAAAGGCTTGGTAGTGTGGTTACATCTCTTTTTTATTTTGCCCAAGTATAGTTGGTTTTGTTTCTTATATTTCCATTTTCTAATCATTAATTATAAGCATATATGTCGACCATGATGCTTGTTATTCTAGTTTTTGCAACACCAATGACTCAAGGATTTGCCATTTCCCATTATAAGAGTTTTGAACTTGTTATGGAAGGTTGAAGTGGTAAGAAGTATTGACAACTCAAATTGATCTATTCTCCTCCGAAACTATAACCTCAGGCGCATGCGCATTTATATTGTTCCAATATTGTTTGATACGTGATGACGTATAGTCCGCATTCGGGTCACGAACCCGACCAATGGACGCTACTAACACTCAAGCCCATCACGAATGGGCTCAAGCCCATCACGAATGGGCTATCACGATAACGGTTTGGGCTTACGAAGGCCCAAACCTGAAGTTATTTATAATCTTGATATAGGATATCTCTTATTTATGGGATATATATCAAGCGACCGACTTAGGCGGGATAAGCCGAAGAGTGAGGAACACGAAACCAACAAGGATTTCGTGTATATATAGAGGGCATCTCGGCTCTCATTAAGGTACGATCTAATAACCCTAACTCTTCAACTAAACACTAAAACCGATTACTTACTCTCACGCCGGAGGATAATCGTGGGAGACAATCTCACGATAAGCCTAACGGTGTCTTTTTGTTCTCTTAGTGCGCAGGTCTCAAGCATTAAGATCTAATTGATACGGGAACAGGAATCCAAACAAGGAACGCCCAACTTTTGTATCAACAAGTGGCGCCATCCGTGGGACTCGAACCCACGACCACGTGAATTCTAAACTCAATTGACGAATTTTGATTTCTAATGCGATCAATTTATCACCTTCTGTTTAGCACAAAATTGGTAAATAACCTGGCTTTGACACACAAAAACTCATTGTTGAGATCCCACATTGGCTGAGAGAGAGAAGTAAAAAGGAGGGGATGCTGTATAAAAAAGGAAAGAAGAAACATGGTTTGATACTTACCAGGATAGGGTCAATGGGTGATAAAAAAGGCCCATGGCCTAGGTTAGTGACCTCCATTGCACTTAGGAGGGGTACTACCCGAAGATTGACCAATGTGGTCGAGTCTAAATCGTAATTTGTTGCTGAGAGGGCTGCGTTCGCGCGGCCCCTGACTAGTTTTCCTAGTCTAATTTTTCCGTTGTTGACTTTTGCTTTGAGTTTGTTTGAGGCAGTTTATGATCTTGAAGGATAACTGTTTCTACTTGGTTAAACATAAATGTACCTTATTTTTTATATAGAAGTTTTTCTTTTCGAATGGCGATATTACGATATATATAAAAAAAATGAAACAAAGCCTAGCAAGGAGCAAATCCATTCTAGCCAATTAAGGGGAGCTTTCTTGAGCCTATTGGAAATCCACAAATAAGAGTAGTGCTTGATGTTGTTTAGGATGAGATCTTTGTTGGTCTTTTGGAGACGAAAGTAGACTCTTTTCGAAAACACAATAGAGTCGGGTGGATTGAATAACCGCATCAAACATTTTACAATGTAATGTGGAAATGTTTGTACGGCTTGCAAGGGTGAACACATCAATTAGATTGACTATATGTACGTTGTCAATGCTCTAATTGGTCCCTATATGGATCTAGCCTCACTAGTATTTCATTACTTTGATGAGAACACTTGGAATTCTTATGATGTGCAGATTGTTAAGGGCCAACTCTGAGTTACGGGTTTTTCTCCATCGACTATACACAACCACTATGGGTCTTTGGCCGTATAAAATATTTTCGACACATTTGTCTCCATTTGTTGACAATGAAGCAGAAGGGTATGCAGTAAAAGGCTTCAAGCATCTACAACATAAGAAAATTTTCCAATGGCCGATTGTTGGCGTATATGGCCGAACGGCCCAAACCGAACGGACCCTTCAGGTCGTTCGGACAAGTAACATCCCAGACTAGGTCAAACCTGGGGTATACATGTCCGAACAGTTTAACCCGAACGAACTTCTAATGTCGGACGAACCTCACAGGTCGTTCGGACCAACGGTTATATCCAGAGCAAGAAGTCAACCCAAACATTAGTAGCATATGACAGAGTTGCAGGAACCGTGACAGACCAGAGGAAAGACCCAAACAGGGCAAGGTTCCAGTTGCCGCTCAAAAAGGTCACCATCACACTTGGACATATCTGATGGGGACAAAAATGGGTCTCCTATATAAAGGAGCAATTTCCACAGTAAGGGTAACTCACTTTTACACACATTACTTATTTGATTACCTTATCACTCATTCCATCTATCGGTACTTACTCTCACGCCGGAGTTTGGTCCTGGGTCACGCCCGGGGCGAGACTAACGCGTTCATTTTCTTTACAGATATCCAAAGGGCTTGACAATATCAAGACCGGAGGATACTTCGAAGAACAGCTCAACCCGCAGAAAAATACTTAAACATTGGCGCCATCCGTGGGACCTACATTCAATCTACCGAGGCTATAGAATGCCAGGTTCCGAACATCTGGAGTCCTCCGGAGGAGGGGGTGCCGAACCCCCTCCAGTAACTCGAGAGCATATCGAAGGGTATATTTCTGCTCTCAAGTCCATGGTCAAAGAACACAACAAACGGATCGTCGTACAGCCGATACGATTGGACTTCCATGAAGAGGATAGCCTGGAAAAGACTGAAGTGGCCAAGGAAAGGAAAGGGATTGTTATGGGAGACAAAGTGCCGGATGCAGATCTGGGAAAGCCCTTCAAGGAAGTCCGGAAGTCACCTTTTACTCGGTGGCTGATCAAATTTTCAGCACCGGAACATAGGATGCCTTCCGACATCAAGTTGTACGATGGGTCGACCGACCCTCAAGATCACCTTAATAGGTTCACCAGAGCAGCGGGCCAGGGGGAATGACCCATGCCTGTATGGTGTAGGATGTTCCAACAAACCTTGGATGGGAGAGCCCGAGGATGGTTCGATCGGCTTCCTCCGGGTAGTATAGACGAATGGGCAGACCTCAGGGCTCAGTTTGAGACCCGTTTCTCCTTACACAAAGCATGCAATAAGGACCCCACTGAGATAACGAAAATTGTAAGGAAAGCCAACGAAACGTTGCCGGAGTTTAAAGAAAAGTGGACCACCGAAGCGGGATTCATACAAGGGGCTCCCGAGATCATGAGAATCTCTTCGTTTATGAACGGTTGTAAATGTCTGGAATTGGCCAAGCGGTTTTCCGACAAGGTTCCTCGAACGGTCGACGAGATGATGATCCGGGTGGATGATTATGTGCGAGCGGAAGAGGCATTCATCAACACTGAGCTGCCCCAATGGGAGAGTCAGGATCGATACAGGAAGCCATCCACCGGATCCTTCCGGAAAGATGATAGAGAGCACAGGAGATACGGAAATGAGAATAGAAACGAGGGGCGGTCCGGTTATCCGAATAGAGATCGGCATGACCAGTACAAGCACAGAGACCGGCCGACACCATACTTACCGGCGCGAAACGACTATCAGGGTCGTAACGCTCCTCGTTTAACGCTGGACTTACTCACAAAACCGCCGAAGGAAATTCTAGCCACCGAGCATCAGTTGCGGTTACCTCCTCCAAAACCGATGCGAGATCCCCCAAAGAAAGAGAACCAAGATAGATACTGTGACTATCACGGGGAAAAAGGACATTTTACGAACGATTGTTACCAATTGAAGAGGCAGTTGGAATTAGCTCTAGAATCCGGAAAGTTGAATCACCTGATAAAGGACGTGCGTCAAAGGGGGAGGGGTGCGCCAAAGAAGGACCTTCCAGCCAAAGATAAGGTAATCAACATGATCACCACAAAGCAAAAACAGAAGAAGCGCAAATCTTTGGAACATGAAGAAGGGTGGATGAATGTCCCTATCACTTTCCCTCCCATACCCACCGGAGACGTGTCGGACGAGCCTCTTATTATAGAAGCTACGATGGAAGAATATATGGTAAGAAGGGTGTTCGTGGACGAAGGAGCATCTGTAGAAGTCATGTTTGAACATTGCTTCGACAATCTAAGCCCAGAGATAAAGTCCCGGCTGAAACAAACCCAAACGGATCTACTAGGATTCGCGGGACAAGTAACCAAACCGTTAGGGAAAATAGAGCTAGACGTATCATTCGGAGAATGAGGACTGTATAAGAGGATGTTCATGAAGTTTACCGTCATACGGGCCCCATCCCCGTACAACGTCATACTCGGAAGAATCGGATTGAAGATGCTAAAGGCGATCCCTTCAACCATACATGCTATGATGAAGTTTCCAACTCCCAGAGGGATAGTCACTTTAAAGGCCTGGCAGATGGTCATCTCGGAATGTCGGAGACTAGAAGAATCCCAAAGAGCCCACGAGGAACCAGATAATGGAACAGCAGAAGAAATGGCCGATGCAGGAACCCCCGAGGAAGTTATGGTGAACCCGGCTCACCCGGAACAACTGGTGACCATCGGGGGTAGCTTATCACCTGAGTGCAAGAGAAAACTTAAATCACTTATCAAGAAGAACATGGACGTCTTCGCCTGGACTCCGGCGGACATGACTGGAGTCCCTCAGCGCATAATCGAGCATACATTGAATGCCAACCCCTCAATAGAGCCGGTATGCCAAAAACGCAGAGTGTTAGCTCTAGACCTAAGCCTGGCTGTGACTAAGGAAGTGGAGGAATGGGTGAAGGCCGACATCGTCCGACCGGTCAAATATCCCACATGGATATCCAATCCGGTCCTTGTCAAAAATGCGACGGAAGCTGGCGCATGTGCATTGACTTTAAGAACATCAACTCAGCCTGTCCAAAAGATTATTACCCTTTGCCGGAGATTGACCTGAAGATAGAATGAGTTATGGGGTTCAAATACAAATGCTTCCTAGATGCGTACAAGGGTTACCACCAAGTCCAAATGTCGAAGGAAGATGAAGAAAAGACAGCCTTTTACACGGACCAAGGGACGTATTTCTACACAAAGATGCCCTTCGGACTAAAGAATGCAGGAGCAACATACCAGCGCATGGTAGATGAGGCTTTTCAATCTCAGATCGGGCGAAACCTGGAAGCATATGTGGATGACATGGTCATCAAAAGCAAAGAGGAAAATGAAATGCTAGGAGACATTGCCGAAACGTTCGATAATTTGAGAAGGATCAATATGAAGTTAAACCCCAAGAAATGTTCGTTCGGTATGGAGGAAGGGAAGTTTTTGGGGTATTGATGCGTGGTTTTGCGACCTTACAACAGGTTTTACCTCTCGAGGGATCTCAAGAGGCTTGCAATCCCCACCAGGAAGTGTACCTGACTGTTGTAGTATAGTGAAGTGGCAAGTACCGTGGGATTGATCGTTCTTTAGGGGAATAGTGTCGTTAGGATTGAAAAACTACTCTAATAGGTCTAAGGGTGAGGGAAGATTCTTTTTGTATTTTTATATTTTATGAAAAGCAAGTAAAATCTCGGGTTTGAAGGAGTGGGCGGAATTAGTTGCTAGTCAACTAACCCAAATAACTACAAATGCAAATAAAATAAAATAACTAAAAAGAAAAAGGTTGTGGAACTTATATGGAGAGAAATGTGTTTACTTAGATTTCCTTACTCCCTAACTATCTTTTACCGGTTGATTAGTGTGTATTAATTGCGTGGATGACGGGTGTATTCCTTAATACCAATCGTGGGGTGGCGTACGTACTTCCCCAATTCTATAAGCTCCTACTTCATTCCTATGTCGAGCCGGCTAAGAAGCTCCTAACATGGGATCACTAGAATTCGCTCATGCATTAAATACAACCATAAAAACCTTAGTACGCATTGGTTCATGTTTCTTAAGACGTTCAAGCAAGTTACCGTATAGGAGGTTAGCCAGTTTTCTTAAACCTAACATCGATAAACAATCATCCAATACAATTAATAACACACCAACAACCAATAATCAATAGTTAGGTTTCATTAGATCTAAGCAAACACAAGATAAATCTAGCCTAGCATGTTAAATAAAAGACAAGAACAAGATAGAATCAAACAACACATAGACATATTGAATGATTAATTGATAACTTATCTTCAATTGAACATGGGAGATCAAAGGGTATAAAAACCCTTGAAAGTAGCAGAAAATCATCTTTAGGGTTTCTCCTCACAAAGTTGCACACTAATGACGAAAAATTATGGGAATATATATAGGAAAACAGATCTGACGGCGTCACGTTATAGGCTATGACGCCGTCACCTCGCCGTGTTTAGGGTTTCTTGATAGCCTTCTTGACGTCGTCCCTCTTTAATCCTCCAAAATGCTCTCTGGCGCGTCAGGGGTCGACGGCGTCACATTGGAGCTTGACGCCGTCACATGTACATTTTCAGCCGATTTTGAGACTTTGTCGTTTTCTTCACTTTTATGCTCCAAAAACGTCCAAAATGCTTCCTTTTCCAGATTTCTTCTTCAAAGTACCTAAAATGACAAAAGGAACGATTTAGGGCAATATTTGATCAAATAAATACGATTTAGGGCTTAAATGACCCCCTAAAAGCGGTACACTTTTCGCTTCATCAAATACCCTTACACTTGAGATTTGCTTGTCCTCAAGCAAATGCGCTTTTATTCTAATCAAAATACAAGTTAGGGGTCTTTTAACGCTAATATAAAAGTAATTACAACAAATAGTCGTTCCACTTTAATCATAATAAGCACGGAGATTATAAACTAGCACCTCACAAGTAGTGTTTAGATACTCACATCTCTCAAGTGTCATAAAAGTATATCTCATAAATGAAAATGAATAATATCTCTCACTACCTGTCATAGCAAATAGATTACCATAGGCTTGGGAAAGGATCAAAAACCTCCTCCACTAGGCGTAAGCACCTAAGATAAACTATCAAAGAGGGCTTTTAAACGGGTTATAACGTTAGGTGTAGGGATATGATAAACACGGTTTTGTTGGATAAAGGATATTTTACTGGTGGCGAGTTAAAGATCTTGATCAATTACATGTACTATACAATGTTGCTAAGCCAAGACTAGACTCGACTTAAGCTAATAACAAACTAACAAAAACATAAAATAAACATAAAAGGAAACGGGATGGTAGTCCGTACGTTTTTTTTTTTTTTTTTTTTTTTGCATACACTCTTGCCCTACCATCCAAAATAATACATCGTAGGGGCCTCGGTTCTCCCCTTACACTTGAACTTTTACATAACTTTACAAATAACTATTCTAATGACTCGAATTAAGATAATCGAAACACTTGGAGTACTTTTAAAATATTTAGCACATATGGGGGTAATAATGTTGTTCTTCCCCATTACTCCATTACACTAGTACTTTACCCATGAGTCCCAATCGTCCCAAAACAATATGTACAAGGATATGACTCGACTTAGCAACCATGTAATCAATTAGATAATTAACTTGGGGTTTAAACAAATGTTGTCACAATAATGCACTAAAAATGAGTGCATACAAGGTAGGCTAAGGCGATTTGGGTGTACATTTAAGTGGGGTGTAAACAAATTCTTACTTTAAGTAAAATGCTTAAAGTTAGAAACGAAAAGATAGGCTCTGAGGGGTGTACTAGGGGTATCGTGTACTAAAAATGAGTACAACGCAAAGGGTGTAGGAGAATTACTTGACCAATGTAGCCAACATAATTATAATAAAAACACAGGTGTAAAACAATGGGTTAATCCTAATGCCTCTTATCATGTAGTAAATCTAACTACACGAATGTAGTCTCACTTGTGGCCTCGGAATGGTCCTAACGCAAGTTCTAGAATCTAAGTGCTACCGGTACACACATCATAGCATAAATGCTTTTCCTACCAATTCTAGGGGCGAACCTCACATATTTGGGGGTGGAAAAATTTTTTAGTGGTACGGTTTTGTGCTAGTCATATAACTCCTATCCATGAGACGCTTATTAAGACCAAAGTTTCACTCCTATATGTTGTAAAAAAATTTAAATTTGGCACTAAAATTGCCTTAACAGGTATTTCTCTCAGTTTTATTACACATCTACCATTAAACAAACGAAAAATCAAGCGTAATTGCATTCTCTAAGGTATCGTACTTTACCCCCCCTTACACTTAAGATGAACATTGTCCCCAATGTTCAAATAACAAGATGTAAAAGTAAATAAGGTAAAAGAATGAAATCAAATACTCCCCTGATTCGTTCGATGTGGATAATCCGGTAACATGGTTAAATCATCCTCCAAGAAAATGAACGTTGAAAGCTTCCCTTCCGAAATATAAATCATCTTCTTGTCCAATATAACCTGCTAAACCTGAGAAAACAAACACGAAAACCTGCATAACATCGGCGGGATAAATCTGTATAAGGATATAATGCTTGTGGAATGATTATTTTGCAGATTCCTGGAGTTTATAAGTTAGAGATTTAATAAAGCATTTTATAATTCCGGAAGAAAAACAAAACTTTCAAAAATTTTCAGAAAAATAAAACCTGACGTCGTCAGCAGTGATCTGACAGATTTTTGATGTTAAGTTTCCGGAAAATTTCTGGAAAAACTCAATCCTTATTTCCTGGAAATCCTGCAAAATATCATTATGACTCGATACAAGCATTTGACTCGAACAATTACTAATATGTATGTTAATTTAATATTGTTATGATTCATGTTCATTTGTTCTAATAAACCGATTTGGATTTCCCTTACACTTATCTTTTTCAAAATACCTTTATATGTAGTTAAGACGAAGTTAAAAACAAAATAAAGCATTTTCACAATTTAGTTTCGAGCATGAATCAATAATAATAAAAATTAAACATACATACGGAAGCAAATAAAATCAAACAAACAAATAAATAAACACACAAAGCAAATAAAGCTTGGGTTGCCTCCCAAGAAGCGCTTGTTTTTGTTCGAGTCACGAGCCTGACTCTACCCTTATTTAACGAAAATAGGGGAGGTTTTCCCTACACTTAGAATTAAGTGCGGGTGAAAGTAGCGATACACACCATCTCGGTGGAAGTATGCCTCGTGAGTAAAGAGTGGTGGATGAATTGTATACTTAAAGGGGTGTGCTCCTTTCATCATAACCTTGCCTAGTTTACATTGGTCAGTGGGTGAATTAAAGTTTTCTCCTAAAAAGGGATCATCTTCTATCAACTTCGAGAGATTCCTAGTTGGGAATCCATCTTGACCTAATAAACCCGGTTTAAACCCATAATGTTTCTTATGATCAATCATGAATGGGTGATGTAAGTATGTAAGGTCATGATTCACTCCAATACTAGCTTCCTCTCTACAAGGCTTAGAGTCTACTACCTTTAACGTAAAACTACCCGGACTATATGGTTTGATGGGTGGATCGGGACCTATTTCAATTCCTAAGTTCACATCTAAGGATGGAAGATTAGGTAACGGTTTTGGTTTAGGCTCCGGTTCATCAAAACTAGGAACTTCCATAGAACTAAAAGAAATGTTATGACTACAAGTATTAAAACCTACATCCTCTAGTTGTGTTTGGTCCAAGGGTTCTACCTCTATTGGGGTTCCTATAGTCTCTTCTACATCTTCCGGGTAAGTCAAGGGCGGTGTGTATGCCTCAGACAATGGTGGGACTTGTGGGGTACTTGGTGGGCTTGGGTTCTCTACTATATCCTCCATCACATTAAGATCACCAATGTGTTCATCTTGTATTATGGTAGGGCCTAACCATGACATGCAGCTAGGCGGCTCAACTCTACCCTCATGTGTGTCGTATGTTTTGGTGAAATCTATCCCACTCATGCAACTAACCATCTCAGAATCTTGGTTTGATTCTAAGTCCATGTTCTTAGAAATTAGGTCTCTTTGCTCATACGAATCCACCAATTTGTTCCACTTATGGGTCATGGTTAGGAAGCTTTCCTCAAAATTCATCCAAAGGGTCTGACTAAAAGGAATTGATCCAGATAATGCTCGTCTAATAGAAATCTCACATGCATAGAATTCATTAAACCCATCTAACCTTACCCCTAACTCCTTTTGGAAATCACAAAGATCACACAAAAATTCATAGGAATGATAGGAAACAAATCTATTGGTGAAATATAATTGTTCCTCTATTGTCAATGATCTAAATGGAATTTCATCCGTCATAGTGACAAATGAAAATGGTTTTACAAACAAAGGGCACAAAGAAAAAGATAGACTACAAGAAATCCTAGAAAAATAAAATAAAAAAATCTCACTAGAAAGGAATCTAGTGAGTAGACCTAATAAAATAAAAATTCAACCTAAACAATAACTATTCCCCGGCAGCGGCGCCAAAAACTTGATGCGTGGTTTTGCGACCTTACAACAGGTTTTACCTCTCGAGGGATCTCAAGAGGCTTGCAATCCCCACCAGGCAGTGTACCTGACCGTTGTAGTATAGTGAAGTGGCAAGTACCGGGGGATTGATCGTTCTCTAGGGGAATAGTGTCGTTAGGATTGAAAAACTACTCTAATAGGTCTAAGGGTGAGGGAAGATTCTTTTTGTATTTTTATATTTTATGAAAAGCAAGTAAAATCTCGGGTTTGAAGGAGTGGGCGGAATTAGTTGCTAGTCAACTAACCCAAATAACTACAAATGCAAATAAAATAAAATAACTAAAAAGAAAAAGGTTGTGGAACTTATATGGAGAGAAATGTGTTTACTTAGATTTCCTTACTCCCTAACTATCTTTTACCGGTTTGATTAGTGTGTATTAATTGCGTGGATGACGGGTGTATTCCTTAATACCAATCGTGGGGTGGCGTACGTACTTCCCCAACTCTATAAGCTCCTACTTCACTCCTATGTCGAGCCAGCTAAGAAGCTCCTAACATGGGATCACTAGAATTCGCTCATGCATTAAATACAACCATAAAAACCTTAGTACGCATTGGTTCATGTTTCTTAAGACGTTCAAGCAAGTTACCGTATAGGAGGTTAGCCAGTTTTCTTAAGCCTAACATCGATAAACAATCATCCAATACAATTAATAACACACCAACAACCAATAATCAATAGTTAGGTTTCATTAGATCTAAGCAAACACAAGATAAATCTAGCCTAGCATGTTAAATACAAGACAAGAACAAGATAGAATCAAACAACACATAGACATATTGAATGATTAATTGATAACTTATCTTCAATTGAACATGGGAGATCCAAGGGTATAAAAACCCTTGAAAGTAGCAGAAAATCGTCTTTAGGGTTTCTCCTCACAAAGTTGCACACTAATGACTAAAAATTATGGGAATATATATAGGAAAACAGATCTGACGGCGTCACGTTATAGGCTATGACGCCGTCACCTCGCCGTGTTTAGGGTTTCTTGATAGCCTTCTTGACGCCGTCCCTCTTTAATCCTCCAAAATGCTCTCTAGCGCGTCAGGGGTCGACGGCGTCACATTGGAGCTTGACGCCGTCACATGTACATTTTCAGCCGATTTTGAGACTTTGTCGTTTTCTTCACTTTTATGCTCTAAAAAGGTCCAAAATGCTTCCTTTTCCAGATTTCTTCTTCAAAGTACCTAAAATGACAAAAGGAACGATTTAGGGCAATATTTGATCAAATAAATACGATTTAGGGCTTAAATGACCCCCTAAAAGCGGTACACTTTTCGCTTCATTAGGTATATGGTAACCTCCGAGGGAATTAGGGCCAATCCAAAAAAGACGAAAGCTTTGACGGATATGCAATCTCCTCGGACTTTGAAAGAAATGCAATCCCTCAGCGGCAAGTTGGCAGCCTTGAACCGATTTTTGGCTCGGTCATCCGAGAGATCGTTACCGTTCTTTGAAACTTTGAAAAACATAACAAGGAAAACAAAGACCAATACCGATGGACGGAAGACGCGGAGAACGCTTTCCAAGAGATGAAGAAGCTGATAGGGGACCTGCCCTCCTTGACGACCCCCGTAGCTAAAGAAACGTTATACGTATATCTGGCCGCTTCTCAGGAGGCCGTGAGTGTTGTCCTGCTAACGGAAAGAAAAGGCAAACAGCATCCTGTGCATTACGTAAGTCGGACGCTCAATGAGGCTGAAAGGAACTATGAACCGATGGAAAAGCTAGCACTATCGTTGTTACACATGTCAAGAAGACTACGAAGATACTTTGAAGCTCATCCGATCAAAGTCATCACGGATCAACCGATTAAGCAGATACTTAACAAAGCAGAAGCATCAGGTAAACTGGCTAAGTATTCCGTCGAGCTAGGCGCGTATAATATTACATATGAACCCCGGAATGCCATAAAGGGTCAAGTGTTGGCAGATTTCCTCTCGGAAACCCCCATAGGAGACAATTCAAATAGATACTTCAGTCAGCCAAACGCAAAAGTAGAAAAAGATAAAGTGGGTAAGTGGTTATTATTCACCGACGGGGCATCTAACAACAAAGGTTCTGGAGCAGGGCTCGTACTAGTAAGTCCGGACGGCTTGGAATACACCTACGCCCTTTGGTTGGACTTCGACAGTACCAATAATGAAGCGGAATACGAAGCCCTCCTAGATGCAGGTACAATGCATCGAAGTACGAGTGGACTCTAAGCTGGTGTCAAATTAAATAAATGGGGACTACGTGGCGAGCAACGAAAGCATGATCCGATACTTGGCTAAGGCAAAGGAATGCGCTACAAAGTTCCAGCATTTCTCCATTCATAACATCCCTAGAAGTCAAAACCAGAAGGCTGATGTACTGAGTAAATTGGCAACGGTAGCATTTGACCACTTGACGAAGGAAGTATTAGTAGAAGTACTAAGAGAAAGGACTACTGAAGGAAAGGAAATCAGTGAGGTAGTTGCGGAAGAGGGGGAGAACTGGATGACGCCCATCGTCCGATGTCTGGAAGAAGGGATATGGCCGGAAGACCAAAATGAAGCTCGTGCTTTGAGAATGAAGATAAGCCAATATGTGATGGAAGAAGGAATACTTTACAAGAAGGCCTACCTGGTTCCTATGCTGCGATGTGTCGGACCTCTCCAAGCAAACTATGTAATCCGGGAAATACACATGGGGGCATGTGGCATGCATTCCGGACCAAGGTCAGTAGTGGCCAAGGCCATGCGACAGGGATACTATTGGCCTACCATGCACCGAGATGCCCGCAACGAAATTCAAAAATGTGACTCGTGCCAAATACATGCTCCAGTTCCGAAGCTCCCAAAGACAACACTCACACCAATCATGGCCCCTTGGCCGTTCTACCAATGGGGTATACATGTCCGAACAGTTTATGGCCGAACGGCCCAAACCGAACGAACCCTTCAGGTCGTTCCGACAAGTAACATCCCAGACTAGGTCAAACCTGGGGTATACATGTCCGAACAGTTTAACCCGAACGAACTTCTAATGCCGGACGGACCTCACAGGTCGTTCGGACCAACGGTTATATCCAGAGCAAGAAGTCAACCCAAACATTAGTAGCATATGACAGAGCTGCAGGAACCGTGACAGACCAGAGGAAAGACCCAAACAGGGCAAGGTTCCAGTTGCCGCTCAAAAAGGTCACCATCACACTTGGACATATCTGATGGGGACAAAAATGGGTCTCCTATATAAAGGAGCAATTTTCACAGTAAGGGTAACTCACTTTTACACACAGTACTTATTTGATTACCTTATCACTCATTCCATCTATCGGTACTTACTCTCACGCCGGAGTTTGGTCCTGGGGTCACGCCCGGGGCGAGACTAACGCGTTCATTGTCTTTACAGATATCCGAAGGGCTTGACAATATCAAGACCGGAGGATACTTCGAAGAACAGCTCAACCCGCAGAAAAATACTTAAACATGCTGAAGGGTATGCAGTAAAAGGCTTCAAGCATCTGCAACATAAGAAAATTTTCCAATGGCCGATGCAGAACAAGATGACGGCTGTACGTATCTACAACATGCTGAAGGCATCATTGACCGGACAAAGCTAAAGAAACTGCTGAAATAAAACAAAAGGTTATTAGTTTACACGAATCAATGTTACTGTATTGCAAACCTGTACCATGAAATTAGAGGGAAGCAGAACAACTCATTTGTTAGTACTGGTGAGAGTTAGAAGATGGATATTAACTCCAAAGCGGTTTTTATATTCTATGCCTTGGAGTAATTTAGTTCTTTCAGAACTACTGTAATACCTTATCAGAACTATAGCGATTGTCTTAACCTTATCATCCCAACCTTTTCTGGATCGAATGGTTTGTGCAAGATACCGTCCTGGGAGGTGCTATGTTCCTTTCTAAAACCACCACTTCCTATACCGTCCTGGGAAGTGCTATGTTCCTGCACTTCATGGTCACGTGGTCGTCGTATATATTTCGGATGATGTATGTTTGCACTTTACATTACTAGACGTATGTCAACCATGATCATGTTGCTAAAGCAAATGGCGGGCTTAAATCGAAAGAAATATGTTTATTCTTATAGATCTTCTGCTTAATTAAAATGGTTCTATTGATTAGTAAATAATCAGTTAGTTGGTTGGACTTGATATAAACATAACTAAATTGATAGTTTGGTAGCATGTTATGTTTGTTGTGAACTTGTGACACTTGTATGACATCTTATATTATCTTTTGTACTACTCACAAGAGAAAATTACTACGTTAGACCTGTACACACATGATTCTCTCAATTTGACCGAACTTTAGCAAGATATCGAAAATACCCATACATTTTGCGTTCATCTTTACGCAAGATACGCGAGATGTCGTGTTTTAATCTTTGCCGTCGAAAAAAAAAAAAAAAAACACAAAACTAAACATCCCGCGCATTATAATACGCAGGATGTTCAAAATACGCAAGATGCAAAATTAATTCATATAATAACATCCCGCGCAAGATCATGCGCAAGATGTGTGAATTACGCAAGATGTTTTTACTTGAAATACATATTTCGTACGAAGATACAAGTATTATATTTTAGTTGAGGGGGTTGGTTGTAAACGGTAAGTGAATATTATGAGAGTTTAAATGCCAAGTGAATGAGAAGTTAGTGAATATGTAAGGTTAAATATGGAGCTGAGGATGGGCAGTGTATAGTAAGCATAACAATTATTTAGTCCAAATGCACCTTTAAACATGAAATATTTATAATCAACAACGGATATACCCGACGAAATATGTATTTCAAGTAAAAACATCTTGCGTAATTCACACATCTTGCGCATGATCTTGCGCGGGATGTTATTATATGAATTAATTTTGCATCTTGCGTATTTTGAACATCCTGCGTATTATAATGCGCGGGATGTTTAGTTTTGTGTTTTTTTTTTTTTTTTTCGACGGCAAAGATTAAAACACGACATCTTGCGTATCTTGCGTAAAGATGAACGCAAGATGTATGGGTATTTTCGATAGTTTGATAAAGTTTGGACAAATTGAGACAATCATGTGTGTACAGGTCTAACGTGGTAATTTTCTGACATCTTATATTATCTTTTGTACTACTCACAAGTGAAATTATAACAATTACTTTCTAACTTTTATCATTGTAAAATATTTGTACACTAATACACTTGATGTTGTTGAGTGTTGAGTGTTGAGTGGTCCATTTCTACATACCACTATACCAGGTAGGCCAAGAGTCTAAATTAACTTTTCTGCCGAAGACAAATCAAATAAAAAGTAAAGAAACCAAGATTCGGCTGTCCGCGTGCGTGCTCAAAAGTGACCATTGAGTAGCTTTGAAACTCACATAGCTAGTTTCTTGAGAGGATCAAGAACCAACTACCGCCAAAAGGAAAAAAAACAAAGAAACAAAGAAAGAAAAAAAAAAGAAAACCAATAATGCATGACTATAGTCACCATGTGTTTGAGCCGTGTTGCCGTGGACTATGCATGGATCCGATAGTATGCATGGATCCCATAGTATGCATGGATCCATCGGCTGTCTGCATGCAAAACACAGCCGAAGAAGTATGCATGGATCCGATAGTAGTCAGGGTTTATGCCAAGAAGAAAACCGACTACTCGCTGTCCATTTTTAATGGTATGGTGATTCTTGCACCACTCAACCCAGCTGACCCTCTTCAGGTAACATTTTTTTTTTTAACTTGTACGTACTTTTTTTTTTTTTTTTTTACTACGGGGATTTTTTGACTTTTCTATTTGACTTGGAAATAGCACTGGGTCAAAGATGATAAATTTGGCAAAAACATCAAGGACGAGGAGGGTTATACCTCTTTTGCATTGGTAAACAAAGAAACTGGTCAAGCTCTGAAACACTCCATCGGAGTTACTTATCCGGTATATATACATGTTACTAGCTAGTTACTGTATTTTACTGAACAATGATGGTGATTTTTACTTGTTTTACTATACTAGAAAATAAATTTCTTCAAATTATTGTTCGAAAGTCTGGGCTTTAGATGTTCTGAGTTTAATGGTTATTAGTAATTGTAAAGTGAATGTTCTTATATGTTGATTAGTTACAGTTTGCGAATCTAAGTAATGTAAATGTGTGTATTTGATTCACTTTTAGGTTCAGTTGGTGGATTACAACCCCGGAAAACCGGACAAGACTGTTCTCTGGACGCAGGGGAAGAACTTAGGCGATGGATATAGAGCAATTCGGGCAGTTGACAATATTCATCTTAATCTAGATGCATATGAGGGAATCCCAAAACTTGGTGGGGTGCACGATGGCACCCACATTGTTCTATGGGACTGGCATGGAAATGATAAGCAGAAATGGACCATCATCACTTATTGTAAGTTTCTCAGCACAAAACTTATTTGGAATTTCATTTTTACATGCACTATACTCTTTACCACATCTTATATGTGTTATATATAGTTTGTTGATTTGTTATGTGTCTAAAGTACTAGTATTCAGTAAACACGATACAAAAAGTAGAATTATGTATCGGTCTTAAACTCATTTTTGTACCATTTGTCCATTTCTCCATTTGCTAAGTATTACTTACATATCAATATTCATGAACATTGGCAAGTTGTTCAACTATTTAAATACCACATTTGAGCTTTGATTGCTATCATTACCACTTAATTTGGGTGTGATTGATTACAAATCATAACATAATCTTGTTAATCTAAATAGAGTGAAATTCTCAATGATGACGGTACACTTCTATTTGGTATCAGAAAAATACAATTCTTTTTAGTAAATTTCAAATCCAAATGATCTAAATGTTATCTTTATAATATAGGGATCATCCTCATGATGAATTCGTTGTATTTCCCATTACATCATTTTATTTAGTTATATGTCCTAATGTAAACATTTTGGCTCTCCCTTGATTTGTTTATGCAGGATATTGTGGTGCTGCAGATGGATTTTAGAAACCATGCATATCATTATATTATTATGAATGGGAGGTGCTATGAACATCATCATGTTGGTTTCATATGTATTTTTGGATGATGATTTGTACTCATAACTGGATTTTTTAACCATTGAATGCTTGGTTGTGGTATGGTTTCTAAAAAATATCTCGTATTTTTTTTTGAACGGCAAGATGAATTAAAAAACTAGCAAGATGCTAGAAACGATTACAAAGGAAAATTAATCCATTCATTCCAACTACTATGGTTACTACCTCTAAATTTACACCATGAAAAAAAATACAAACGAATATTATCAAAAACGTCACTTTGCCTCATAACTTGAGAACGAAAAGTCACGCAATTACGATAGCGCCAAATCATCCACAAGGTAGCCGAAATAATACCATACATTCAATCCTTACGAGACTTTGAAGTATGCCAATTATCAAGCCAAGCGATCCACTCAGAATTCGAACCAAATCTCGGCATCGCAACATCACACCAAATACGAATTTTGGTCCATATATTTACGGCCACGTTACACGAAAAAAAGAGATGATCATTGGAGTTAATTTCCAAACCACGGGCCGACAGATTCACCCTATGAGGTAATCTATCCAAAAGAAGACGCAACATAAAAACGTTTACCTTTCTCGGCAAAGAAGTAGACCATCTTGTAGATGTAGGCAACGTAGGAAGCAATTGAGCATCAATATACCTCCTTGTGACACCCACCGAAAACAACCTACTTATATCTAAACTCCAAATGCAAGTATCCGAACCTGAACCGAGATCTACCAAGCCGATTTCTTCCAATAACAATGCTAACGATTCTGTATGACAGGCTCCAAGCCACTGTCTGCACCAGTCCCATGACCATACTCCATTTGAAAGTCTATCTCGAATTACACATTCTTCATTACGATCTATTCTGAATAATCTATTGAAACGAACCTGAAGCGGGCCATTACCTAGCCAATTATCTTTCCAAAATCGTATCGTTGATCCACAACCCACTTTAAAACTAAGTGTTTCCTTTAGTATAATTCCGCTAGAGTGCAAATAATTAGCAGTCCCAACAATCTTGGCCCAAATTCCCGCGTTTTACACCCCACCTCATCCAACCCGGCATTATTTCCATGGATCGCTTTGATTAATCTAACCCACAAATGACCTGGGTTGTTGACCAACCTCCAACGCCACTTTGTAAGAAGAGCAAGGTTAAAAGCTTTTAAGCTACCCACTCCTAACCCGCCTTTATCCAACGAGGCCATGACAGTATCCCATTTCACCCAAGCAAGCTTTCTTCTATCAGCATCACCACCCCAAAAAAACTTGGCTCTAAGGCTTTATAACTGATTAATAATCCATACTGGTACTTTGAAAATAGACATGTAGTAAATACTGATGCTTCCCAAAATTGATTTAATTAATGTCAGACGACCGCCAATAGACAAAAGCGGTGCTTTCCATGACGATAATTTAGTCCGAAACCGATCAACAAATCGTTGCCAATGAGAAATGCGATTCATCTTTGAACCAACGGGCACCCCAAGATAAATAAAAGGAAGGTTAGCCGCTACACAATCTGTAACTCGTATCCGATTGTTTAGACCATTAATGTCCACCACATGCATGCAATGCCAGTTTTTGCGTCACCAACGTTTAAAGATTCATCATTTTAATTCCTATTTCATAATGGTTAAGTGGATTTTACCCATCTTTTTTACCTTTTTTTTCAGCAAGGGCATTTCGATTCCCATTGAATATTTGGTTCACGATTTTGAAATTCAAGGACTAAATGAATTGAAAGGGGGAGATACACATTTGTCTTTTTACACTTTACCACCCAATATTTTTCAAATTTTAGACACATGAACATGTGTATCAGTGTATCCGATTATTTTTCGACTGGCCAACGAAGTTTTACTCCCTATTGACTAGGAGTTTGTAAATTATATAAGAGGAGAGTTATTTTATATACCAAATTTATCTTATAAACCAAGAGACTCATTCCCTACTATCCATTTAAAATGAAATCAATGGTTGAGATTAAAAGTAATAATTTAAATATCTCTTAAACCGTTAATCGTTAAGCGAAAATAATTACACTATCGCGACGAGCATTTAAAATGAAATCAATGGTTGAGATTAAAAGCATTTTAACATTATTTCACCTATTTTTAATAATTTAAATATCTCTTAAACCGTTAATCGTTAAGCGAAAATAATTACACCATCGCGACGAGCATTTAATTATCTTTCTATAGACGTG
This sequence comes from Artemisia tridentata subsp. tridentata, assembly GCA_021014915.2. Taxonomy (NCBI): domain Eukaryota; kingdom Viridiplantae; phylum Streptophyta; class Magnoliopsida; order Asterales; family Asteraceae; genus Artemisia; species Artemisia tridentata. Next base: position 165,627,760 of record CP139503.1, read on the forward strand.
CAATTTGATATATTTTCGACACTTTTTTTTTCGTTTTTTTCACTTTTTTTTTTCCTCATTTTTTCGTCATTTTTTCATTATTGAAATTTGCATGAAAAATCACATGTGATATTAGTGTTAAATCGCATATGATATTGAATATCACATGTGATATTAGTGTTAAATCACATATGATATTTTCATGCAAATTTCAGTAACGAAAAAAACGAAAAAAAGGTGAAAAACACGAAAATATAATTTTGTCGAAAGTATATCAAAGTGCCTATCTATAGAAAGATAATGAAATGCTCGTCGGAACGGTATATTTTTTTTCGCTTAACGATTAACAGTTTGAAATATATTAATATTTGAAAAAAAAAGAATGAAAGTTGGTTTTTTAAATTGTTGGGATTAATCTCATCCATTAGATCAAATAAAGATGGAGGATGAAAATTAATCCCTTAATATTTAAAAAAAAAAAATTGTTACTCAAATAATCTTAATTCATTATTATAAGGGGGACAATTAGCTAAATTCATTAAGAGAGACAATAATTCGAAACTGGCAAAAGTTACTCATCTAAAAGATTCGCCATAAGATCACCGATTCCGATTTTTTTGAACCATTTAATTATAAACACGAACATTACATCATTTTTTTTTTCCAAAGTTAATTTAGTTTATTTTATTTTTAAACAAAGGAACATTCCATTTATACCTAAATCAGTAAAGTACTCTCTCCGTCTCATATTAATTATTTACATTTCTTTTCTAAGTTATCCAAAATTAATTGTCTACTTTCAAAAATAAATAGGAAATATAGATCAAGTTTATTATATTAACCTCACTTGATGTTATTATTACAAGCTATAAAAAAGTTTTAAATTAATTTGTTAAAAGTAAATTAAACTGTCTTTTGTTCAAAAAGAAAAAGAGAAAGATGTAAGGATGATGTTTTTTTAAACTGTGTGTTTTTTTGTCTGTGAACAATTATTTTAGAACGGAGAGAGCAGTATTCAAAAACTTAGCATTATAAATTATAACGATAGTGAAGATAACAAAGTTACTCCCCAATATACTAAAAATGAATATCAAACAAATATAGACGTCAAGTTGTCCGCCAAACTAAAAGAGGGTTTATAGATAGATAGGTTACCAAACTATTAACTTTTGTTCACCTAAGTTACCAATCTTTTTTTCTTTTTTTTGTGACATTGAGGGTTTGAACTATCGAAATTTGACTTTAAGGTTACTGAACTTTCAAAGTGTGTTCAATCAGGTTACTGAACAACTAAAATGACAAAAATACCCTCATTTTCATTTTTGTTAACTACATAAATGGTCCATGTGGATTGTCCGGTGTTACGGATTCAGTCCAGTTGTCATTTTTGTTACGTTTTCGTAAGTTTTCGTCCGTTTTTCCTCGTCTCGATCCGTTTTTATACGTTTTCGTCATTTTTATAGGTTATTGTCCATTTTTTTTAATGTTTTTATACATATCCTTACGATTTTATCCGTTTTCTTACGTGTTTATACGTTTTCGTCCGTGTTTATAAGTTTTCGTCTGGTCAAATACGTTTTTATCCGTTTTCATCTATTTTTTTACGTTTTTATACATATTCTTACGATACCCAATTTCTTACGTTTTTATACGTTTTTATCCGTAGTAGCATGTCACACCCCCAAAATCGGGTCCGGCGGAAGCATACATGTCGTTGGTGGTGTAACTCAATTGGTATCACAACACAAGTACAAAGAACAGTTTTCACCTCAATCGTTTAGAATAAAATTGTTTAACAAAAGTGTTGAATTTACATTGTTAAAAGTAGTGCGGAAATAGGCCCTTAAAACAGTTAAAACGGTCCCCAATGAATAACAGAGTCTTCTATGACCATGCCATGCCCTGCCAAAAACCTCAAGTAGCGTACTATTGCTTATACCTGAAAATACATGCTAAAGCGTCAACACAAGGTTGGTGAGTTCATAGAGTTTAATGTAAAATGTAAAGCGTTTGAATAAGGATTTCCCAGAAAAGGCATTGTAAATCCACCCAGTTCCAAGTCCCGCCCATACAAGACTTGCAACCTGTGTGTTTACAACCTACTACCAAATATGATCTGGTTCAAGTGAACGTCAATTGATTTATGGACCACAAATGTTAAATTGACAATATATTCCCAATATATAGAGAGTTATTGACAACTAAATTTCATGACACCGAAGCATTAAGATTCTAGTTTGGGCATACTTTTGACATCACAGTCAAGTGGGGAAACCACAGTCCGTTTGAAATATCAGTCAAGTGGGGAAACCACAATACGTTTGACATCACAGTCAAGTGAGGAAACCACAATACTACGTTTGACATATCAGTCAAGTGGGGAAACCACAATACGTTTGACATCACACTCAAGTGGGGAAACCACAGTACTACGTTTGACATGTCAGTCAAGTGGGAAAACCACCCGGACACCCAAAGTTTCTGGTAGATGTACACCTAGGACATTCAGGGTTCCTTAAATGATTATGCGTCCGTTTGACTTGACAGTTAGGTGGGGAACACCACTCGGACAGGGAGTTCAATCCTAATAGATTTATCCACAATATTTGTGCTTAACGGGTCATAACATAGGCAAAATGAAATAGCATAATGTACTAGTGTCCATAGGAACATAATCATGAATGAAAAATGGAAACACAAAATACTTTCGAGTAACAAACCAAGTATTTTAGCTAATCAAATATATTTGAAAGACAATTCACGTTTCAAGTAAAACAAGCATGAGTTTAATTAAAAACGAGCATGTATTCTCCCCCAAAACAGTTACAAAACAAGTAAAAGGAGGGGCTATGAAACTCACCGAAAACAAAGTGCACAATCAAGTGAGATACTGAAGAAACAACCGCGAGAATCCTACGAGTAACCTATATATATATATATATATATATATATATATATATATATATATATATATATATATATATATATATATATATATATATATATATATATATATATATATATACGTGTGACTTAGCTTCTAAAAATGATACATTTATCTCTATATGCCATGTAAGTTATAACCTCAATTATGCTTGGTACATAATGTTTAAATAATTTTGAAATGATTTACAAATATGAAATATATTCCTTACCCAATTTCAAGTTTTAACTCTATTTGTGTCTTTAAGTCCAAAATGAGTCATAAGGGTCCAAATTAAGTTCAAGAGTTCAATTCTTATTCAAAAGGTTCAAATTGTGACTAAAGGTCCAAATTATATTAGGTGGTTCAAATTAAAACTTAAGGGTCCAAATTCATATGTTATTAACCTTTTCATAACTTTTATCTCATAATCTGATGGGATTTTTATGACTAGCTCATGAACAAAAATTCATATTTCTCAAACCGTAAGTCAAAAAATCATGTTCTTTACATCCCTAGCTTCCTATATGTCCCTAATTTACTGTAAAAATGAGCTTACTCAAAAATATCTAGGTATAAACACTTTTTACAATTTTTCTTTACAAATCAGTCCCAAGGGTCAAAGTAACTCAGCTTTATGCCTCACCAAAACGGTCATATCTTGAAATCTACAGACCCTATGAAGGTAAAATCAATTGGAAATGATAGCCCTATTTCTCTAGAACAGGCTACATATTTTCTATTTAAAAAGTTATGCCATAAAACTTAAGTGTTGCCTCGAATGGGAACAGTATACCAGATCTGACTATTTTTACCAAAAAATCATATCTTAATCATCGGGTATCGTCACGGGAATCACCACCCGGGTAAATGACCACAAAACATAGATCTACAACTACATATTTTTCCCTTAGGCCCAAAGTCTACTTATTCATCCAGTTAATTCCATCTTTACCACTTATCAGAATACTGTTTTCATAACAAGTCCTTTTTAAGGTTTTCTAGTAATATAAAGTGTGTACCAAGTATAATCAAGCATAAACAACTTATGTAGCATATAAAACACATAAAATGGCATGAATATCAGTAGAGAAATGAAAGAAATGAATGAGTGTTGGTTTCCTTACAAAGGATGAAGAACAAGAATCAACAAGAAAACCAAGAAAATCAAGAACAAGCTAGCACTAGTGGACCTTCATCTTGGACAATCTTGGAATAGAAAAATTGACTAACAAGGGTGTCTTAGGTCTTGAGAAGCCACGACTTTGAAGAGAGGAAAACCAGAATTTTAGTGAATTTGCATGTGTTTTGAGTGTTTAGGTGAGATATTTGGAGTTAGTGGTCTTATGGAGTGTTTACCTCAACACTTGTCTTGAAATTGGACAAGTGTTGGGGTGATGTGATGACTAGGGGCGGCACAAACAAGGGGTAAGTGGGTAGATGCAGATTTTTATTAGTAGTTAGGTTATAGAGTGTATTGTGTAGTGTAGGTTGCTCCCGGTACTCAAACGTAGGGTTTTTAAGACACATAATGCAATACCGGGTAACGTAAAAATGTAAAACTTCTAAAAATATAAGAACTTGTTATCATGACCTATTTTATTATCTTAGATGAGTGGTGAGTTCATCGGAGGGTTAAAATATATTTAAAACCTAAAAACGAAGGTTTAGAACGCGTAAGACGTAAAAGGTACAAGGTTTACGTAAAAATGGTAAAAGTAAAAAGTGACTTTTAAAATAGGATTGTAAAGAACCAAAATTGTATAAAAAGTGTAGACTGGACATTGTCTAGTGTCGGTTGAATTAATTTTATTTTAAACACGAGTTGTTACCAAAATTTGACGATCGTGCAATGAAACAGAAAATGTGAAATGTAGAAATTTTTGAATAGTAGGATATTATAATGGAATATTAAACCACTAATAATATGAAAACGAATAGAAATTCCAAGCACGATTCATGAATAGATAAAAATGCAAATGATCGCTAAACCGGGTACTATTTATGCATTAGCTTGTAGGAATAAATGTCACAAGGATGATATTTTTATTAAAAATATCTCATTTAACTTAAAATGACCTAGCTTGATGATGATGCTGATGATATGTAGACTACTCTAGTCTATATGACGTGTCCTTAATGATATTTCATGAATTCGCAGCTAAACCCTAACAGTTACGCGAATTTATACCCGTAAACCTAGTTTACGTACTGATGAATAGTAACTTGTGAATAGTAAAATTTCCGAGATGAATAGTGAAATTTTGAAGTTTGAAAAAGGACCTGAAATTACGAGTTGTGACATAGCATCATTGACAACAATAGGTCCAAATGAAGGTTTACTGTTTTTCGAAGAAGAGTTAATAGAAGTACCAACGCAGTCTAGTACTCAACGCAATCATATCAACATTAACATCACCCACTTTCTCCATAACAACTTAATAAAAAAGAAGAAACCCTAAACCACAAACAAACGATCGCAAAACAGAAGAGCCACGTAATTCTTCAAGTTTTCATGTCGTTTTTATATGTTTTCGTTTGTTTTTATACGTTTTCGTCCATTTTCTTATGTTTTTGTCCGTGTTTATAAGTTTTCTTCCGTGTTTATACCTTTTCTTTCGTTTTTATATGTTTTTATACGTTTCTTCCATTTTATACATTTTCTTCCATTTTTATCTGTAAGAAAATATGTTTTTATCCGTTATTATACGTTTTATACATTTTCATACATAAGAAAACGTATAATAACGGACGAAAACGGATAAAAACGTAAAAAAAATGTATAAAAATGGAAGAAAACTTAAGAAAACGGATGAAAACATATAAAAACGAACGAAAACAGGTAAAAACGTAAGAAAATGGACGAAAACGGATAAAAACGTAAGAAAATGTAAAAAAAACGTATAAAACCTAAAGAAAATGTATAAAAATGGACGAAAACGTATTAAAACGGACGAAAAACGGATAAAAACGTAAGAAAACGGACGAAAACGGATAAAAACGTATGAAAATGTATAAAAACGTAAATTACGGACGGAAACCTATAAAAACGGACGAAACGTATAAAAATGGATCGAGACGAGGAAAAACGGACGAAAACGTATAAACACGGACGAAAACTTACGAAAACGTAACAAAAATGAAAACTGGACTGAATCCGTAACACCGGACAAACAACATGGACCATTTATGTAGTTAACAAAAATGAAAATGAGGGTATTTTTGTCATTTTAGTTGTTTAGTAACTTGATTGAACATACTTTGGAAGTTCAGTAACCTTAAAGTCAAATTTTGATAGTTCAAACCCCCAAAGTCACAAAAAAAAAAAAAAAAAAAAAAAAAAGATTGGTAACTTAGGTGAACAAAAGTTAATAGTTTGGTAACCTATCTATCTATAAACCCAACTAAAAGAAATACCATCATGTGTTAAATTCAAGCAAGTAAGCATTTTAAAAACACCAAATTTGTCGCTTAAAAAAAACACCAAATTTAACTTGATCCTAAAACAAACATTTGTTAAATTTTATTAATTAAACAAATTACAATTAAGCTATCAAAGACATTCCTTTGGTAGCTATTATCAATACTAACAAAATACATATTCTGATCTACACAATATAGCTGTATCATACAATCACGAAACAAACATCCTAACTCAAAATTGAATATCATTGTGTTGATACAAAAGTTGGGCGTTCCTTGATTCCGTACCAATTCGATCTTAATGCTTGAGACCTGCGCACTAAGAAAACAGAAAAACACCGTTAGGCTTATCGTGGGATTGTCTCCCACGATTATCCTCCGGCGTGAGAGTAAGTAATCGGTTTTAGGGTTTGTAGAAGAGTTAGGGTTGTGTAAGTCGTACCTTTAATGAGAGTCGAAGAACTCTTTATATACACACGAAACCCTAGTCGGTTTCGTGTCCTTCACTCCTCAGCATATCCCGCATAGGGCGGTATATGATATATATCCATAAATAAAGGATATCTATATCAAAACCATAAATAGCTTTAGGTTTGGGCCATCGTGAGCCCAAACCGCTATTGTGATAGCCCATTCGTGATGGGTATGGGTCCATTCGTGCTGGACTTAAGTATGGGTCGGGTTCGTGACCTGAATACGGACTATACGTCATCATGTCCCCCCAGTCTAGTGTGCGCAATGCGTGATTGCGGGTACTAGACTAACAACTTAAAAATATATATTACTCGATGCGTAGCGGGGAAGTTTTAATTATTTCCCGCCAAGAATATCGAGTGAACCTAGTCCAAGTATCTTCTTCGAAAATCGTGTGTGGTGGGTGAAAAAGTGCCTTACCTTTTGAGTTCCCAACCGTCCGATTAGAGCAAGTGGGGTACACATGTCGTACATCCACGAATATGTGTACCCTATATAAAGTGAAGCCCCCATTTCTCTGTGGCTACCACAGTAAAAACCATCATTTGTCCGCCATTGTTAAAACTTCCAATAGCGATCAAGAAATCAACGAAATCCCAGGTAATAGCGCGTGCGCTTCATAACACTTTAAATTCCAATAATGGTTCTTCAGTTGTCTGAGATTCCTTCCGATATATCGGAGGATGAACTTCGTCAGTTCACCTCCGATTATTACATCCCTCTCTCATTGCATCCGGTAGTTCCGGCTGCGAATGCATCAATAGCAAATTTCCCGCAAGGGAAGGTGGGGGTTTATACGCGCTTCTTCGAATTCGCTAACCAGCGTGCGCCCATCTCCCTCTTTTTGTGCGATATTCTAAATCATTATCGCCTTCATATTTCTCAGCTGCACTGTATAGGTGCAGCAAAAATAACTAACTTCGAAGTAAATTGTCGCCTTTTGGGGATTGAGCCCACAGTCCATCTATTTCGCGCGTTCTACCACACAACGTGGTCGAATGGGTGGGTGTCTTTTGCTAAGCGCGCCGGGACATTGCAATGCTATACAGATAAGTTAGATGCGCTGAGGGTTTGGAGGGAAAAGTTCTTTTGGGTAGATAGTGCCTTCTTTCCATGGGTTTTCGAGTTTTATACCAAAGAATCATTGCCGAAGGATGAGCGCCCCGACCCCAGGTTGTATAACGAGGCTGATGCGGACACGATAAATACTAATCGCATTCCGATACAAGCATATCCAGAAGAGTTTTTGGTGCACATGGGCATCAGTCGCAACTACTTCGGTAGGCCAGAAGAGGTGCCATCTTTTTTGGATGAAAATAGCCGGGGTGGGTGCTCGTCCCTCCTTCCTTTTCGATTATTAGTAGTAAGCGCTCCTCCCTTTGTGAATAATCTAACTTAGTTTGTGTTTGTTTGTTGCTTGTTGCGCAGAAATGGACTTATTGAGCGTTGTTCGCTTAGAGAAGCCAAAACAAGTGATTGTAGGGGTGCGCCCTCTGAGGGATGACGAAGAGCCAATTTTACAGGCTACTGCAGGGCGCACAATGGTCATTTCTCAGGAAGAACCCGAGGAGACAGGTGATACGGGGGAGATCCCCCCAGGTGTTACTATGGCTACTCCTCTGCATAGCTTTCCCGCTTCTGGGTCGCAGATCCCTGTGGAGGTAGTACACGTAGATTCGTCGGGGAGTGCCATGGATGAATCTGAGGAAGAGGAGGAGGAGAGCCAAAGGTTGAAGCGTAAGAGATCATCTGGTGATGATGGCGCAGGTACATCGAGTAAGCGCCCTGCTATCTCTGTCAGGAAATCATCTGAAGAAACTGCATCGCAGAAGGATGCTTCTGGAACTCCTCCTTTCAAGTAAGCAATTTGAACTTCTATCTTTAGCCCTTTACTCCTTGTTGATATTGTTATCATTGTTTGATTTTTTGTTACTTGCGCGCAGTTTGGAGGCTGTTGTTGATGAGGGTACTTTGGAGTCCCAAGAGGTGCGAGAGACCTTTGGAGTGGTTGTAGAGTGCGCGCTTGCACGTGGCAAGGCGCAAGCTGTAGAGGAGCTCTTTGAGAGCGGACTGCTGAAGGTTCCTGTCGCACAAGTGCCTGAGTATAATGCGAGTGCTTATGATGAGCTTGTTGCATCCATGGAGAAGATGAAGCTGCTGGAGCTTCCTCATATCGCTCAACTTGAGCGTGACCAGGATTACCCTATAAGTGTTATCATGGAGGGGTTGACCTTGGCAAGGCATTCTGTGGAGAGCGCAGAGGCAGAGGCTGACTATTACCTTAAGCCGGACGTGTCACAACTGCAGGTACCTATTTTTGTCCATCCTCGCAACGTCCAGGATCCATTTGCCCTTGAGACGGAAATCTCTTTGAAGCAATGCTTAGAAGCTCATGCTACGAGGTTGGCAAAGAAGCAGGGTGTGAAGGGAAAGGCGATCCTCTGCGGTGTTGGTGCCGCGCATCTTCCCAGGTCTGATGGTGTGCCTGTCAGCGTACCGACAGTGTCGCCCCAAGGTGGTGTTAGCAGTTCTAGGCTCAAGCGTACTCGTAGCCTTTAAATCTTTTTTGTCTTGGTATCTTTTTGTAATAGATTAACATTTTTGTTGCACGTATGCATGTTAAGTCTATCTTTTTGTATGAATTCGTCATCTATAACAAAGTGTTGGTTTTGAAATATGCGATTGTACACATATTGTACCAAATTTGATTGTGGTTATATTGATTGTGCTTAGTTTATTTTGTCTTTTCGTGAAAGATGTCTAAGAATCACACCGTTTATATAAATATATTTAAAGAATTTATAATCACTGGTATCATAATCTTAACATAAGCGTGTGTAAATTTATGACATAGTCGTGTATGACATTATCGTGTATAACATAAATGTATATGAGATGCACAAGCTGTTGTGTATCTATCGTGAGGTGCACAAGTGTATGGATTGCAGCGTACTGCAAATACCATGTTAAGGGGATAATTGTCTTAACTCCTAATTTGTTAAACGCGCACAGTATGCATAATTGCGCACCCGTCGTGAGATGCGCATCGAACTTACTCCAACGTCTTGAGAGTAAGGTGTTTAACAAGGATACGTGATCCGATGTTGATGGGTTTGCAACCCTCTTACTCAACGAGTCATTTATTAGGTTTACTCATCCTTTTACCATCGTGGGTTTTTAATTAGTGCATGCACGCCATGTAGGCAAAAGATAATATGACAAACAATATTGAGACATAAGTTATATGTAAGCAATAAAGTAAAGTGTATCACGGAGTTAGCTAGAAACCGCAATCGTTTTATTAATACTTGCAAGTTTTTGTAAAAAAGAAAAAACATTTGTCTAAATGAAACAAGATATAAATACACGGGTACTTATTGAGCACTTACTAAAGTGCGGAGGTGTCCATGTGTGAGGCCGTAGCCTTAGCTAAAGGTAGCATCTCTTGAGATTGCAAACGTTCCACGTGCGTGGTAGCTCGTGGCCATCTGTGTTTCGCAGTTTGTACGCACCTTGTCCTAGTGCCTCAATGACTTCATAAAGCCCTTCCCACTTCGGTCCAAGTTTACCTGTATCTTCTGCGTGGCTTGCATCATTAGCGCGGTACACAAAGTCTTCAGGTCTGAATGAGGTGCTTCGAACTTTAGCATCATAGTATCCCTTCATCTTTGACTTGGTTTTTGCCTCTCGTATGGCTGCGCGCTCGCGCCTTTCTTCCAGCAGGTCCAAATCTATCCGTCGTTCGTCATCATTGATCGCGGCATTAACTTCCGCGGTGCGGATAGTTGGCATCCCAATTTCAGCTGGTATAACAGCTTCTGTCCCGTAGACGAGGGAAAAAGGAGTGTCTCCATTGCTAACTTTGATCGTCGTGCGATGCGCCCATAAGACATGCGATAATTCGTCCACCCATCTTCCCTTGTGTTTGTCCAGGCGTGCTTTAATTCCTTCGCCTAGACTTCGATTTGCGCGCTCAACTAAGCCATTGGTTTGTGGGTGTTTAACTGATGCGAAGTGTTGTGTGATATTTAACTCCGCGCACCAGTCTTTGAATGGGTTATCACGGAATTGTTTTCCGTTATCTGAAACGATTTCCCCAGGTAATCCAAAGCGGCATACAATATTTTCCCAGACAAATCGCTTTACTTAGTTTCCTGTGATTGTCGCAACTGCTTTTGCCTCCATCCACTTAGTAAAGTAATCTATTGCCACAATAAGGAATTTCAGTCCTCCTGCTGCGACAGGGAAGGGACCCGCGATGTCAATGCCCCATTTATAGAATGGCCATGGGGAAGTAATAGGCGTTAGCTCTTGTTGTGGTCTGCGCGGGATGGGTCTATGAACTTGGCAGTCATTGCATTTCCTTATCACATCGCGCGCATCACGGTGCATAGTAGGCCAGTAGTATCCTGAGCGCAATGCGCGTGCTACGACGGATCGTGGTCCTGAATGCATGCTGCATGAACCAGCGTGGATCTCCCGGAGTACGTAATCTGCCTGGAGAGGTCCAACGCACCGAAGCCATGGCTGTAGGAATGAGCGCCGATATAGGATACCATCTCTAAGTTCGAACCTCTGCGCCGTGCGCCGTATCCTTCGAGCGACTTTTAGCTCCCCGGGCAATTTGCCCTTGTTTATAAAATCGATGATAGGGGTCATCCATGTAGGATCCTGTTCTTCTATCACCGTAGATATCTCTATCTCCGAGATGGACTTGTTCTTTAGAATCTCCACCAATACTTGTTTTGATAGGTGCGCAAAGCTTGTAGATGCAATCTTGCTCAGTGCATCTGCTTTTTTGTTTTCCTCTCTAGGAACTTGTTTGATTGTAAACCTATCAAAACTTTGAATTAGTGACTTTGTCTTTTCAAGGTATTGGACCATGTTGTCCTCTTTAGCCACATATTCTCCTAACACATGGTTGGCTACTAATCGAGAATCCACGTTTGCTTCTAGGTTGCGTACACCCATTCGAGTTGCAATGCGTAATCCAGCGATTAGGGCCTCATATTCTGCCTCGTTGTTCGTGGCTGTGAATTCAAAACGCAGTGCGTAAGTGAACTCCATTCCTTCTGGATTAGTGAGTATAAGGCCAGCGCCCGACCCATCCACGCATGAAGATCCATCCGTGAATAAGATCCATGGCTCTTGTAATTCTACCTTGCTTGGTGGAGGTGCGGCATCGGTGTCTGGCTTTTCGATAATGAAGTCTGCTAATATTTGTCCTTTGACCGCGGTGCGTGGTCTATAAGAGATGTTATACTCTCCTAATAGCACGCTCCATTTTTGTAATCGGCCCGATGCGTCAGGTTTAGAGATAACTTGTTTGATAGGTTGGTCGGTAATTACTGCTATTGGGTGCGCTTGAAAGTATCTGCGCAGTCTTTTGGCAGCAAATACTAACGCCAAAACCAACTTTTTCATTGAGCTGTAGTTGATCTCTGTCTTTTTGAGTGCTTTACTTACAAAATACACTGGTGTTTGCACAGAATTCCTATCCGTCAGTAGGACTGCGCTGATCGCTCCTTGGGTGGCGGATAAGTAGATGATTAACTCCTCCCCTGGTCGTGGTGCGACTAGCTTAGGGAGCGCTGCTATATGTTGCTTGAGCTTGGTGAAGGCTTCTTCCGCTTCCGCAGTCCACCGGAAGTCTCCCTTTTTAGTGCACTTCTTGAGTGTTTTGAATAAAGGAAGTGACTTATCCGCTGATTTGGACAGGAATCTGTTCAAACCGGCTAGCTTTCCGTTTAGAGATTGAACTTCTTTCAACGTGCGTGGTGAAGGAAGTTGGAGGACAGCGTCTGTCTTTTCTGGGCATGGCTTAATGCCATCTGGTTCTATCAGATATCCCAGGAACATTCCTTCTGTAGCACCGAAAGTGCACTTCTTGGGATTTAACTTCATGTTGATTGCCCGTAGCGTTCTAAATGTTTCTTCTATATCGTGCACCACTTCGTCCTCAGTATGGCTTTTTATGACAAGATCATCCACATAAACTTCTAAGTTGCGGCCCACTTGCTTTTCGAATGCATTATCTACCAATCGCTGGTAGGTGGCGCCCGCGTTCTTCAGGCCAAAAGGCATCTTTGTGTAACAGTAGACCCCTTGGCTTGTGTGGAAAGCTGTTTTTTCCTCGTCTTCCTTGGCCATTTGGATTTGGTGGTACCCTTTGTATGCGTCCAAGAAACACTTAAAGGGATATCCACACAACGATTCCACTTTCCAGTCTATCTCTGGTAGTGGGTAGCAGTCCTGTGGACATGCTTTATTAAGGTCAGTGAAGTCCACACACATGCGCCAACTGCCATCGCTCTTTTTGACCATTACTGGGTTGGAGAGCCAATCGTGGTAATAGACTTCCCGCATGATGCCAGCGTCCACGAGTTTGTGTACTTCTTCTAGTATGGCTTTTGCGCGCTCTGGAGCCTGGCCGCGCTTTTTTCTGCCTTACTGGTGAATATCCTTGTCAGATTTGTAACTTGTGTTCTGCTATCGATCGTGGTACGCCAGTCATGTGTTTTGGTTCCCAGGCAAAGATATCCAGATTCCTCTGTAAGAGTGCGCACACAGCTGCTCTGCCTTTGTCAGACAGCGATCCTCCGATTGATACTTCTTGCTCTGGGTAATCAGGGTGAATTGCGACCTTCAAATTTGGAACTTTAGCTGCGCTCTGTTTTGGGACGTGCGTCGTCTCACATGTAATCGTGTTACATTCTTCTGGTGGCGCAGCGTTGTTGTAAATGGTGACGATGCCGCCTTCGACTGGGAATTTGAGCATCCCATGCGCTGTGGATGGTACCGCGCGCAACGCCGATATTCCTGACCTTCCAATGATGCCATTGTATGGCGAAGGGGATTTAATTACCATAAAGTTCATCCAGGCTGTCGTGGAGTGTTCCTTATTACCGACAGCAACTAGTAGGCGCAGTTGCCCCATAGGCCATATCTTCTCTCCTGTAAAGCCAGTGAGCGCAGTCGTGGCTGGAATTAACTGTCCTTGTATCTCAGGACGCAATCTCTTGAAGCAATGTTCATACATTATATCCGCTGATGCGCCCCCATCGACATACATGCGGTGGATGTCGTGACCCCCCGCGTTTATTTCAATGGTAAGTGGTTCTGCCACTGCGTTGTCCGCAGTTAAGGTGGGGAAGGAGATTTCGCTTCCATGAGAGAACTTCTGGCTCACCTTTTGCCTAATCTTTCGCTGCCATGATTGTATCATGTAGATAGTATCAGCTTTTTCCTTAGGCGCTTCCTTCTTGCCTCCGGTTCTCTGCTTGTCTTTCCCCTCCTTAATGTTTTTAACGAGGTGGTCCAACCTGCCTTCTTTCACTAGTTTCTCGATTAGTTGGCGTAATTGGACACACTCATTAGTGGTATGGCCCTTCTGTGCGTGATACTCGCAGTATCCGTTCCCTACGCGCCGATCCTCAGGGGTGCGCATAGGTGGGGGTCTTGGAAAGTTCGCACCTTCCGTCGCGAATATCTCCTTTGGAGTTTTTGTTAATGGGGTGTACTTGTCGTTTCCCCTTCCGCCTCCTTGGTTGCGATAACTTTTGTTACGATTGCCACTTTGGTCATTGGATTGTCTCCTTGACTCTTCTTGTGACCTATGGTTCGAGTAGCCTTTCTTGCTATCCGCAGCGGCTGCTTCTCCTTGGACGAAGGACCTCGTTCGTTTCATGAGTTCGTCAAAGGTTAGGGGAACCTTATCATTTAACTTTTTTATCAAATCTGGGTTATTGATTGCATTCATAAAACCCGATATTTTTAGTATCTTTGGGCACGCCTTGACTTGCATGCATTCGTCCTTAAAGCGTTCCATGAAAGCGCTTGTGGATTCCCCTTGTCGCTGTTTGACCCTAGCGAGTTCGACCGGGTTTTTGGCGCACTTTTTCCTTTGAGTAAAGTTTAAAAGAAACGCCTTGCGCAACTCTTCAAACCCACCGATGCTTCTGCGTGGAAGCTTACTAAACCAGTTGCGCGCATTCCCTACTAATGTAGAGTTGAACATATGGCACCACACAGGTTGTGGCCAATTTTCGATAGTGGCTGCTGATTCGAAAATTTTTAGGTGATCATCAGGATCACCTGTCCCATCATATGTTTTGACGTTAGCAGGCATGCACCTTTTCTTATTCTCTGAAAAATCGCTGATGCGCCTAGTAAACGCATCAACTTTTTGGCGACGCCAGGGAAGAGACATGTCTTCGTCTTCCTGGTCGCGGTATTTCCCTCTTGATTTCCAGTGTCCAGTTTCTTTGTCCTCGTTGTCCGAGGAATCACTTGAAGATGAGCGTACTCTTTTGTGACGCTTGCGTCGACTATCATCAGAATCTGAGCTTGCTCCTCTGCGGCGCTTGCGCCGACTATCCTCAGAATCAGAGCTTGAAGGACTTTTACTTGGGGAGCACTGTCGCCCAAGCCTATCCTGAACCCTGCGACTGCCAAGCCTAGCGTGGACATTGGCGCGCCGTTCCCCATCTTCATGCTCTCCCAGATGTTGGAAGTCGGTTACCTCATCGTCTACAACCTTCCTTCCAATCCTGGTAAACACCGGTTGTTTGTGGCTATCCTTCTCGCGTCTTTCCTTTCGGTAGCGCGGTGGGGATGCTTCGTACTCAGGGTCGAAGTTGAGCCTGGCGTGCAGACTTTGGCTTGACCTCTTCTTTGCCTCCTCTTGCATGAGCGCAGCCAAGGCTTCGTAGTTTTGAGATACGAAGTCACTTGGCGTTAGTTCAGGCGTGACTCCTTCTAGCGCGATGGAGTCCGTTTCCAAAACAAGATCCTTGTTTCGGATAGGCGCATTTGGTGGCTCGGTGAAGTTTACTTCTGGCATGGCTAGAGGAGTGCGCTGTGGGTCTACCACGCTAGTACTTGTTGTAGTAGCATTGGTAGTCATAGTGAGCGGTTCTGTTGGAGTAAAGAGCAGATCTGAGTACGCTCCTAAGCTTCTAGGCGTGCTGGTTGTCCCAGAGGCCTGCTTAGAGGCCGCATCAGTTTGCTGTTTCTTCCCTAGTAAATCGTCATGCGTTTTCTTCGCATGCGGAGTACGCTCCTAAGCTTCTAACGGTGTTTTTCTGTTTTCTTAGTGCGCAGGTCTCAAGCATTAAGATCGAATTGGTACGAAATCAAGGAACGCCCAACTTTTGTATCAACACATTGATTACTCACAAATGAAAAAGAGGGGAATATGATGATCCATAATGAAAGCAAGATTTCTCATTCATTTGGAAATGCATCCCAGAAAATGTTGGCATACACATATTTTGTCTGCTTCCTATCTCTGCCCTAGTCTTTCATGTTCTCTCACCATTCCTTCTGTCCTCTTGTTTAATTTAGCTTCAAATTCATGATTGGCATCGCGCGCCAAAAATTTATGATGAAGCTTCTTGCCATTTACATTAATCACACCTAAACCTCAAATTCCGCTTTATTATTCTTCATTGTCTTTCCTTTCTCTTCCTCTTCTTCCTTTGAACTTGATATTGGTTATCCACCACCACAACCATGTCTTTGCAAGGTTTTGTATGATTTGAGCCTTCTTTTGAAACTATATTCTGTAGGGAATATGAAATAACCTAGCGGTATTAAATTTATTAATTGTATGACACTTCATTCAATGCGTATGTTTTTAGAAATTTTGATGTTTATTAAGGTTTGTGCTTTTTTTTTAAATGAAAATCTTAACTATTTCATACTAAACACTACTTGAAAAAAATAATTGAATGCATCAATCAGAAAAGCTCTCCTCACCTTCTTTAGAGACTTTCTTTGCCAAGGCATACTTTGTACAAGTATCTTACTTTGGGTTATGTTATGAGATTTAAAATTATGATCCTTAACATCGGGGATAAATGGCGACATCCTACCCTTAAAGCATGTATCACTCATAACGAGGTTAAACTAAAATAGTTTATCAAAGTAAAATTCGACTTAAACTAAAACTGGAATCTTGCTATCGAGCTCTCTATAACGTATAGGACTTCTGGTATTTAAAAAAAAAAAAAAAAAAAAAAAAAAGCGTTTCAATAACCATTAATTTAGAAATTGCGTTGTTTAGATCAGGGGCGAAGCTTAATAGGGGCCGGGGGGGGGGGGGGGGGGGGGGCCCCCCCCCCCCCAAATTTTTTTTGCGATATAGGGGGTATATAGTTTTCGTGTAGAAAAATTTCGGTATATTAGGTTTCGACCCCCCATTTTAATTGTGAAATTTCGGTATATTAGATCCCGACCCCCCACTAAAAGTTGGCAAGCTTCGCCACTGGTTTAGATGTTGTTGTGTCTAACAAATCCTACATGTTTCACCGGTTTTTTTTATATGTTGTTATGTCTGATAAATCCTACATGACACATCGAAAGATCCGTGTTAACTTGAGACTTGTCATTTGAAAATTAACTTTCTAAATTAAAAAAGAAGAAAGAAAAAGAAGTGA